>KV419429.1:19678-78362 GCA_001630475.1 Sistotremastrum niveocremeum HHB9708
GCACCCTCCGGAGGTCAAAAGTCCAGTCGTGACTGGACCTCAGAACACTAGAAGGAGTTGAGGCTCAGATTGAGAAAACTCAGCAGGTTGCCGAAGAAGATATCAATTTGGCGGTTGAAGTAGACTCGGACTCTGAGTGGGAGGATATTTAGACGTACATAGCGGCCAAGTCTTCTTCGAAACAAATATACTCGTGATCCCGAGCAGACAAGGATGCTACATTAACCAGCCCGACCCGACCCTTTCCTACACTAGTCTAGCCGTCAATCATCAATCTCAAATAATCATGTATGCCATTCTATTCTGCTTAACCCACGGAGATCATGAGAACAACCATGAACAAAGTTAGAACAAAGTTTGTCAGTTGCGAACTTGTGCGGCGGAGTTTGAACAGGGGGCCTATTTCGACTGTCATCACGGCGAGTTTCAAACTTGTTGTAGTACAGAATTTGACGGTGAGAAACCAACGGAACGTTGATGCAGAGTCCTATGGCGAATCGTAGCGTGAAGGTGAAGCCGGACGGTTTCACTGCATGGCGAATACTAGTAGTACGTAATCCTTTGCAGCCGGATCTTACCTTCGCCAGTCGGTCGGGTCTTGGGATCGCAGAATCTGAACCTAAGGATTGGCCTCGGGGAAACTGGCCTGGGAATCGAAGTCGAGGTTCAAGCTTGGAAAAAAAAATCGGGCAAAGTCTACTACAGACTCGAGGGCGACCGTACAAGTGTCGGAGTTTGGAGTTTCAGCCTGCCGGCCGATCACTTCCGAACCAGATCAAGCAACCGATCCAACGCTCTATCGTGGGTATAGAGTCCAAGCGTTGATTTCCAAACCCGACGGACAAATCCGACGGATCACCGAGTTATCAACGTTCCTATTTGACTCCTCTGCCTAATAAGCACTATTGTAAAGCATATACTAGTATTCTTGAAAAAATGCTTGGAAAAAGGAGAGAAAATGAGGAGGAGAAGGTCGGGAATAAATCTGATACCTCCAAAGCCAAACAAGCCAGTGGCGGTTTAACTCCGCTTGATTTAGCTGACTCACGGAGAAAGCGGACCGTCTCTCTGCTGACCTTTTTGAGCACTGCTGACTACCATTTCAAAAGGATTGGCAATGGAAGATTAGCGGTTAGCATTAGATAGGAATGAGTTTGTAACACGACTTCAAAGGCGCAGACAGCGAATGAAATGATCTTATTTGAAGATAACAGCAAATATACAGGAAAATATTGAAAGCACAAAACATAGCAGGCTTAGCAAAGATATAGAAAACAACTTGAAAGATTCCAGTGCTCAGGTTACATGACATGACAACATGAGAGTCCACAAACTGAATATTTGACTGCTTTGCAGTTATCTGAATCAGGAACAAGAATCAGATAGAGCAACAAACAGTTGAACACAAAGACATTACATTGGGATTAAGTATCTTAGTGCTCCGTTTGCAGGGCTCGCAGCTCACGGACTACCCTGTGGAAAAGGGTGTCCACATTGATGCCAGCCTTGGCAGATGTCTCAATGAAGCTGCATTGATAATGATCAGCAAGGTCCTTCCCATCTTGCCAAGTAACTTGGCGTTCAGTGACCAAGTCGGACTTATTCCCAACCAACATCAAGATGCGCCCTCCATGACGAACAACAGCCTGTTGAAACAATTCAATACCAACAAAAGACTCGCGAGATGTCATAGAGTAGACAAGGATGCATGCATGGCTTTGACTGTGGGAGAATCATATCATTAGAGCACTTCGTCATAGTGAAATGCGAACATACCGGATCCATTCGCTTTGAAGGGAAGCGTATTCCTCTGTGAAGCAAGCATTAAAGTGCAGCAGTTCATCAAGAAACAAAACATACCCTGGCCTGCGGTATCGACAAGCTCTATGAGACAATGACGGTCATCGACGAGGTCGGAGCGCAAATATGTATCCTCGATGCTTGGGTCGTATCCCTATCAAGGCAGATGTGATCATGGAGGAATGACAACATTCATCATTCACAAACCTCTGGATGAGTTGTGATCAAGGTCAAGTCAAGTTGAAAAGAGGAATGTAAACATACCGACAAAGTTCCTCTGCGTGAACTGGATGGATGGATGCGTCAAAATGGTGCTAACATGATACCAAGAAATTTTACCTTGACTGCCAAGGCAGTCTGCAGCCCAATGAGATAGAGAAGATATTAAATTCGACTTCACGTACCTTTCCGACTCCCCCCTCTCCTAGTATGGTGATGCACCGGCGATCCATTTTCCCAGAGCTTCCAACCTCGGCTTGGATGAAGTGATTCAATTGAATGTAGGGGCTGAGTAAGAAGCAGAACGGCTAGGTAGGCTTTAAGAAATCGCATGAAAGAATCAATGGCTAACCTTTGCACGAAAGAGAGGTATGGCCCTAGAAGATGGACGCGGCGGGTATGGCAAGAGCGGGAACAGAAGTATTTGTAGGGGCTGAATGCGGATCAGAACAGCTGATTAAGCTTTGAAGAATCGCGTCGAAGAATCAATGCCTGACCTTTGCAAGAAGAGGAGTCGTGCCCTAGGGTGGACGCGGCCGGTCGGGTCTGGCAAAAGCTTGAACAAAGGACAAGCACGATTGAAACTCCGCTTCACTCCGCTCAATGATTCCGAAGATGGGAGGCACTCTGAGTTCAAGAGATGGACCTTCTGCGGTTAGCTTGCATTTCCTTAATCGAGATCTTTCTACAGCCCACGAACTCGTCGGTTGCTACGGGAAGAAACTCCATCAAAAAAGGAAAAGGAAATTGATCTGCGCACAGAAAAGCGCCCAATGTTGCTTGGTACTCGCTGCGAGCGCACGAACACACGAACATAAGAGCGCGAGACGGTTTCGCATCGCATCGGGTCGTAGTCTATGAGGAAAAATTATCAGATTATTCGGAACGTTTTGAATATCGGGTAACTGGGCTTACTTCGACACGCCTCCAAGGCCAGAAGTGCCTTCCATGATGGAGGAATGCTTTCAGAATGTGCTGACGTCCGAGCCGTGCGGAACCGTTTAGAACAGGTCAACTCCCTTCAGTCCCTGGACGTTGATCATGACGACCTTTGCACGTCGGAGGGATATAATTCTTATAAAGCAAGAGGAGATTATGCTCGGCATACGTACCTCTATCTTGGTTGCCCGTTTGGTATTCTGCGGGTGTCATTCGTCTGCTACGGTTCGAAGTGAAGCCAATGTTGGCCAAAAGAGATTCGAAACAGTGAAAAATAACGGCATAAGTACCGATGGCTTATGGACTTGCTTGCTCACGCGCTCACAATAATTGGCAGAAATATAGATCGCATTATATTATGTTCTACGAAGCGCTTGATACATGCGAACGACTGTGTAGCAGCTACGGCTGAAGAACCGTAAACGAAAGCGAAGCCAATAGGAATTATTCAGTGCAACCGGTAGTCAGAACCACATATACATCAAAAATGCGCCTCGATCAGGTCTCAACAAGGAAGCTCAAGATGAAAACGATAACTAGGGGACAGCACGTAACTATCAACAAAAAGTCGCATAGTATATCTATGATCCTAATCGTCGCGATTCATAGGTTGTCGACTGGCCGTCTCCAAACAGGAAGACGACGAGGGAGTACTGGAGCACGACCGTATACTTGAACGAAAGTTTTACAATAGAACGATGCCAACTTTGACTCGAGATGCCTCACGAATGTCGGATAATTAGCCGTGGGCGACTCTGCATTAAGCTGCCCCCGCAACTCGAATGGAGCGTTGGGCCATTGAACAACGATCTTGCGGAGACCTTCAAGCGCATAGATTCGCCGCTGAAGGTCATGTGATCCCAGACCGAGATCTTCTTTCGGGCAGTGATCAAAGAAATATCCCGTTTGATCGCTATAATTTGGGTTCCAACGAATGGGCGAGATGCTGCGATTGGAGGATTGAGAAGAAGAAGATCGCGAGGAGAGATATTGATCCAACTGTTGGAGCTCGAAACGAAAGTTGATCTCCGCGAGCTCCCAGAGAATAGCTCGTTGGAGGAGGAGATCGGTCTCGGGGTTGACGTAGAGGTGGCTCCCGCACCAACGAACACCATTCGTTGGGTCAAAATCGGGGATATCTCCTATCAAAGAAGCAAAGAGCTGCTGAATGCGAAAGCGATTGATGGTATTAGCGGTAGCATTGGCAGGAGCCTTTGCATTAAGCGGACCACGACTTCGAGAAAAGCTTAGGAAAGATTTCCATTCAGAAGCGGAGAGGACCTGAACTGCCGGTGAGCTCAAGGTATTCAGCCAAGCCTCACGCACAGCCAGCCAATTGAGAAAATAATGGCGCTGTCGGTCATCTGCTATCCCGACAAACCAATCGGGAACTGGTGCACAATATGGATGCTGCTTCTTCTCCCGAGATTGGGGGCTCGAAATGTCGATAGCCAGGAGAGCCTCTGACCAAACTTCTATGGGCGGAGGGAGGAGAGTGATATCCGCCGTCGAAAGGGGAGTCAAAATGGTACTCCTTGATTTCTGGGGTGAATCAGACGTTGTCGCGGCTGGACGATCATCTGGTGCTTATTTTAGTACTGTAGGTCTTCTCAGAGTCGGTAACTTACAAGGTCTTCTACCCCGCTTAGCACGAGAAACTACAGGGATTCCATCTGATCTTGAAGTTGCGACGCTGAATAAGGGATTCACCAGCTGTTCGTGACGACAGTCGATGAAGTCCTTGTGCTCGACGCTTCCCTCGAAGATGACGGGGAAAGGATCCAGTCCCTTCTCCCAATGCTCGGTCACAGCTCGGCAACTTGTTCCCATAGGAACGACTTTGTCACAATAGATATCGTTGCATACGTCGATGTCGGAGAGAGAACGGATGAACCAAACGGGGACGCCAGCCCGGAAGAATCTTTGAAGCAGCACGTCACGTGTGGTGAAAGCACCGAGGATCGGTAGGGGAGATTCTGTGGAGTAATCTACTCCATCATTGAGGCGGGGGAGGATGTCCGTCATATACGTGATGAGGCCGCAGATTTCGAGAGCTGTGCGCTGCAAGTTTGTGAATGTCTGCAGGGTAAGCTTCCAAGTCTGGACCTTGAACTCGAGGTGCTCCATAAGATTGTTGAGGGTGGCTTTGAGTTGGTTCCCATATGACACACAATTCTTCTTCAACTCGTCACGGTGCCAATCCTTGATTGACTCGGACATACGTCGGATATGGAAATCGACATGTAGACGTGTTTGTAGGCGGGTGTTCTCTGATAAACGACCCTTGCCAAGAGAAAGGCTAGAGAGGGGGGGGGCGGTGTCATCAAAGTCGAACCACACCTGGTTCATATTCTCCCATAGGAATTGAAACTCGGGTGTTTGGGGTGCGTGAGCTCGAGTAGGGATTGCGATCAGATGGGGGTGAGACACAGAATAGATCTGGGGATAAAGTGTGAAATCCTCCAAGCCGAATCGAGCATCAGCACGGAGGTACACGCGACGGGTGCCCAAAGGCGGTTCGGGGACGAAGCATTGATTTGGCGTAGATATCCAATTAGTGTCCGTCAGCTGGGCAGCTGCTAAAGCATCAAATGGGCGAAGTGGATCTGAAGAAAACGCGTCAAAGAGATTTTTAGAGTTTTGAAGAGTAATTGACATACCTGGTGGTTCCTTCCGCCCAAAGATAGCCGCAGTGAAGGTGACGACACCAGAGGACGACATACAACGGCCGTGAATTCTGTTGATGTTCGAGAGAAGTTGATCAGATATCGCGAAGCAAATTGCCACACGATATGCACCTTTCGATCAGTTCACAACGTGAAGTGATCTAGCTGGAGCTGATAGAGGGCGCAGCTTACGGCCGTGCCCTCTTCTCTGATCAACCGGTGAATTCTGCGGGATGAGGACTGCATATTTGTCAATCCTATATTCCTAGATTGAGATGATCAAGGATTGGCTTGCTTACCGTTGCTCAGCAGGCTTCAGTGGAAGCTCGTCCGTCGTACCAGATGATGGAATGAGCCAAATAGCGCCAAACAGCGGAACACAAGTATTAGACTAGAATTCCTTGATCTTGTCCTTGATACAGTAAGCAGCTTTGCCGAACGAACTTGGTTCCAGCTTTCACAGTCTCCCACCCGAGTATCGTTCAGTATCTCTTCCGAGACAGAGGGCAAGGGCAGGTGCGATATGGAGGCACGGAGATAACGGGATGTAACGTCGGAATCACATGACAGTCTCGTCATATGCTCTTAGCGCTCACCCCGTTCCCCTCCTCTCTCTGAGGGTTGACCAAACGTGTAGAAGTTGAATCGTACTCAGGGCGTCAAATGGACCTCTTGTGGTCGTCGCCGTCCCACATCAGGATACTGTGAAATTTCTTATGGTCCTTTGCATCTTCTGAGCGACTTTGATCCCGGGACCCTATTTCCTGATGCAGTACTTCGTGATATCGCTTGTTTCCGACACGTCATCTTTAGGCAAGTCTTTAAGAGTTCCAAGTCTTAGGGCCTTGAGGTCCCACATCCGCTGTCTGGTCCAAAAACGCTAACTTCGACCTTCCGATATATGTGCAATCTCAAGAACAAAAAGGTGAGTGAGACCAGGGAGCGCTTGAATATATTGATCGGTGAACAGGAGACGACGAATTTGAGGCTCGGTGTGTTCTGCTATGCTATCAAGAAGTTGAGGTGACGACGTACAGATCGAACCAATATCGCTATCCATGCCATTTATGATGAAACTTCTTCAAGATCCCGATTAAGTCGAAGGATCTAGAGCGCCAGTTAGACGCTCGTGCGAGCAAATCGAGGTTGGAGAGCTGGTTGCCAACGATGGTGAGTTTGATATGTTGTAGCGCAGTCTCAGCATGATAATATGCCAATTCTAGGTCTCCTTGCGTCTGAGTCTCATTCTCAACCACAATTTGTGTTACTTGGGCCACGTCATCCGATTTGAAGTCGCTAATACTGTACATACACGACGGTAACATACTGTTACGGCCGAACTCGCTGTATGTGGAATTGGCGTAACGTTACGCCAAAACGCTGTCGAGATATGTTAACTTTGAAATTTGGGCGAACCGGCTACGTCGGCTGTTATGTCCGGGCGTCACTCTATGTCAAAAAATCCAAACGTTACGGTGATATCTTTGCGACTATGGTGAAAATCCTGTTCCTGAGATCGCTACGGCGTTACGGCCGCATGTTATGCTCGTGTATGTACAGTAAGTCTCTTACAGTTCTCAGTGGATGACATCTCTGGAACTTACGACCTCAAGAGGTTTGCCACAACTTCTTCTCTCTTCACATGAGAATGCGGCTCTCTCTTGGCTCTGAGGCGTCCGATCTCAGATTCTCATCAAGACATCTGTCAACAGGGCCACGTCGTCCGCAGGCTGCTTCGATTCCTTGTAGGACGCCTGTGCGGTCTGTTATTGATCGTTTTGGAAGACTTGGGGCCTACTTTCGTCGTCCCAGTCGTCTTCATTGAATAAAGAATCGATTGTTCCCGTGCGACAATGGATGACATTGGGTATGGAAATCCTCAATTCTGACTAGAAGATTTATCTTGTGATTCTGCGACATCAAATCATCCCTCAGATGTAATAATACTCTTGCAAACTGTCAACGCGTCGATATTCGCCTGAAATTGGTGAAAACAGAGGCTGTCACCTAAATAGACATCCCATGCCACCGATGAGCTGTGATACCAGATTATCGGACCATATTTCGAAGACTGTCACTGCCCCCGACCTATTTTTGAATGCTTGCTGCCCAAGGGTTGACCAAGGATATTTTCCTTCTTCATTCTCAGTCCTTCTGCGACTTCAAAAATCGCCGATTACTGATAGATAGCCTCGAAGTTCAAGCTGCGACAATATCATGACCCTTGCTGTCATTCATCCTTCACTTCAGCTACACGCTGGATGCACGACCTTGACTTTGTAGCTTGTGTAAGGTATCCTACCTTAGCCATGTGGTAGGTCCTTCACATTCGTTCTCGCCTTCGTTTTGCTTCGTCGAGTCCAGCGCCTAATCTGCCCGTGATCACGTTCGAAATTCAAACTCCGCTCTACGCCCTTCGAGCTCATGGAATACCTCGCCATCCGACCCTCATGTAAACTCGACGCCGGAGACGTACATACTCCGAGACTTTCCTTCCAACTATCGCCTGTACGAGCACCGCACTGGAGATTCTCACGATCCAACAATTCACACGTACCTCTACAGGCTTTGCGGGTCCAGACTTGGGTCCAGAAATGGATATCGATTTCGATCTCCCGAAGAGTTCTAGCCTCACGCAGCTTGGTTGATGATTACCGCCTCGAAGCCGTCCGCTTCAGATGATATCAGACAGTCGATGGAATACAAGTGTGAATGTCGATATTGTGAGAAAAGGGGTCGAAAGAGAGCCAGAACAGAGTCGCTATAATCAATTTTCCGGTGAGTGAACTTAAAGGTAAGTGATGATAACCGAGTTAATGAGGCTGTTAGCTCAGTGC
The DNA here is from genome assembly GCA_001630475.1 of Sistotremastrum niveocremeum HHB9708. Classification (NCBI taxonomy): domain Eukaryota; kingdom Fungi; phylum Basidiomycota; class Agaricomycetes; order Sistotremastrales; family Sistotremastraceae; genus Sertulicium; species Sertulicium niveocremeum. Next base: position 28,140 of record KV419429.1, read on the forward strand.
CATGAAATATGCGGAGGATGTTTCTCCGCATCTACACCCGAGAATGCTTGCCGTTCGATCCCATTCTCAATTCGGTTCTCCGATTCTTTATATCTCCCCATCTCCTTTGTTTTCCCCCCTTCGCAGTTTATTCATATTCCAATTCCTACTTTCTTAGATTGATCAATACGTTTCGAGTAGCGAAACTTTCTTTTGACGACTGACTCAGATCAGTAGAATATTTGTTCTTGATATTCAGAGTGCTACTTTTGGTCCGATCTTGATTGTCATAACTTGTTTCAGTCCCAACAGAGGGATTTGTCCTTTGATAGACATACCTAGATAATAAAGTCGTTTTCCGTGATATATTGCGTCGTCATTGGAGTCATGATAATAAATTGCTCTTTGGCGCCCACGTTGGTCCTCTTATTCCCATGTGGACTCCCGTGCGTTCATCTGGATGCGGGCGAGAATATGTAGATCAACTGACAGGGACATCGTTTGGCAAGATACTCACGCCTTCTTTCCCTTCTTCTGTCTCCGCCATCATTCTATCAGGAATGACCAGATTTATACTCGGGCTGTTCAGCCTGTTCTGCCTGACTCTCCTTGCGGCCGTCACCCCAACGACTCAACGTCACTCAGATGATGTAGCCTTACTCAAGAGGTCCGAGGAGGATATCTGTCTTTGAGCTGGCGTCGATATTTCCGAGACCCTTCAAGCATTCGGTGCGATTTTCCTTTTAGCCCAGTTTCTTCCGATGTCATTGAAACACTGATAGCCCAAGCGACAGCCGTTGCCGATGTGAAGACAACCTTGCAGAATTTTACATCCAGTTTTCACGAATGTATACTGGGTATCCAAGGAGCAGAGAGCGACGCACCATTCGACATTTCGAAAATTGCCCCGCCGTCCGTTATTGTGATAAACGTGCCTCCCTTCAGCTTCAAGATATGTCAGACGAAAAGCAGGAGCGAGGAATCGTACCCACAGGACATTGCAGCTACGCTCTCGGCGCATCTAACTTTAGCTTCCTTTCCCACTATAGTCGGTACTGCGGGATTAGATGCTCAACTGAGAGCCTTCCATATGGCGCTCGACTTGCTCAGCGTAATGACTCACATCGTAATTGGTCAAGTGTGAATTACTCCGTAGGCCTGCTGGTGAATATTGCTAAACCTTAATTGGTTTCCAGACTTACGACTCGGATCTCCGTTCTTCAGATATTTGCCGATGTGAATGCATTGCAATTTCTCAGCGGCTTGAGATTGAGCCCAGTTGTCATTACGAATTTGGGATTGATAGGAAGAATTTGAGAGCAGCTGCGGATGATCGATTCCGCGAGCGAGTATGAAGAAAAAGTTTTGGAAAGTGTCGGGCAATGTGCAAAGCCGTCAAGGAATTTTCACTGGTTATGACGAGGAGCATATCGAGATGTGGATCTTAGTCGTGAGGTGTGAGAACAAGTGTTGAGAGCCAAAACAAGTCCGGATTCGGTATGGCGAATAACAGACGACGAGACGAGCTTTGTACAGTAATCCTTCGTCAACCCAGATGGTTCGGATACGCGCGGATACTGAGAATTTCCTAGCCTTGAAAAGAATGTTAGTTATCTCAGCTTCAACGATATGTAAGATCAAACGCGGAGAGCATGATGGGACGACTATGGGCGGGGATATTGGCCCATTATTGGGGTCTGGGCAACCTGAAAACCATACGTTGTGTGCCCAAGAAATTTGAGAACACGGACAGTCACTGCATGGTATGGAGCACGAGATCAACCTGAGGGATATGAAAGGCAATGCTTTGAACGTCAGATTATTTTGATGAGGTTGACCGATGCACGGCTCGGAGAGACCCTTATGTGACGGTGTGACATGCTTCCGGACGCGTCCTGAGCGCAGCCGTTTCTCGACAACATCCACTACTTTCCTCGTCCTCCTCTCCGCTTTCCTTTACTTTCTCTGTACATAGGACCTTGTGTATTACCCATCCATGCTTATCAATATTGTCCCAATTTTACGTGGGCTGGTTCGCCGCCTGCGAGCATGCTCTGGGACGATGATCTCATTGAGCTACGGATGTACCCCTTGAACGTTGACAATTGGTTTGTGTCGTCGTCTGTGTCACATCTCGTGCTATATCAAATTCATCATAGATTTCTTATGACCCATTCTCTCGATTTGAGTTTTCATTATCGGCTCTCTCGAATTGCCAACATCAGCGACGCCATAAAACTACATAGGCGATCTTCTACTAGTCGAATCGGATCTCGAGCGATATAGAAGGATCCTATACCTGAAGTATTCTCCGACAAGTTTCCTAGGATGAAGATAGGCTGGGCGTAGCCTGGTGAGTACCGCTTGCAAAAGTCGAATTGCTGTCTCTTACCAAGACTGTAATTAGGTTGATGAATGACGTGCACGAATGTCCGAAGTCTCCTCAGCGCTCGTGTGAATGGAGATAGTACGAGTCTCTGTCCTCGATTCGTCAAGTTTCTCAACATGGAATTGGGGGTGCGAGCCTGTGGAATAAGGTGCATCATCGTGACTGCTTTGCAGTTGTCAGCGAATAAAGGCAGAGAAGCTACGCAGTGTTAGGAACCTGAAGGAGAGATACCACTTCTATCAAGGTACGAATCATGGCGTTGTTACTTTCAAAACTTCATCACTGGTTCATTAGCTGGGATGAAGATTTGGCTGGCCCGATGTTGGTTAGCTATGCGACACCGTCTCCTCCCTAACAAGCCCCAGGGTGACGGGCGTGAAGAGCATAGTCTCGGATACCGTGGACGCAGCTACTGTCTTCGGTATGTATATATACGTGCTACTTCTCCGTACATTCTGGCCGACAATCTGGCAGTTATAGTCAAGCTATCCTCAGTAACTCAGTCAACATCCCGACCATCAATATGTCACGCATCGGAGAAGACGGAGGACACTTGCGATCTACAATGCTAGATCCTGGGTGCAGGAAGCATTAAATCGGAATAACGGGTTAACTCCTTGATTGGTATTCCTCTCACGCACATGTATGTTTGATCTTTCTCGATTATCAGATGTCAAATTGACGGTACGCCAAGCACAGCATGTCGCGGTAGGATGATGTGGTCATCTGGTGTCCTCACCACCGGGCATTTCCTCTCCCCATTTCTCTCCACTCTCCCCACCTCCTGTTCTTCAACATTTATCTTCCAAGGCTTCAGGTTCATTCCTCGCTCCGAACTTCGCCGTTGCGATGGAGATGATGAGGGACGGTGCTCGAGTCACAACGGAGGTTGAGTGGCTAGTTTGGACGGTGAAGACCCGGTCGTCAAGCGTCAGGCTTGGCATGAGCTTTGACCTATTTTCCTTCATTCGCTCGGCGCCATCATCCTCTTCGCTTGACTACACACATCGTCAAGATCTCATCACCTCCAATCTCCGGCGTCTCGGTCTCGAAATTCCGCCTTCACTACTCTCGCGCAGGAGGTTCATCATCATGTTCCACGTCCTCGCAAGTCTCTTCCAATCGAAGAGTTTAGTCCCTAGTCTCAACTTCTCCTTCCAGACGAACGAGATCAGCGTTGAGTCAGATTTCGAAAGGGACAGGATGCATTTCCAATGCCAATTTGATATGCCCGGAATTTTGAAATGATCTAGATATCATATTCTGATTTATCGATTTCGGAGAGGATCTCGTCCTTCCGAACCCCGAGAGGCTCAATATCAGGAGAGGAAATAATCTCGAAAACTCCGACCAGTGTCAACCAGTGAGCTTGGTCGCGAGCACCCTCAATATGCGATGGGGTTCGTACCTCTTTTTTTTCCTTGGTTGCTTCTTGATTGACTCCTTTGAGCAGGCGGTCCACAATAGCAGCTCGGATGAAGGAACTCAACGTCATCACAGCCAGAAAGCGGGATATGCCTCTGTCGGCGGAAGAGATCGTTGAGGCCGTTGCCATCGAACTCGCCAGCGATACAACTTGCGGTCGAGGTCCTGCAAATATTCAGGCATCTTTGAAGGCAGACGGAATACATGTACCTTTTCTAGACATTAATCTAACATACCTCTTTGATTAAATTAGGAATGATGTTGAGGATATTATGAGAGAGCTAGCCCCTGACGGCTTTGCCTGGCGCCACCCTCATAAAGGCCCACCCGTCAAGCATACCCGTACTGTCACTGTATTGGGACCGCATCATAAGTGGTATGTGGACGGGCACGAGAAACTCGCACCAATGGGATATCCGATCTATGGCATTCGTGACGCTCGGGGGAACATTCATTGTTAATGGGTGGTTCCAAACGCAAGAACCGAAGTAATAATTGAGTAATCTTTACCTCCTAACAGTTCAGATTTTTTTTTAAAAAAACTGGAGGTACGTACCAGTCATTCTGGCGTCAACAACATCCCATTCCTGACATATTATCTGCATGCCCAGGCGTACCAATAACCGTAACTTCGGATAAGGACACAGTGACAGGAAATTTGTATGCTCTTCAGACATCAATCCGGTGAGATATTTCAAGTTCTTTCGCCGTGAGATCACTACTTACGTTCTCGTGGATTCTTCAGCGAGGAAGCCGATCCGACCATGGATACTGATGTCGTTCCTGCCCATCTCTTTCTTCGAAGTCTGAAAAATATTGTAATCGAAAGATCTTGGAAAGACTGGTTGCGAGAAAGAGGGCGTAATCTGGGCTTATTCTTCACTCGTAACTCTGGTGTTGCGGGGTTTGTACCTGAAAATCCTATTCATCGGTGAGTTTTGCTGATATAAAAAGAAACAAAACTGACATCGGTGCAGTTGTCTTGCCAATTGGATATGGGTTCCACTCATCCAGCAAGAACTCGACAAGTTCGTATCTAAATACAACTCTCGGAAGATCCGCCGGCTGAAAGAGAAGGTAGGGCCATCGGGTGCCTCTCACAATCGCACGTTCAACTTCCCGGAACTATTTGACGGGAAGAGTCAGCTTATAGAGGTCGATGGAAAGGTGATTGATATCTTACTTGCTGTTCACGAGGGCGGGAGTTGGTTCGGTTTGTTCCAGAGTGGTTTGAGATCATGGCTGACGAGGCTCACAATCATCTTGGAAGTCCTGACATTTATCTCGAAAATACTTGGGCTATTTTTCCCGAGATTCTGCGTCTGATTTGTGAGTTACTTAGACACAATGAAGAACAGAACACACTGTACGAGGGGGGATAGTTAGGATTAGTAATCAGTCATGAATAGCAGTCTGTCAAGTTGAGAATCCTCATCGGATCAGTCGAACGAGTGACCTAGATGTCTGTTCAAAGTTACAGTGATTTAGCAACGAAATATCTTGGACTTGCGGTGATTTCTCAAAGCGCAATGTGATCCTTTCAAACGTTGAACAACGCGTGTACGATGCTGGCGGGGCCTATCAGGTATTGTGAATATTTTTGATCTGTGATACAGCTATCAATCAACTCTCTCTGTTTACAAGAATTCAAAATGAGACCTGGTCAACAAACACTCGAGAAACTCGTATGCGCTCGGGACCTGAAGTTACGCCCAACAGGTCGGCGCGTCCAATGACACGCGTGATGCCGAACTCCCCCTGATCTCCAAAAGCCGATCGGAAGATGCCGAGGCTGAGTTCAGGCGATGCTCTCGTTCATTGAGGGTTGGGCGCATAAAGTTTTTGACACTATGGCTGACGTTTGAGATATCCTACAGTATGCCGGCGCTATAGTACAGCCCGAGCCTCAAAACAAGAAAAGTAGGTCACCTTGGGCCGGTGACGTGTTCTGGTCTTCGGCGGACGGACCCTGTGATAGCCGGGCCTCGCTTGTTTTTTGTCCTTGGACCCTCTTCTAACGATACGCCGTAGGGCTATACGACTTCCCCGCAACATCCAGCTATCTCAAGCCACACGACCGCGCATATCTAGTCTGGCGTCAAAGTGATCCCCTCATCTCCCACCCTCTTACCGAATGATATCAACAGCGGAATAAAATATGCTTATTCCTGTCAAGGCGAAGATCCAAAATTCACATGGCAATATGTCGAGCACGCATTGACGGATTGGCAAGCCTTTACATATCCGCTTCTGTAAATGACCATCGGCGGCCCTCGTGAGTCATCCCGCCGTACCATAGCTTGGCTGAGTGTGGTCGATTGACCCATCGCTCAGTTTATGCTGTCGCTCCGGGTGTCGTCAAGAGGTAGAAACATTCTTTGATGCGTGTATTTGAGATTGACTGGCTTTGTTAGTTTCGGATTCAATACTGCCGATACGTAGTTGATGACCGTACCTCAAGTAAGTCTACTCCTCATCATCGCGATCAATTCAATTCTAACGCTGTCTAGTACGTCTTCGCAAGTACGTCCTCATGAGGCCAGCGTCATTCAGATAATTGATCCTCCATCCAGCCATAGTACTCCTCTTCAACGCATACTGGTCCGACCGAACCCGTCTCCGCTCGTACGTCCGCCTTCCCCCCTCCTCCCATCTCCATCCTGCATCATGAGCATTAAAGCGCTCATCAATAGCCCATTCATCCTCTTTTCCCTCACACTCAACATAATAGGCTACTCAACTCTCCTCTCGAACGTCAAATGGTCCGCGCACTACCTCGGAATATACTCCATACTCGCAGGTGGATATTCTGCTTTTCCAATCATGATCTCCTGGTTCGTTACCCCTCCATCTCTCCTCTCCCTCTCCTTCCTATCTGCCTTGTCTTAAATTTCAATCGAGGTACTGATGGTTGATGGTTTCGGTGTGTAGGGCAAGCAACAACTTCGCAGGCCACTACAAACGTTGCGTAAGCATGGCACTCCAAATCGGCCTCGGCAATTTCGGCGGAGCCAGATCCTCAGACGTATACCGAACGCAAGATGCGCCCCGATATAAGCTCGGCTGTACGTCTCTCCCCTCTTGCCCCCTTCTCACTTCCCACTTCCCACCTCCCACCTCCCCCTTTTCCTTTTCCCTTTCTTTCATCCATTTTCTTTCTTACCGTAATTGACCTGATGATGATGATGGCAGACGGCAACATATCCATGTTCGAACGGTTCGTAATAATCGCAACAATAGTGAGTATCCTGCTCTATCGTCATATCAACGCTAAACGCGCAAAACTCGTTGCCGGAGATTCCAAAAGAGGAAAAGAAGGGGTGAAATTGAGCCGGGAGGAAACGAGGAGGTTGGGAGATAACGCGCCTACGTCCCGATATAAATCTTTAGAAGTTCGTGGTTACGTAATTGAGTTGCGAATAGTTGGGTTATGGACTGGTATCATAATGATATTCGTGACAGTCTCCATGTTACTAATACGTCTTTACAACTGCGAATACCCGCGCGAATCACGAAACAACAATTCATCTTATTTGTCGTCCCTATCCTTCAAATATCATTGCCGTGAGTACACGGTGCACCGGGTTCCTGATCCCGTCTCGATACCGCACGAGACTGACGACCATTAATTACCCAAGACCCATGCATATGAAGGCGCAATCTTGAGACTACACACACCAAAGACTACAGATTATATTTAAACGTAACAGCCTTATCACCCAACCTCCTCATCTCTTACGCACTCACCTCCATCGTCGCGTTCGCTTCCCTATTAACAAGCATCTTCTCCCGTCTCGCATTAATCCGCCGATACAAAGACACGTTCAGGAGGACGATGAAGATCCCGGGCCAAGTAGATTCTATCCCTATCGCATCGCATCTACCCAATCATTAGCGATCGTTGTAGCGAGAACGGAGAACATAACAACACAAGAGAACGCAAAACAGAAGGGGAACAGAATGAGAAACAGAAGGGAAGGGAATATAAACCGTACGTCCAAAGATATACCGCGGCGCGTCTTTCGACCGATACACATTCGAGAACATTGCCCCCGAGAAATTCTCAATGCCAATATGAAGCCCCATAGCTAGATATCCCTTATACTGTCCCGCAAAATTATGACTTGCCCTTCACAGAAACATTTCGTCAGTAGTGCGGATAGTCAGAGGAGGGGGGAAGGGCACGCACCGAGAGAGCATTAGGGGAAACCCGGCATAGACGCCTGCGATAACGAGGAAGAGGGCGAAGTATTTGACAACCCATCCTACAGCTGGCAAAAGTATCGAGAAACCCATCACATCAACGTGAACGAGAATAAAAGAAACGGCCTGCAAATAACATCGTCAGCGTCATGTTGACGTTATTCAAGATATAGAAATTTCAGACTAGTACAATCCGAGAAATAGGAGTTTGTGAGGAGTACAAGCGCTGGACGGACGCGAAATCAGCGTGCTTCACGACCTCGTAAAGCTAGACGAAGGAGAACGTACCTGCGCAGACATACTAAGTTTAAGTTTAGCCAAACATTAGCAGATGCTGCGAAGTAGTTGAGAGGTACGTACGAGGGAGACAGTCATAAGTTGTTTATCAGGTGTATTGAATCCAAATCTGATGTGTGATTAGTCAATCATAATAGGTGGTGTGGGTGTTGAAGGGGGGCTTACGTCTTACCGACAGTCCTCTAGTTCAATACTCGGTGTCAGTATGTCATGTAATGCGGCTGAGTGAAGGAGGTGCTTACGGCGTGAAGAATACGATGCCATATACTGTCAATGAACAATAATCAATCATCAATAATCGATCAGCATTCAGCAGAGTCCAGTCGAATTGAAGGGAAGGATGAAAGAGGGGAGAGGGGACACTGATAGGGCGTTGGCTGCGAAAGGAGGCAAGGAAGGGAGGTACGCGGTCCAACAATAGACGTATACAGCAAAACATGCGTCCAGACTTGCCGATCTATGACTGCATCTCTTACATACATCCATGAAATGTGGACATCTTCGCCTGCTTCCGAATATGCATATTCTATTCTCATTCGATCATTATTATATGGGAGAGGGGAGGGGGAGGCGGACGTACTTTGACGCCAGACGAGATAAGCACGTTCGGAATCCGTAAGATAGGTAGCAGTCGATCGGAAAGCATAGAGTACTACAGATGTTGAAAGAGTCATCAGCATCGGTATTTAGACCCGAGAGTAGGCTAGATTGCGTACCGAGGGAACCGAGGAGGCCTGCGGTGACTGTTGTTATTCCTTCTAGGATCCATAGACGCGGCGTGAGATCGAAAGAAAGAAAAGTTATGGAGGATGGATGGGACGGAAGATCGAATGCGACGAAAAGACGAAGAAAGGATGGAGCCAAGCGAGGGAAGAGCAAGTCAATGAAAGACTCCGCGGGATGCGAATGATGAAGGATGATGACAAAGGACGAGGACGAGGACGAGGATGCATATGAGGACTTGATAGGTACGAATATCCACTGCCAAGCATATAACCCCTGTATCCATCCATAAACGATATCCTATACGCAAGCAATCCACTGAAGGCCCCTCTACAACCATTGATCAGCTTCTCATCCTCACACAACCTCGACGAAGGGGCGGAAGAAGGAAGAGGGAGGGAACATACGACATCGACGCAGCAGCGAAAAATAATCCGATCCGGAACGAAAGCTCGAGTCGGGGTCACCAAAATGTTAAATGATATATTACACCTACACCCGCACATCATCCTCTCGTCAGTATCCCTCACCACATAAATGGAAGGAAGGGCCATACCAGGAAATAAACCAGCTTCAGCAGTACCGAGACACGCACGGACAGCTACGAGCTCTGAGAATTGCATGGCGACGAGTACGCATTCGTCTTTGCATGATCGTAAGCTCTGAATAGTGAGGAGTAGGATACGTTAGGATGATGGAAGTGAAGCTTCCGTGAGCGGTTTCTAAGATTAGGACGACGAGGCTTGCAACCACCGTCGTGGATGTTTGGTTCCCAACTTGAGACAGCTCTGTGAGCGTTCTCAGAGCGTAATTGAAGGTGCCTTTGACATGAACGGAGAGCGTTGAACGAACGATGGGCGAGTCCAGACGATCAGATACAACTGCTGCGAAGTGAGACAGAGAAAGGATTGCCATAGGCTCATAGGACGAGGTTGTGTCCGAATTCAGAAGGAGTAAAGAAGTAACTGCAAGATTGTTAATGATTAGAACGAGGTTGTGTTTCAGTCAAACGTACACGTACCACGGTCAAAGGGAAAACAATTCTTTCTACCCGTCCTCAATATCAAAATGCGATCTCTTGAAGAAGGTAACGGAGTGGAGCGCTTGCTCCTAGTCTCGACCTGGCTGATCTTCATCTCATGGGACCAAGGCATCACGTGGGGCATGTGTATAGGGTTCTGCTGCAAACTGCTGCAAAAGTCACCATATATCTTGATCACAATAAAAATTCGCTTCTGATCCAACCGGGTGCATGAGAAAAAAGGTATTCCGAGAGGAACTGCACGATGCCCTGGCGGTAGCTACCATGATCATATTGTACAAGATTATATTGAAGATTCTGAGATAATCACTAAGAGATAGTCACTAACGAATCGTCTGATCGCTAATAGAAATCAAGAGATCAAGAATACTCGTAAAATCATCGATGAAGGTCTGAATCTCAGCCATGGCATCGGCAGAAATGCTCGAATTATTCGAGGCTGTTATATGTGGGTTTGGGAACATCCACGAAAGGCTAAGCAAGAGAAGCAGTATACCACAAGGTCCCGAGCTGTTGAGGTATTTCAACATCTCAGAATCGCAGTTCTTGAAGTCGGTTGATAGGGGCCAATCATTACCACGCTTTCCGTCGAAATTTGACATGTACCAAGTCTTCCAGTCATCCATGTACTGACGCGGGTCCAGAATGGTAGGATATACATCGATCCCGCGCCCGTTATTGATCCAAGTGGTGACAGGAGTTGGACGCACTTTGGTAACCTTCAGTTTAGATCTTGTACCCTGCAAATAATTCAGTACAGCGTTCTGGGACGGTTGGACCTGACTCGCCTTTCCTGGATACCCGTGCAACTTCTCGAACAGGGCGACTTTGTGGACAAGAAGTGACCAGCTTTCGTTCGAGCTGCGCTTAGGGAGCTCCCGGATAGCCTGCTGTAATTCGTCTCCTGCAAGGGAATGATCTACCTCACACGGATATTCCAATGTCCGACTAGCAGGAAGAATAGGTCGGCGATCATTATAGCCAGCCGGACTCTGATTGAGAGATGGCTTCGCAGGCACATACTCCGAAGGCTCATCAGCTTTCGCCGATGGTTCCAGAAGATGAGACGTCTTTTCCACGCTTGGCAATTTGTCAAAGGGCCGTGCTGGATCGGTACAAGAAAGCCCGTTCTGGTCTTCCTTCTTCAATGGCATTTGAAGCGCTGCATGGTCGTCCATCACATCCGGTTCGACTTTGTGAACACGAGAGAGTTCAGCATTGGCTGCCTTAAATGTGGCGGATTCGAGAATGGGTTGCTCTATCTGACAGTCTTGAGCCTCTTGAGAGCGCTTCGCGCTCGAGAACCCGGGGAAAGTTCCCTCGATTAATTCAACATGATCTGGAGCTAGTTCGCTCAAAGCGATTCCCTTCGACTGATGATGACGGTACCAATGGACTTTGATGGCTCCCAAGGTTTGTCCGTGGAAGCAGGGAGCTAAGAAGCATTTCTTGCCAGCGGCGCAAGACGTACATGATTGACTCTTATGCTTGCAATCGCGGACAGGGCATATCCAGTACTTGGCTGGTTTATTCAGTTGTACAACCACATCCCTAGGGAAACCCTTGGCTGTACGCAGACATTAGCCAGAGATCGGGAAAACACGAATGATACATACTTGGGGGGATCTTCCAACTCCGTGGATGCCAAGAATCGGCATGTGCTTTATACGGTCCCTTGATCAGCTCGCCACATTCCATACAAACTTCACCAGTGATTTGCTGCCGTGGATCACTGGGTTGTGGCGGCTCTTTCGAACCGGGGAGATCAGACTCTACACACTCGAATGGGGTCTCATCAACACCTGAACCAAAGACAGGCGAATCAGTACCAAAATCGCGCTCGTACGCGATGCGGTCTTGACCCAATTGAGAACGGGTCGGCGTATGCGTTACTGGTTGGAACGGTGAAGGCGAAAGATGTTTGACCCCGGCAGAAGCTATCGGACGTGCCATGCGGGATAGAGAAGACTGCTGATCATTGAACATTGTGACGATTGCGCCGCTAAGTTGCTTCAGCTCACGTATTTCGCTTTGCTGAGTCTTGGCCAACAACAGAAGCTGCTTCATGTCGGAGGCCATTGCCATCACGATACTGTTAAGATCGCGTGCAGGTGGGCTTCCAGAAGGGAGGTCTGCCTGAAGTACTTCTTTGCCATCTTCATCTTTACCAGACCCGTCCACGATATCTCGGTCGGTACCAAAGCCTTCCCCAAAGCCAAGGATTTCGTGCCATAGCTTTGTTGCACGCATCTTGTCTTGGAAAAGTTTGGTTACGACTTCCGGAGAGTTTGAGTTCGTGCGACCATAATAAGCCCCTGCAGTATTTTCTCCATGGCCCGCCTGCATTATCATGGCAATCGCCAAAGGGTTGGAGTGGCTATGCGAAGGATCCTCAATCAGGGCTGCATTGCTGAGGCCAATAAGCTCGCGTGCGAACGTAGTATGGATTTGGCGGTAATCAGCAATCCCAAATTCGACTCCTAGAAGTGTTCTAGTATATAGCTTAATGTCCTGACCAAGGTGATTCAGAAGCTTTCCATTGGAACACCATATCCGTCGCCTGTATAGATTGATCGCTGCGGCAGATTCTGTCTCGCCGTGAATCAACGGCATGAAGTCCATCTCGACGGGAACGATCAGATAGAACATCAACCCCATCCACTTCGACAGTATGGGAGGGAGAGGGCGAGGATGGGGCTTCTCAATGCCGTGCATATGAGTACCTTTCGTGTAATACCCGAGCGGAATAAACTCTCCGTTCATGACCACAATGTTTCGCCGGCGCTCGGGAGTATTTCGGAACAGGTAATGCTCGAATTCTGTCCCCCGAGCGGGTCCTCCACCCAGAAAGTGACACAAAACCATTAAAATGCGTTTGAATTTTTCAACAGATCTGAGCCAGGTATCGATGCCGCCTGGTTTCGGAATGGCTTTGCCATCTTTGTCGACGCCATTGGAGCATAGACTTTCAAGCTGATTTGCAAGGGCAAGCTTGAACTTTTGCAGATTTTCGTTCGAGTCGAAAGTGCGGTTGGTGCCTTTCTCTCTGATATTGTCTTCCAGATTGTGGATGTGGATATCCAATTCCTCCGATACAGGGTCCATATCCGCGCCGAGGAACACCTTCTCGACCAGAATTTTCTTCGCCTCCTCGAAAAGACGAATCAAGAATGCCTTGAATTGCGCCCACGTAAAACTCTTTCCGTTGCAGGTGATGGTTTGTGTCAGGGGATCATAGATAGTGTTAGGAGGGAGGGGCGTTGATCGAGCGTATCTTTGAATGACCGCGAATGTATGTTGCCAGTACGAGAATGGCATTGTGATGTCGGAATGAATCCGAATGAGAGGAAGTAGTGAGTCAAGATGGCTATACATCAATTAGCAAAACAACGATCACACGCAGTGGTATACACTCACGCTTCAAATCTCCCTTTGCGACGTTTGTGTCGCAAGATCGTCTCTTTCAACACACATTCGCGCATAACGTAGTCGAAGAATGGGAGTCGGGTACTTATAGCGTTGGGCTCTCTGAATCCACAAGCATCGGTGACGGGATCATGGCTTATGCTGTCGGCAAGAATGAATAGTTGCAAAGGACAACTAAAAGGGCTGGTCGAAATGTCATCCTCCCAAGTCCCTAGGCTGTCAAGCAGTACGCAATGGAGGGCCTGCAAAGCCGGAGCAGCAGGATTACAGTCTTTGCCGTCGTCTTTACCGAATAAATGAAACTCCTCGGGCTTTAAAGGAGCGTCCACAAGAATTGAAGAAAATTCTGGGTCGGCCGACATATCCTGCAGCACAGTATCAGCTCCACCTGAAGTCAGATCGTCGAGCTGCTTCCAGGCAGCTTCTGCGCGTAGATGCTCCTTCCGGAGCTTCTTCACTTTCTCTTCCGCTTCAGCTTCCGTCTCTTCAACGCGAGTGTCATCCGAAGCAACACTTGGAACGTCATCGCCAACACCATCGCCGGCGTCATTATCGCTCATGCTGACATCATCCCCATCAGCACCACTGACACTAGAATCATTGTTAGAACCAGCGTCGCTGGATGCTGAGCTTAGTGCTTCTTCATCGTCGCTCTGGGTCGGAACTCCTTTGTCGAGCGAACGAGGACGACAATCGGTGAAGTAGTCGGAATGTTTATCGTGGACTTCTACAGCGGTTCGCTTGATTTTCGAGGGGTTCTTCGCATCCTTCCTTGCGGGTTTGTAAATATAATCAGGATTTTCGGATATTTTGTAGCGTATGAGCTCGTTGACTTCATCTTTCAGTTTGAGTAAACTGGCCCTGAGCTCATCTGACATGACTACAGGAAATTCGGCGATCGGATAGAGGAGAGATTTGAGGAGAAATAACAGCATATCGTTCGTACGAGAAGCGTAGCCCTCTTCAGTGTCAACCTGTGAGACAGGTCTGAACTGGTCATCGGGTGAGGGTGGGATGCTGGAGGGAGAGTGAGAATCTACAAAGCAACAGCAACGAAAATCAACTCACATGCCCAAGGATTTTAACTTTACAAGAGCGGGGCCACTGACGAGGGGGTTGGATCCCTGCGTTCCAGAGATCAATGCTCTAGTGGAGAATAAGTATTCGCACAACATAGCCTTGAGCGTATCAGAGAATAGGGTTCCACGACCGAATGTAGCTGCGTCGTGCAGAGCACTCAGTTTGACGCCGCTGACTCGATTGAGCCACTGCAGGTCACCAAGATAGCGTACGACGTCGGCAGGATCATCAGGCAACTGGTACGGGGACTCTGGTGGCTCATCCTGGGGCGGGAACAGGCGAGCCCATGCTGTGCCCGTAGTCACCGATGTCATCACCGTCGGTTTGTGGACCTCTATGGTACCTCCGGTGTTGCTGGAGCCGAGACGTTGCACAAGGCATGGCCGAATGAGGCACTGGACATTTTTGACGCCATTGACGTGGTGAGTCTCCTTGATGTGTTTCTGTACTCCGCTCTTGGCACGTTGAGCAAACAGACACTGGTTCCCATCTGAGTCGCGGAATTGACAACGAAATCCATCTTGTTCGGGCTTGAGGAACGGGAAGCGCTCGGTGGGCTTCCAAAGCTTGAAAGGATCGGAAGGATCGTTAAAGATCCTCATTTGGCTGAGCTCTGGTAGTAGTCCCGTCATCCCAATATTGTGAACGTGCCCCGTTTTGTCCGCTTTACCATGATCGCGAAGATGCGTTTGAAGCTGAGATGGGAAGACTACGTTGCCGCACTGGGGTTTGGTGCAGATGAGAACGTTCCGGGAAGGATCACCCGTCGTAAACCCGTCAATGCGATGAGGACAGATTCCTATCGCATCTAGTCGTGCAGCATGCGGGAACTCCGTCGGAGAAACCTTCAGCTTACGCCAACTGATCTATGCAGAGTGTCAAGGCATTGGACGGGCGTGAAGAAGGACAAAGACTTACCGGTATCCATTGACACGTCCTTGCATGCTTGTGGTAGCGATCACGCGCATGTACTTCCAGTCTCTCTCTTATCTCCACTGTCTTTCCGACGTCCTTGAAATCGAGACCACAATGGCGGCACCGAAAATGCTGAGGCTGCCCAGGTTTACTGAGGGGAGGGTCCTCAATCCATCCATCGGGCTCATCTTCCCACTCATCATCTCCCGTGTCCTCGACCTCTGAATCACTGCACTCCCCCCCTGATTCGTCTCCCCCTGATTCGTCTCCCTCAGATCCGTCGCCCTCCGAGTCCGGGACTGCTGGTTTCCACCAGATTTTGACCGGTTTGGGGTGATTTGTAGCCACATGCCTTTGCATGAGTGGGTAAGAACTACGTTTGACGCTACAGCCTTTGGCCTGGCAGAAAAGAGTTGGCATAGTCGCGACAGTCAACGGAGAGACGTGGACGTGAAGAGAAAACGAACGAGGGCCACGTGTCGCTGTAACGGCTATAGTCTGTCGCTAACTAGCCGACATACACGTGACGTTACTGGGGCCGAGTGTGGATGGATCAAACGTAAAATATGGAACTCTACGCATCTACACCGCACGACACCAACTCCAAGTCCAATGGCGTGGAACGCTCGACGAGTTCCACGCAGCCTTAAACAGTCCACTTCAACGAACATACTGAAGGCTCGCTTATATTAAAGTGCTCGGTTCTGGACCGGACATAAACCTTCGAAGTAGTAGAAGGACAGGGGCCGTCAAAGTTGGAGGCAGCGGAGATCCGCGAAGATGATGGTGTTGGTCGGAGCATGGTTGACGGCAGAAAGCACGTCGATCTGAGAACTGATAGAGCCAAGCTGCCTATGAACTGTGGTGGTCGCTTGGCTGGGAAGATGGAGGATCTACAAGCGAGTGAGACAGTGCGTCTCTTGAGTGTGTAGATGGAGCTTACAATAGATCCCAACGAAACGAACGCGCGGGAAAAAGTGTGTTCAGCATCCCTCTGGGCATCTCAGACCATTGCGAAGAAGGGAGTTTGAACACATATGGAGAAACGTGAGACATCTAAGCAACGGAATGGGGGAGTAAGGAAGGGGGGAATAGATTTGAAATGTGTCGCTACAAGGGAAAATGCTAACAACATAAAAGATGGGAAGAACGATTGAAAGCATGTCCGTAGTGAATGAAATTATTGCAACGTGGACATAAGCGATGTGAGACAGTGACGAAGTGGGGGTGTCGGCCAAGAGATGAAGGGGAGCTACGACGAAATGAGGAATGCACGGGGAAACGTGTCGGAGGACAACGGTGGGATCATGATCGATGAGAAATCGAAAGAAGGTAGATAAGGAGATCGTCTCCCATCCAATGAGGCGACAATGCCGCGTTCATCGAGAACAATACGATAGTATCATTCTAACCATCGGCAAACTCTATGAGCACACCGAGGTCGATGGGATCTGGTCCAGTAGGATTGGCGGCCCGATCTTGTCGGATTGAGACCTAGTGTTCTCATCAGCAGAATATCAAACAACGCTTAAAGGGAGCGTAAAGGGACGGGGGTGGATCGTAAGACGCTCACCGAGAATCGTCCATCATGCAGACACAGATCGATAAAACGTGCTCCAATGAGAATTAGGCCACGGAGGATATAGATATCCGACCTAATGTTCCAATCAGTAGATATCATAATCGGAGAGAAATAGGGCATGGGTCTAGGGGATAGGTCTCAAACGCTCACCGAAGACAATGGGTCTCCTCGGAAAACCAAGCAATCTGCAAGCCTATTAACTCGGTGCAAATGGCGAGAATCGCAAATCAGACCGGCTTGATAACACTCTAGCGCCTCATGGATGCGTCGCAGGCGAAAGACTTGGAGGCGGCCATCGACTGTGAGCAACGAGACAGCCTCAGCACGTTTACGGGGACAGAGAGAAGCATTAGAAACTCGCCGTATTGGTTAGTACTCCAGTAGGATTGGGTCAAACGGCGAGGAGAGACACGTCAGTCAAGCAGGGAGTGATGTGACGAGTGAGGAAGCATCGGTGTTCAGTCTCCGACCAGGCGCCGGGCCTTATCTCCGCTGGCTGACAAACACGCTCAACGCGTCAGCATGTGTCTCGCCATCTTATCTCGCCATCGTCTCTTTTGCTGTCGATTCAACATCTCGCGAATACCTCTTCGAGCAACCAAGATCCTCGTCATTTCAAGTTGCGTAATCTCTGATACTCTTCCTTTACAGGTTTTACGATGCATTCACGTCATCTCGACTGGCCTCGGTTCTGATTCTTCTGAAGATCGGTCGAGTGAGTTTGATAATGTGAACGTGATGGGAAGAAATGCTGCGGGTCTCTTTCAATGATACGGTGTGTCTCAACGTGCTTTCCTCTTAATTTTCCGTGCTGATACCGATAACCCTTCATTTTCGATCGGTATAGCAGTTCCGGCTCATTTGGATGTTATCCGGACTCGTCCTTACCCTGACGTTGGCGGATCGTTCGCGGATGGATTCTGAGTTTCGTGCCGCGGCTTCCCATTATCCGGTCATTCATCCACTACATCGCGATATTGAAGAGTCTTAGACTTCATGATAGGAGTAGTGTTTAGGACAATTCGAGATTTTCCGTATAATCACCAAAATGAGAAACATTTGAGGACGGTTTGGTATCGTACTGTATACTTGTAGTATAATCTGATGCAACTCAATATTCTATTAGTCGAAGACCCTCCATGAATACAACTTTCATTAGTCTATCCACTGAGAGCGGGGCGCGTGGGGCTGGTACGCGAATGACTGTCGGTGGTGTGGCATGGTCCTAGATATATGTAGTATGTGGTTGCATTGCGAGGCTTTGTGGTTTACGATACATTCGACTGTCAATAGAGAAGTGTAAAGAACCGATACAATTATCCAATGGCTAAATGTCAAGAATGTTGGAGTGAATGGGCGAGATCAGGGAGTTGGTTTATTTATTTGATTGGGTTGAATGAGTGGAATGGTTTATTGTGTTCGAGATGTCCTTACCGGGTGTCTTCTAGAGGCTTATATAGACGTTGTATCTCGTATAGACTAATAAATAAATGGAGAAAGCTCTGGAGTAATGACTGGAAGGAGGAGGAATATAATGCTGAATATTCCGCTGAGTGATGAATGACTGATTGAGACGAATGGGGAATTGATAGGATGTCATAGACGAGCCGTAGATCGATAGAATATGATGGAACGATGTCGAGGATGAATATATTGACAAAATTTAACAAAGAACAACCCAAGCATCCGCCGGGGCAGAGATCAATAAGGCGGTCACCATGCGTTGGAATACGGTCCATGCATTTTTAGACGTGACAACCAAGATGTCAGCGCAATTTGCTTCATATACTGGACCAGCGATTTCGTCAAACGCGTCAGGAACCCATTGGAAAGCCTCCTTGCGTGAATTCGGCAGATTGTGTTGTCGTAATGCCGCTATCAGGTTGGGCGAGACAGGATTGAAAAGTGGTATACCATTTGTTTCCTCCGGACACATGTAGAGACTTATTGGAGTTGCTCCAGAAGGTAGAGCTTTGTTTCGTTGCAGCCGAAGGCGATGTGAATTCCATTCCACAGCGAATTTGTCAAGTTCCTTCTGGACGATAGGTGGCCAAAGCCATCGAAATAGATTGCTGTGCAAGAGTCTTTAGGTCTGGAATAGGCGTCCAATACGAAAGGCTTACATATGGATAGGATTAGATGAATTGAAGACAGTATGTCCGGAGGTGACATCCAAATAGAGAGTGCGACCAATGGATTCTCGAAGCCAATGCCAGAATCCTTCGATGGGTGTGTTTTGCGTACTCTTGAGGGCCATCCAAGCCGAATACACCGTATCGTCAATATCTGGTGTGAGTTGTCCCCCGCAGAAAGCATGAGGGCAACATAGATGATCAAGGGCGTTGGGACATTACCGTAGTGAGGTGTGGATGGCGTACATAAACCCGGTCTCCGAACCCTTGTCAACCGTTATTTGTAAAGGAAACTCTGTTGATGGGTCTTCAAGAACTGGTATCCAACACCGCATCCGATGCACTGAAGCAGTTCCTGAGGTCGTTTCCATTAGGCACTATCGACATCAGAAAAAAAACATTTGACGTACTAAGAGCAACTTGTACTCGTTGGAATCTTTGGGAACGGCAGCCAGTTTCTTGCATTTGGGACAGAGGCCTTCCGTGTCTCGATACTCGAAGTGCTGGCCACAGGAGGGGCATAGATTGAGGTCGTGCGTGTGGTTATGCTGAGCCATGGGAGCACTACTGGAAACCTCTAAAGGGGGGGCTAATAGCTACATCCCCCCATATTGCAAAACCCATCTGAGATAGCCCCCCCTTGCTCCCCTACAAAATGCACTTGCTACCAACCATGGTAGCTACCCACTGTGCTTCCCTGATTTGTAGGTCGCAAGTCCATCCAAGGCTGGCACTTGTTGGTAGCTACCAGTGATTTTCTCTCGAGTGTCTTGGAGTGTTCTGAGGCCCATTGATAGGCTGTTGGTAGCTACCTGTTTGTTGCTTATGAGCCCCTTGGTAGCCAATGGAAGCTACCAGAGTAAGTTTTATTGGGGCCCATGAGCACTGATTCATCAACACTGGGTGCCAAATGGTAGCTGCTGAGTGCTTTCCAGTGGTAGTGAGTGGATGTTGCTGGTAGAGTTCCAAAGTCCAGTCACGACTGGACTTTTTCCAAAACTCCTTGTGACTGGCAACTGCGACCGGTTGCCAAATCCCAAATTTGCCATGACTGGCAACTGCAACTGCAGTTGCGGTCCGGCAACCAGTCATCAAATGACCAGTCACAACCAGTTGCCTGCCCAATATATTGAATATTTTAATCATTAATATATTGTTTTACCCTATTATATATCGTCTATTGGTGTCTATTGATCATATATATACTGTATATACATCATATACCATGAATACATGACCATACATGAGGAAAATACCACTACATTACCCTCTGAGCACCCTGTTTGGGGACCCTTAAGGGTCTTCCCTGAGTATCGGTCGCGACCGTGGTCACGACTGGTCATGACTGCGGTTGCTGGTTGCCTGATTTTCAGAAACCGAGGCAACTGGCAACTGCAGTCCAGTCGCGACTTCGGTCCGGTTGCCCAATACGACCAGTCACGTGGACTGGACCTTGGAACTCTAGTTGCTGGTATCTACCAAGCTCCAATTGTCCTGTTATGTTTTTCACCAAGGTCTTCACTGGGGGCATTTGAAGGTAATATTCCTTGTTCAGCTTCAGCTTCAAGTTGGCTGCTCAGAAATTTTCAAGGATTTGAGTGCAGTGTTGAATGTTCATACTCTTCTGCAAAGTCCTGGTCCTGTTTTCAAGGATTCAATTTTGGAAACTGATACACTTCCATTATCTAGCTAGGTACTTGGCAGCAGGGTCCGGTAGCTACCCAGGGCTCCGGCATCCAAAAGTGCTGCAAGGCCCCAGGAGTTGCTGGTGTCTGCTATAGCACTAGATACAATGTGGAGGACATTGGTAGCACTTTGCAGTGCCAGGAAGTGTATGGTGGCAGGCGGTACCTACCAAGAATCACACCTGCATATGCAACGAACATCATTGGAACACACCTTCCAGCTACCGGCACCTACCAAAACTATGTCGCCATTCACTCTCTGTAGAAGTCTGTTCAGTAAGCCAGGGGGGTAGCACCATGCAGGCTCTGGGAGCTACCAACCCTTGGCCAAGAAGTCAGTTGACTATTCAGTCTGCTGCTGGTAGCTCAAGGAAGGTACCCACTATTGCCCCAAGATTCTTCATGAGACCAATATATTGGTTCAACGGAGACATGTCTGGTACTAGGGGAGCAGCTGGTAGCAAAGAGAAGCTGCAGATTTTCTTGAGGGAGCGCAAGATCTGCTAAATCTGTGGAGGGATGCTTCCGGTAGCTACCAGCTACCCATGTAATCTATTCCTGTTACAAGTCAGCATTCCAAAGCAGTCCAGCGCAAGACATGGTAGGGTATGGTAGCTACCGCATTGTTACAGTCGACTGATGCATGCCTATCCCAAAGGTACTACAATGCTCTGGTAGCTACCTGATGTCTTTTTGGAATGAGCTGGTAGCTACCAAACACCACACTAGTCAAGTATCTTCAACCCATCCTCACTCGGTATGTACTGGTAGCTACCAAACCCAATGACTTCATTCGGGAAACCCGATGGCCCGCTCATTTGGAAGGAGACGGTACCTCGTGGAATCTACCAGTACCCTCCCTAAGGCGGTTGAACTGGGTAGGTACCAGTCACACCTCACGCATCACACTTAACTACTCTCAAACTAAGGGAGGTAACTACCTAGTGCAACCAACACTTATCCTTCGATGATCCCATCACTCCAACTCCTTGTCTGTTCTCCGCGCAGACCGTCCCTGATGACTTCCGGTCTCAATTCATTTGTTTCACCTTTGCTCCATGTCAGCCATACCTTAGGAATTGAGTGATCCGGCCGCTAACCTTCTTGTCAAACCATTTTGGCGGGAACTTCGCCATCGCCATCATGCGGGTGACCTGTTTCTTTCTCTTTTCCTTAGGTAGAGCTAAGATGTTTTGCCAGATGATGGTGTCTTCGTCATCATCTTCGTCATCATCCTCGTCATCCTCCTCGTCATCATCTTCGTCTTCACGTTTGTTTTTGCTTCCGCCTGCACTTGTATCTTTTGCTTTCGTCACGTCTTCAATCGTAGCTTCAGGGATCGTGGATGGGCCAGGCCTGGCGTGGTTTGTGAAGCGGTTTGGCTGGGACGAGGTCTTCGTGACTTGCTTTGGCCGAGGTTGACTATCACAAGTATTGAAATGTAAGCTGACAAGCGAAGATTGAACACTGGCTTTGACGTACCTCATGCTTGCTTCGGGATGATCACGCGTCACTTGAGTCTTCCCTTTGTCGACACTAGATATTACAATGAGATCGCGTGAGTCGATGTCAAGGGAAATACCCACTAGTCGATCGGTGGCAGTGGCATACGACTCTCCAGAGTTTGGACGAAGTCTGGCATCATGAACATCCCCTGTAAATCAAATTGGAGGATTAAACTTACGTTGATGAGTTGGCCGTGGTGGAGGAGGTGGAGGACTAAATGAGGATAAGGCAAACACATTTCAGCGCTAAGAAGTGGGGACGTACACTGCTCGGCGCAAAGCTGCGTCCTTGACCTTATCAACAGGATTGCTGGAGATACAGTGAGTTCGTGACAGTGGGATGAGATAGCATGCGCTACGGACTTGTTCATGACTTCAAGATCCGTATTCGTTGCTTTGCCCTTGCCCTTGCCTGACGCTTGACTGAATGACACGATGAGCTTTGTTACAACGACAATGACCTGAAATACGAACTTATGAATGTCCGAGACGTGTGTACTGACTTCAGGAGCAGAGGCTAGATTCAGCTCGTGAGTATGCAAAGAGAAGATATTAACAGTGAACAAACCTCGCAATGTTTGATCGGAGACGGGTACGATATGCGAGGAAGGCCTGAAAGAACAAATGAATATGTATGATTGATAGCTTAGGCGAGTACCACGAACGCGGGATGAGGTCGAGCGAGTCCCTTGGCCCTTCCAGCAGTCGTGCTAAGAGGCGTGTGAGAATACGGCCAGACAATGGGGCGAGAGACGAACTGAGAAGACTTCTTCTTTTGGGTATCCTCTGCGATCGAAGTAAGAAACAAGACATACATAGATGCAAGTGCAGACAACATACCAATCGGAGCATGCAGGTTTGCCTTCAAGTTCAAACGCGAGTCGCTATCGGAAGTGTCCTCGTCTGAACTGTCATCCTCGACCGTTTGCTTCGTGGCGGTATCTGGTTTTGAGGGCTGAGTGACGATGGTACTCTTTGGAAGTTCTGTGGCATCAGAACGGGGGGCGGAAGGACGAGGTTTGGGGATAACGTGAGGCACCGGTGAGGAAGAGATATCGGGATCAGTGGAGGGATCACGGCGAGGAGGTGAGGGAGGAGGAGGAGGAGGATGGATGGGCTGCATATTGCGCATTCTCTTAGTCTTCTTCGCTGGTCGTCCAACCTCGTCTTCATCAGCATTGTCCACATCATCCCTCCCTCGTTTCGCCAACGCCGTTGTCCCCACGCTTCCCTTGCCCTTGCCCTTCGTTGAAGTGTCCATCTCCTCCGTTTGGTCGATCTCGTGCGTCTTCTTCGACTTCTCTTTCTCTGTCCTCGTGTCCTTCGCCTTCGCCTTCGTCTTCGTCTTCGTCTTCTCCCTCTCCTTCTCTTTCCTCAACTCAGCCGTCCTTGACTTCTCTTTGGCCTTCAACTGCTCTGTCTCGTCACTCTCGTCATCGGCGTCAGATGGTACGAAGACTTGGGACTTCTGGCTACGAGATCGTTTGGCATTGCCAGCGCCCTTGGCTCTCTTTGACGTGCCTTCTTGAGGTGAGTCTGAAGGTTGATCTGCATCTGTATCAGCCGAGACCTTTCTTTTCTTGGTCGAAGGATTGGGGGTGTTCTTGCCGTAGGCCTTCAACCAGACCTTGGCATGACGAACGAAGAGCATGTCGTTATCCTTCTCGTCACGGACGAGGCAGATGTTACCTTGCTCGGCGGGATCGACTGCCTTCTCGGCTAAGGAAGACAACGACAATCAGTGTGTATTGGGGGAAACGGAGAAGACAGCCAAACCTTTCGACCACTCCTCAATGTGTAGCCCTTCCCAAGTGGCTTGTTCTTCGCTCGATGCCTGGGAGAACCGTACGATTTGATCGTAGAAGATGTCGATCGTCGTTTGATTCATCTTGGCGGCATCGTAATGACGGATGTCGGTGCTCAGGAGGCAGGACCAGCCGACGACGCGCAACTGGTGAGCAAATAATTTGTCCAAGATGTTTTTCCAGAGGACTTTCCTGGGATCCGTGTTTCCGGTCCAAAATGCTGATATAATGGCGTTAGTCTGATAAATCGCAAATTGGTAACGAGCAACGAACCAAACTCTTCTTTGATCAAATGAGATGGAAACCGACGTTTGAAGTCGCGATCTCCACGAGTCTCGGTGGGTAATGTGTATCGTGGGCGTTTGGTGGCAGCCTTGATGAGTTCCTCTTTCGTGACAGTCTGAACAGGGGAGACATCTTCTCCATTGGCCCGAGCGAGTATTTCTTTGCGGATCTCAGCGCTGGCCAAGCTGCAGACAGTCAAGAATGAGTATGGACGGTGATAAGTTATTCAAGCCAAACTCACCGAAGCGCTGCTTGTCTAACAAGGGCATGATCGTGAAGGAGATCGGCGCGATCGCGAATCAGTCTCTGCCATGTAGAGCCAGCGCCGAACGACGAGATAGAACCACGACCTGGAAGATCCAGGCTGCCGTAGACTTCGCCGACCACGACAACTCCATAGTTAATCAAGAAATGCTTAGCCTGATATGCCATGAGCACGAAGATAAGAGCACGACGGATAATCGACTTACGAAATCAGATAACTGACTTGAGATTTCGTTAACGGATTTGTTGTCTGAGGCAGCAGTCTGATTGGCCTTCATGTTGTCTCGAAGTTCTTGTTCGAATTCTTCAATCAAACTCTTTTCCCACTCTTCTCGTTCACCCAGTTCCTCGTAAGCGTCCCGAACGGCGTAGAAGGTAGCCATGCATTCCTCGTTCCAATTCTCATCGGGATAGACTAGACAGGTGGTCTAAGCTAAGAGATCACTCGACGGAAGATTGAGGATACGCACGTTCTTTCAATAGTGGAATCTGTTCACAAACAGCGGCGACCATTGCTTTCCACGCGTTGTCGGTGCGAGTCTTAGTCTTTATCCACTTGGGCTTAAACCCGGCTTTGCGAGCGACAAAATTTAGAGACTTTCCGTGAAGGACAGCGAACTCCTCGAGGCTCGTTTCGGCAGTCTGCCATATGAGCTGGAGCTGCTTGAGCGCCTCGACACTGAGGGGGCCGGGTCGAATCTTGTATTTGACGCCGGTGTTGTCGTCACCATCGTCGTCAGAGGGGGGGAATCGAATGAGATTGTCGAGATCGGATGGGGATGGACTCTGCGGGCGTTCGACGGCTTTCCCCTTGCCCTTAGCTCGTGACTGCTCCTCTGCAGCCACTTCCGCCTCAAATTCCTGTTGGTCTATCGCGTCTGCCTCTTCCTGAGTGACGAGATGCTTGAATTGCGTTTTCTTCCGTTTATGTTCAAAGGCCTTGGTTTCTTTCGCGGCTGTCTTCTCGAAGTCGTTGTCTGAGTCATCATCGCCAGAGGACTCGGACAGAAGTCGAGGAGAGTGGGGCGGAGGGTGGTCGTCAGCGGCATGTGTGGGCTCTGGCGTCAATGGCGTATGTTGTTGTGTGTCTCGATATTCTTGGTCGTCACCGTTCGCAGGACCATCAGGAGGATGAGCGTCCTCCAAAGACGAAGATGACCCAGTGTCGTCCTCGGAGGACGAAGAGGACTCAACAGCGTCCTCAGTATCGATCGGAGGACGATATTGAAGGCCCCTGCACGGGTGGCTGTCAGTGGAGTCGAGAGTAGAACAAACGCGTGCGTACCTTGGATTTACAGTTCTTCGACTCTTAGCCTTGGATCTTTGTCGAGATGTGGATGGCCTGGCCCTCATAAGGACAATATGAGGTTGGGGAACCTGGAGTGGCACTTACGAATCATCTTGTTCATCTGCTTCACGTTCTTCTTCTTCCTCTTCCTCTTCCTCTTCCTCTTCCTCTTCCTCTTCCTCTTCCTCTTCCTCTTCCTCTTCTGCGTCTTCTTCATCTTCGACTTGCTCTTCTTCGACTGCGTCCTCTTCTGTACTATCTTCAGCGTCTGCTTTGTGTTGCTTTTGTCCGTGTTCATTGTCCTCTGGGTGGTCTTGTGCGCTTGCGTCTGGGGCGTCTCTGCATTCGTGATCGCCGTGAGCTCGAGGCTGGGTCTGCTCGTCATCCTCTGCCCACTGATGCTGCTGGAGAAGTTGGCGCCCGCGTTTTTCATCTTCGTCGTCTGAGAGTTCGGCACCGGCGACGTCGAATGGATTGGGACTGGGAGCTCGGACAGATGGAACAGGAATTATCTTATCAGCGGGGGCATCGTCCTCCGGCTCTTGGACTTCGTGAACGATCCTGTGATCGAATTTAGTATGCCGCACGAAGCTGTATTGATCGGTATACATACTTGAGTTTGTTTTTGGTTGTTGGACCCATGAAACCGTCCTCGGCGGCAGCTCTCCTGCTTTGAACCTTTTCAACCGTCGTCTGTTTTGGTCTCGGTCTCTTCGGACGTTGCGGTTCGACTGGTGGCATATCCTGAGGCGATTCAGGTGCGTGGTAAACCTTCTGAGAAATGTTGAGCAATGTGGGTATTCTGGAGAGAGACTCAGACTTACAACTCCGGATTTCCCGTGTGGCAAATCTTTCACGCGAGTTTGAGACTTAGGAGTCTTTTGCACGGCCTGTGAAGTCTGCAGGTGGGTTCAAAATCGACTTGAGTATGAAGGACACAACACTTACGCCACCACGCCACAGAGTATTGGGGAGTTGAGAGGTGGCATCGTCTGGTTCGTCCAGACGGTCCTCCGGTTCCTGAGCAGGAGGATGCCCAGCCTGAGCAGCTTGTGCATCCTCTTGCTTCTTTCGAAAACGCGTTGTCATCCACATGGAGATAAGTCGAAGTAAAGGTTGGAGTTCAAGTCTGTAAACAAGGGTGATTGAATGAGCAAACAATAGAGCGACAAGCCAGAATGGACAAGTCCGAGAGGGATCACGTGATCGCCAGTGCATCCCACAATGAAGGCCGAACGACTTCGTCATTGAAGATGGGTGTAGATATTTTGCATTACAAAGATTGTACATCACACATTATATTATTTGAAACGAGCATCAAGCTCCTCCTGTGACAAAGTGAGCGAAAGTTATGTCAAATAGAAGCGAAGAAATACCTGATCCCTGCATGGGCATGAGATGTGGTACTTCGGGAGGTCGACCGAGCAAATCGTAGGCTTTCAGGACGTAAAACTCCGCGCACTCTCGATACACACGAAATACGATAGCCGGATCGGTGGTGGATTTGATGTCGACGTGAACACTGTTCGGTAGTCCGGACCAATCGACCATCAAGTCACGAAAAGCTTCGATCGCTCTGACTTGTGCTTCCCACAATGCACTCCCAAGACCGGCGCTCGCACTAAGATCATCTTGCGTGATCAGACGAATTCCTCCCAGGGCTATCGACCGGCGAGTGAACTCAACGGTTTCTCGCGCTAGTTCCTCTTCGTTCATGAGTTCATATCTCCTTTCGTGATCATCAACGGCCGTGAACTCGAACACGAAGTTGAGATGTATGAGCTCCCAGAGTATGAGCTGCACCACTTCGTCATCAGGCATTCCGTTCTGCCGAAATACACTACGTCCCCCAAATCTTAGTTCGCCGAAGTCTCTCGCCCCGTTCCACCCGATTCTGACAAACGCAGCTAGACGATGTTGCATATTCGCACGAGCTTCTTGAGACTTGGTTTTGACCGCAGGTTGAAACACCCGTTCCTCTGGCATCCAGCTCAGAAAGTCTCGCCATTCTTGAGGTCTCAGAGGGCATCCATCTATGTCATTCGCAAGCAATCCAGCGAACCAACCCTCGCGAACTCGCAACCAGTTTGAAATGTATGTCCGTAGCCTAGCTTCATCTACTGATGCGAAGAGACGGGCTGGAGGAACCGAATATCCCCCAGCGGTCTCGCGTAGGGGAGGCTTATCGCGAACCCCTAGAGAGTCCAGAGCGGTGACCCATGTGTGCACAGCACTTGGCATAAGTTTGCTGATCGGATCAACGAGCTTCAGCTTCTGATCGCTGTTCATCACACGAGGACGTCGAGCTTGACTTGCCGGATCTGATAGTGCGGAGGCAACCGTTAGTCGTGCAATTGAGACTATGCGAGGACACTTACATGGCTCATAATGGTCGCCTTTCCGTTTTCTACCAGGCCCAGTCTTAGTTTGGCCTAGAGACAGTTCTGAGGGAGTCGCCTTCAAGTCGAAAAGGGGTCGACTCGAGCACGACGATCTCGTGAACTGATATCGGCAGTGGACGAACTTGATATCACTGGCGGGGCCACGAAAGATCACTGGATATGGTGCTTCCTTCGGATAGCGTTCTGACCAAGTGTCCAAACAGACACTGGCGCGACTCAGATCAACGACGGCTTTGACATTGATTTGAGGAGTGAGCTCGTAGGAAGGCCTAAGATACCAGACTGGGATACCGGCCGAAAATAATGCTTGAACTTGGTTGGGTTCGGTCACGATCACACCCATCAAGTCCTCGCAGACGGGATGGTCAACATTTCGTGCATCGCGAATGCGGGGCAGATAACGAATCATATATTCCAACAGCCCAGAAAGCTCTAACCAATGTCGTTGAAATTCGGTAACATGACGAATAAGGTCTCTATAAGTCATGGGGATGTGTGCGAGTCTGCTCAAGATTCGCTCGAGCGACAAATGGAACCAGCCTGCTCCACGTGACAGGCCTTGGACCTCAGAATGCCTGTCCATGATTTCCTGCACAGGAGCTTTGAGAATGTCGAAGGATTTCTCCAATTGTTTGTAGTGCACCATACGCAACCGAAATATGCCTGGTACGCTCGAATTTTCGATGGAAGTGAACCAGGTTAAGGAAGGGTCGGAGAAGATGAGATTGATACATGAGGCACTTTCAGTAGGTACATGGAAAGAAAATCTCATAGGCGACCGCGGAATACATGTGAGATGGGGGGTTTCGGTGTGGTATCGTTGTGGCCATCGGGTATAATCATCGAACCCATAACGACCGTCTGCTCGCAAACGGACTTCGCGAGCGATGGCGTAGGGTTCTGGAACGAATGGCATGTTGGGAGTGGATATCCAATGATCGCCATCCAGTTCTGCCGCCGCACGTGCATCGAATGCACCTATGGCACGTTCTGGGCGATATTGAGGGAATCTTAGGGGCATGATCGATCGATTGTGCTCGACGGTCTTGATTCAGGAGAGCAGCTCCACACCAAGTAGCGCTGCTCACTGACGAAGCGTAAGCACGAGACGATCCACACCAAGTAGATCGTCACGGCCTCGAATACTGCACAACACCAAGTTGTGCAGTAACTATGCGAGTTCTTGCTCTTCTTGAGGGCGAGAGTCTACATTAGGCCGCATACGTATAAGTCTACAGTCCTCAAAAAGACACAGCGAGAGAAACGAACCTTGGGACAGAGAGAGACTGCTTATCGCGCTTGCGACCTCCGGTGGACGATTCCTTCGATATCACCTGGCTTCAAGTTAGAGACTTTGAATCGATTATATTATGGGCCTAACGTACCTGAAAGGGATGGACGGACTCAGCCCACGATGAGCGCCTCTAGAACTCTGGCGTGACTTCGACCCCCTTCCTCTGAATTGGACTCCTTGGAAGATTTTTGAGAAGCTAATCTGATGGATCGCAACTGATTATTACACGAAAGAACAATCAATACTCGAATAATTGCTCACCGACCAGAAGAGGGCGCCTGTCGAGCTGATTGCCTGCTAAAGCTGACGCACGGTGATCTTGAGAATTGAGCCTGTCAAATGGAATTTGATGATCAGAGATAGACTAGATAGGAGAACGGCAAGGAAATTTACCTTAGGTGCTGAGACCGACGATGTCTCAGACGGTCGGTGAGGGATGATGGGTGCACGGACCAGTGTCTGTCACTCATTAAGATGTCACGGCGCTTGGACCTCTGCCCGCTTTGACACGTAGCATAACGCCGTTACACACTCCTCATCTACCCATCATCTCGAAGAACCACGGTGAGCGATCGAATCCAGCCTCTATGACCGGGTGCTCTCTCAAATTGTCTTTAGGTATCATACATCCTCAAACATCTTCCCCTCAAGATCACAAGTCCAAAATTTCTTATCAATTTTTTGTAAGTGGTCCATCATTATTTTACGCCCTTATTATCGACACTGACATCTACACAGCGCTGGTACATCAGATACAAGATATCCCAACGACCGCCGGACTTGGTGTCTGAGCATTCGGTTACGCTGAACGATGGCAACTTGGTGTTGTCATGAGTTCATACGTAGATAGGGGATCGACTTGGTGTCGAACCCTCCTCATCTCTCGCTCATACCTCCCTGGCCCATCTCGGGGGAGACCATCTCCCACCACCCCCATCCCCATTCATTTCCCCATCCACATCCTCGAATTTCTTTCAACTCCCTATCCCCCTCCATTTATCCGTTCTGTTGAATTTACTTCTGTAATTTACACTCCCCCCTATCGCAACAATAAACGAGCGAGTGCATGTTCGTCTCAGTAACAATCAGTCTAATCTATCACTTGTACAAGCATTGTGCACCCGGTCTATAAGCACCTGTCCTCGCCGAGATGCCGAGAGTAGGAAAGTTCGCGACTTTGCCACCCCGTCTCCTACCTCCAACCCATGTCGAGACGCACCCTGAAGACGAAGAAGAAATCTTCAAATCGCCAAAATACTCTTCCTGAAACGCCTGAGAAAGCTTTCACTCTCCACACCCATCGCAGTGCGAAAAGACCAAGTGTGGCCTCCGACCTTCTTGGTGGCCCCCAACTACCCATTCGCGATGTATTCCGGAACGAAGTCACCATTCACGGAGCTGGACCTGCCATCTATCTCGATACGAATGGTAACAGACCCAAACCTCCCAAGCAGAAACGGACGGTGGTCGGCGGTGGAGTGACCAGGCACGTCTTGGCTCTTCCAGACGATGCCGTGCCACCCACTCAAGCCGACGAGCCTGAAACCCCAGCTCCAGACGCGACGTCCCCTCAACCCCCTCATCATGTCCACGAAGGCCACAACCTGATTCACGAAGATGATGGTTTCAGCTTCCCCATCTTCTCCCACGAAGATAACCCTCATGTCGCTCTCCCACCAGCGCCATCCCATCATCAGAAGAAAACTAAGCAATGGAAACGCTGGACTGACGAAGTGATACCTTCGATGGAACCTCTTTATCGAAAGCTCTTACGGGAGACTGACTCGCTCAAGCGTCAACCTCCAGCGTATAAGACTCCCGCGTGCACTTGTGGCGGCAAAGTGCGGAATATTAAAGTGAAATGCATCATGTGGGATGGTCAGTACTCTTATCAATTCTGCTTATTCTAATACTAATAGCCGTCCAGCTATCAAAGACCTTACAATCCCGAAATGCGCATGTCGACCAGCCTCTAGCCAACTACTAGCTCGAGGCTTATTCCCCTGTGCCCCGCTCGAACCTAGTCTAGCAGTACAGATTCCTGTCCTCCAGTTGGTTACGAAACTATTTCTTCGTGTAGCCCCGAATATATCCGCATTCTCCGAAACACTAGAAGAATTCCTTGCCGATCGCAACTACAAACTCAAAACCAAGGTTTGCTCATCCATTGAATATTCCTTATGAGGCAAGACTCATACCGGCTCGCAGGACTCTCTACGACGGCGATTTAGTAACGCGTTGTTATGGTTCAATTACCTTGAGGACACCCTTGAGACGAACATTGATCACTTAATCCACGCCGACTCAACGGATTCATCCGTTACCCACGACCACTCTCAGGAATCGAACCCCCCTTCACGCACCGCCGATCTGCATTCCGTCAATAATTCGGATGCCATCATCCCTCCCACTTCAGACCCTCCGAGTGAAGCGGACACAAGCTTCTTCTCAGACGAAGAGGACCCCAATTCGTCCGAGGCCCCTCCCGATCTGGCGTATCTCTCCGATGATGACGATGACGAACCTCGTGCATCCGGTCAACGTCAAGGAGAGAGAAGTACAAGTTCATCGTCCGACGATCACGACGGGGACACCCAGAACTCTCGTACTCAACCCAGTGCATATCTTCGCGCTCGATGTCCGCTGTGTTTTGGAGGTGATTGGTCCAAACGGACTCGAAAACAGTAAGTCATCAGCTCCACACCCATTGACCTGGTGCTAACCGTCTCCATCAGACTGCTTGACGTCCTCCTGGAACTCGACGCATGTTTCACTCAAAAATGCAAGAAGTCCTCGACCACCGATATCCCGCGTTCGTACCCTGACAGCAGCTTCATCGACCCCGAAGATCTCAAGCAGATGGAAGAGGAAGTTTCCTCGAAACGACCGGCGAAACCCAAACGCAAGAGGGACGATGCTGCTACAGATCCAGCAGTAGACCACGTGGAACCAGGAATGCGACTCCCTACCTCTGTCCTCGACGACTGCGAGAAGACTTTCATAGCAGCAGATGAGCGCCGAATCAAAGCCTCCACCAAATATTTCGGCGACACCGGCCTTATGGCTATCCTATGTCGTCACGATATTCCTCTCTTCATTGTCAATATGACTTCTGCAGGCGAGAAACAATACTACGCACTCGCTCTCATCAAGAAAGTCTTTGAACACCTTCCTGACGATGCGAAGATCGGCGTCCTCTACGACATCGGCTGTCAACTACACCGCAGCTGTGTCAAGTGGGGCTTCCTGAAAGAATTCCTGCCCCGTTTAATATTCGCCTTAGCCGTTTTCCATGCCTACGGTCATCAGTGGGCATGTCAGGTTTTATATCACCCTCGCAAATGCGAACACTTCGGACGCACGGACGGCGAAGGATGCGAACGCTTCTGGAGTGTGATCAAGCATTTGATCCCCGGTCTACGTGTCTCAGGAGTGAGTCCTTCTGTTTGACTTCGCTAATTTCAGATACTAACCATTATGCATAGCATCATAGACGGCTGTACGTCCTAGACACACAAGTGGTCCATATTCGACGTAAAGCCTTCGACAATTTGGCGCATTGGTTAGCTCGCAAATATCACCTGTGCCTCAAAGCTCAGAAGGAGGCCGACGAAATCATCGCCAATTGCGGGCACGATGTCGAGACGCTCCGGCGACAATGGGAAAAGCAAGTAGCCCATCAAACCAAGCCTTTGCAGCGTGAGTGAAGCCCGGTTAATGATGTTTCAATGGCAGCTCATCATCTTGACAGGTCAATCTGCGAAGAACGGTGTACGAGCTGTTGAAGACATCTTATTGCTCAGGGACAAAGTTGCGAGCCTCACTGCCGAACTTCAAGATCTGAGAGATCAAGAAATTGAATTACTCGATGACTCGGATGCCGAAGACGAACAGAGAGCCGACGTTCTCTCAAAACTGGAGCGTGCGACGAAACAATTAGAACGCGCCGAGAAGGCCGTGCGCAACAAAGAAGCTTCTTTAGGTCTGGATGCTCAAGCCCATCTCCAAAAGATGAAACATTCAAAATACATTACTGTTCGTGCCAACTGTCGTGCCGTCAAGTACCGTCTACGTGCTCGACTTCGCCAGCGAAAGTACGAACTTCAACGGATCGAGAAGCTCTGCCGTAATCGTATGAATGGTATGTAGCCTAGCTTTGAGGCATACTGTTTAATCATATTCATCATGCCACAGACGACAAGCTCTCGAAGCAGATAAATACGGGCGTTGGGCACCGTGATGGTAGCATAAAAAATACAGCAAACACCTACAACAAGCTGGTATCCCAGCTTGAAGAGCTGAAGCGTCAAAAGAAGGCTCCACCAGGTGCCATACTGCCCGTTCGCCTCGAGACTCAGGGCCTCTTCCTACTCGATGTTGACGATGACATCTGGCAGGATCTCGGTTTGGATGACGAAGAGGAGGAAGATGAGGAAGCAGACGCCGAGACGGAAGGAGCGGAGGGAGATGCTGAGAGGAAGACGTCACCGAAATGGTTGTCTGATCCGAATATTAGAGATGGAATTGTTGGAATGTTGCAGGCCGATCGTTGTGCGGAAGAGTTCATCCGTTTAGAGCAGGAACGTCGAGCCATGCAGGAGTGGTTTATGCGAGAGTGGGAAAGTTTGGAATGCGCGATTGAAGATACAGGTGCGTATTTTCGACATGTCTCATCTGGTATTTCCCAACTGATTGTAATCCAGATGACTTGGATCTTCTCTATGCCCTAGGTTTACGACGAACACGGTATATCGACCTGTGTCGAAGATGGCAGGAGGCCGTAGTGACCCTTCCTTCGCCTGCGGATCTCTCAAGCGATTGGGGACCTACGAGAGAAGAGTTGAACAACGCTGCAGCCGAAGCCATTCAACCAGCCGTAGATCTTTTTGACACCGACTCAGAATCTGATGAAGAAGAAAGACACCTCGGACTAGCCGATGCAGACGAAGAAGAAGAAGGCAATCTATTTGATGCCTTGGACGAAATTGAACGCATAGTTGTATCTGATGATGATGAGGGAGAAGATGGTGAAGAAGATGACTTTATTATTCAAGCGATGACACCCCGAACGCCAAGGACCGGCCTCACTGCTAATGACGCATTCTCTTCGCCGACGAAACGGCTGCGTCATATGTGAGCGAGCACGAGTACTGTAGACTTTCAATGTCATTGAATCCAATCCCTTCGTGCACAACATAACCATATGTTTCGGTTTCGAGTTATGAGTCACTCAAGGATCATATTCCTTTTGTTTCTGAGGTGGATGCCTTCGTATGTGCACACTGGCGAGACTCAATCGTGCTTGTCGTATTCTGCAAGTCCCTTCTTCGTTCATCCACTCGGTGAGTAGAATATCTTTAGCTTGATTGTCGATGGTCGTGACAGTGTGCACTAGAGCCACGGAGGAGTGTTGCACTATCAGCACTTCAGCTGGTGCCATTCATGCGACCGCTCCCCAAGTCTTTGAGGTCAGTAATCGTTGGCATGAACATTTACGTCGCCGTTGTAAACGCACACCAGCTGGCTCAACTAATGCCTCTCTGTAGCGATACATTACTCGATCCGATGATCTACCAGAGGAGATGCATAGAACAAACGTAGAATCTAATCGACTGCACTAATGTGCTTACTCAACGGAAAGCTCAGCAAGAATCAATTGTCTTGTCGTCCAGCTCTTGCACCGCACTCTCTGATGCTTGCATTTTGTTCGGGAAGTTCAGTCTGCCTCAAACTGAGAATGTGATAACAGACTGAATCGCGTGAAGAATGAATGACGAGCGGGAATAGGATGCAAGGGGACGTCCGATTAACTGCCTCTGTGTACAGTTCTTATCTAGAACGACGGAAATTCATCTCAGGCCTTGACTGAATTTGCGCGAGCCTCTGCTCTTGATACCATCTCTCGCGCAGTGGTCATATCTTCAGTGATTCTCTCATCTCCTCCCCCACGGGACACCTTCGCGACGCGAGCCGAGCTCAGATCCGACGCCGTCGCCATCTTCAACCCAGTAATCTCAAGTCTAGTGAATGAACCCAACGAGAAGGAGCTCCGCAACGCCTAAGGCATATCTGGCCTGCGATCAATGTCGTCGTGAGTGTTCTTCGAATGGTATGTAGGGGAATGGAGTGTGATGACGTGGTCTTCGTAGATGCAAAGACGAAGTGCAACGAAGGTCGTCCGTGCACTCGTTGTGCTCGTTTAGCCCAGACTTGCGAATATCAGTCAATGTACGCTCAAGTCCTTGAGGGATACAATTCACATCTGACGTACGGGCGATTCATTCAGAAGGAGACGCCGGGGTCGTGGCAAGCAGGCTCAAGGAGACAGGGGCGAGGGAGGAGTTGATCGTGCGTAAACTATACTATCTTATAAAGTCAGACTTGATCTGATCTATCCTTTATTGATTAGGCCAATCCCGCGATAGCCAAGGCCTAGTCCAGCCGGCCTCGTCAAATCCTGCACCGATGAACCCTCACGCCATCATGCCATCCCATCATGAACCCAAGCTCATCCGCCTGCCGCCGATACAGTCGCAGGTGCCTACTGAAATGCACGATGTTCAAGGCCTTCCTTCCTTCGCAACTCTCATGCAGCAACTGCGTGCACCATTAGAGTAGATTGTACTTCGTTCAGCGCGCTGACTTACCACTGGCCGGCCTCATGTCTGCACTCTCGGATTCTGTTCTGGTGGGAGACAATTTAGTTTTGTTCGTAGATTGCGCAAGGAAATAAGTGTAGTTGAGTTCAAGGTGCATGCGATATGGCCTACCTGTGTTTAGAGCAAGACGTTGAAAGACATTCAGGTCAGAAATAATCTTCGTTTTGGCGCTGGCTGGCTCACAGAGTGATATGGCACGTGCTGCTTATTTTCTGAGGGCTCTCGTTGCGCACATTTCGTACTAAAGAATTCATCCAGCCTACCCCCTCCTTGCGGCTCGGTCTCCTTTCAAGGCGCCAGTCAGGCTTTTGACATGTCAAAGCCCCGCAATCTCACACGCATATGAGACAGAATCATAGACTGATGTCCAGAATCCGCGCTAATCTTATGTCAAAATCTTCTCTTGAAATTTCCAATTCTAATCGTGCAGTCAGTAGAGGTGGGATTTCCAGCCGGAAGGTCATCAATTGTCCACCAGAGCTGCAAGCAGACAATCACTTGCAGTCAAATGCCCGACTCACGTCCTCACTGTGCTGTGTCATGCCGTACCATGTTATTGTCCAATGAACTCATCACAACTGATGCAGTCAATAAAATCCAGGTTTTCTAGTAAGGCAATGGCAAGATCTAAGATTCTGAATGCCTGTATACTTGGAGATGTGATTTATCAGCTGTGTATTCAACAGATGCATGTCATGGCACGAATATGATTTGTGAGTATGTCAAGGAAGAAACCTACAAGGGCTTTGGGAGGGCGGAGAAGGGTAAAGCTTGTTGCTTAGCAAAGCTCCTTTGAACAGCACAGTGGTAGCTGCCGGAGATAACCAGGACAGACGTGCGCAAATTGGAAACAAATGTGTGTATAGTGCACCATAGCTACCAGAGACTTCCAAAGTGGCAACCATCTGGGCCATGGTATGGTAGCTGCAACACACTACCAATCATCATGAAACACATCTGAGGATACAGGAATGCAGCTGAGATTTCCTACCACAAGCTACCAAACAGTACCCAGAGGGCACCTGGTAGTAACTGGGTTGTGAGTCAGTCGGTAGCTAGGGACCAGTTAGACAGGTCTCATGGCATGACATGATGCATCTACCAGACCCCTGTTCTGATATGCCAGGGATGCATGGGAGGAGGTGAGAGTCGGGATCAAGGAGCGGCGATGAGCCTAGAGGAGCATCTTGGGTCTATATATAATGGGAAATTAGCGGGTGGCATAGTTGCCTTGCAACACCGGTGGCACAAACATTCATTGCTGATCCTTTGGGTAAGAATCTCATGCGAATTATATTCGGAAATTTGCCGTGACGCGTTGCATATGTTGGAGTGATGACAAACGGGACAAGGAACTCGCCCATTGTTCTAGTAAAATCACTGCTACCATGGATTGTCGAGGTTCAGCTTGATCGCGATTTCGTATAGGACGCCAAGACTCACATACATAGGTCGGCCTACAACCTTGGGTCGACAGATCCGCAGGCAAGATTCCATAGATGCCCAGAGAGCCAGAAATAGGTGCGAGAATCAGGATGGGGAGGATGGGGAGGACATGTCTCGGTAACGATAGATCGAACCGCTACTTTTTGGGCGATGTCAGTCAATGCATATGCGTCGTAAGAATAACAGCGCTGCTTACTCGTTCATCTCAACATTCAATCACGTCCTTTCAACACTCTGCATGCGCAGAAGTCGTATAGCTCTGGTTGCGTGATTGGGTAGTAGGAGGATCTGGCACCGGGCTCAACGGCTAGATTAGATCTGAGATTGTTTGGACCTTACTTTCAATCGGATCTCCTCATACGGAACGGTCGCGTAATTTTGAAGAAACGCGTCGTCCGTAGAGGCGACTCCTCTGCTACAGCGAAAGGAAGCCTGAGAATACAAGCCTGAGACTTGAGGTCTGAGCCAGTGCCCCGTACGACATAGGAACCTTATCACATGACTCAGCCCAGCCGAATGCCGGCTCCAGCATCCGGATAATTTTGGTTCTCTCCTTTGGATTTCGTGTCAAGTTGTATAATATATCAGAGAGCACAACACCGTTATGAAGACAGCTGTATTCAAGTAACCAATTGGCTCGAACACCTCTCCCAGAGTCACCGTGGCGCGACGCGTCAAACTCAAAGTCCGGAGTCTCAAATCCATCCGCGAACCAACCGCTTACCGTACCTTACCCTCGTCTCGTCAACGTCGTATCAGTCACACTAGCCACCATTTCCCTTTTCACGATTAATCTTTGTTGCGACATCTTATTCGACCTAGATACTGTTCAATGAAATCGTTCTTGTGCTGAATTCTCGTTTATCGCGTGCCGGCAAAATTTCAAATAATCACCGCTTGTAGGTACCAAGTATAACAATAGCCGTGATCCAAAATAATATTAATATTAATAAAAGGAGGCGTCCGAACCGAAGTCCGGTTCGAGGTTCGGGCACAAAGACTCAAGCGCTCAAGGATCGGACCGAACCGGACTTCGGCATCACTTCAATTTCGAACGTTCCAAAGGTTCCATAGCCGGCCATAGGTCCCGTTGCCGTTGCCGTTGCCGTTGCCGCGCTCGACGATTGCGAAAGAAATATATTAGTAGAGGCAAAGCAATGGCAATAATACATGATGCTTTCACATTATATTGAGGGGCACGCGAAATCACAGCGGCTCTATACAGTGCGATTGAGAAACAGAAAGTAGATGCGTGCGCATTATTACTGAAGTCAAATCGCCTGGAAAGGAACGCAGATTGAGAGGACGAAACGCACGAGATCGAGGCTTTGCAGGGAATTATCGATATTGATGGAGAAGGGGAGCACTGCGCGCTGTTGTGGAACTGAGAATGGAAGGAGCGCATGCGAGCGCACTCTCGTGACATGGGGATTAATTCGGGTCTGAATATCTGAGAGAAGAGTCAGAGTACTGACAGCGAGACCAGTACGAGGGAACTCACCAGTGTTGCCGAACCTCAACGAGATCGTCAGACACGTCTCGCATGACCACATCCTCGGTGTCCACATCTGCCATCTCAACATCCTCAGATGACGACTGATATCCCATCTCGACATCCTCTGACACAACCCGACATCCCATTTCAGTGTCCATAGTTTCATTTT
Source organism: Sistotremastrum niveocremeum HHB9708 (assembly GCA_001630475.1). NCBI lineage: Eukaryota > Fungi > Basidiomycota > Agaricomycetes > Sistotremastrales > Sistotremastraceae > Sertulicium > Sertulicium niveocremeum. The sequence continues at coordinate 67,630 of KV419429.1, forward strand.
CCTCGAGTTTCCGCATTTCCGCGTCTCCTACGTGGTCTTCCGGGTCCACCATTTCGAGGTCGGGGTTGACGAGTTGCGGGGCGGTCGGTTCCGTGGCATCTCCCATCGCAATATCGTATGTATTCTATCAGAATGGTATAAGATAGGTCGAGAAAAGAATGAAGAGACTCACGTTTAACGCTGAAGGAGGCTGGTGTTCCATTACGACTCGCTGGTGAGGGTTGTTGGCGTCGTTGACGGAGTCTCCGACGAGGCGCTCGGCGCCGAAGCGATCAACCGTTCAGCGAGGCGAAGAAGAGCGCTCAGCCACGCAGATTGAGCACTCTTCTGTTACAATTTTGATGTCGGATGAGAGATCTGAGTCTGCAGAGCAATGCATGTCAGTCAGTGTTCGAGCACAGAAATAATGGAGAAAAAACGACCGACCGACAAGATTGCGCAAGGTATGTTTCGCTACCTTCCCTCAGCTCGTTTATCTAGGAAGAACTAACGTCCTTTCTTGCGTCTGAGCTTTGAATCTCGCAACTCTTAGTGCTCTCTCGCTCCTCGATTTCATCTCGACCCTCGTAGGTCCCATCTCTTTCGTAATCCACTACCAATTCTCATACATCTCGAGCCTCGGACGACTTTGCGAACGCTGAGTTGGACGCTGCTTCTGGGCCACGAACCCTGTGCTCCATCTCGATGACTGTCAACGTGCTTGGCAGTGCGATCCTTGGGTCCATGCTGTATTGAGAATTTTCTTCAGACTGCTTGGGCCATTCTGCACACGGTTGTATGTGTTTCTGATGACAACCACACACTGAAGTCTTGATCAGAGCAGGTCGAAGAATCACGGTAGAGGGGAGAACGCACCGAAATTTCGTGAGATGACTACTACGTCCAGGAGCCATGTCAATCAAAGCCACAACTGCTCTTATCACGCTGGTGAGCTGCAAGGATAACCGCCAATTGTCAGTCAATGCTAAATGGACTGATTACTAATTATATACTTCTTTGTGGCCTAGTGGAGGGTCGGACCTATACCAATTGTCGACTGAATTTAGTGGTGCCTAGCAGAGCAATGCTTTATGAGTTCTGCGTGCTATAGTAACATAAGATGACGAACTCAGTATCCATCCGCTGATTGCAGTATATTTCCCCAATGGTTCGAGCGGACGTTTGACAGACACTCTGAGATGTGCAGCGACTCTTGATAAGAGAGCGAAGGCATTCAGCTTTCCATGCAAGGAATTGATATGGTGATGGAAGAGAATTACTGGTGTGCCAGGTGCCAATGTCGATTTTCAGGCCATGATTGGTTTAGCGAGGCGGGAGGTTGGAAGTTCTTGGAATATTGCCCGATTGCTCCAGACACATCATCAGGTCCATTCTATTCTCTGCAGAATAGCCATAGGGGTGTGCATGTGCGAGCAGAGCACAGGAGCGAAAAGGGTACAAGGAACAAATGAACACGTCACGTGCAGGCAAAAAAGCTTCCCACCAGCCAAGTCGAACAATATTAATCCTCTACTACTACTATTACTACTACTCCCGTACACCAATCTTCTCTCAGTCATGTACACTCCAGCTCCCAAGACTCGCGGTCAGAGCGCATACTTCGGAACGACCATGTCACCCGTGTTGCCCTTCTTGGCTTTCACTCCACAAAGGTCTGCTCTTCGAGCTCCTACCTTCAAATCCCCGAGGCCACGGGCGACTCCACTACCCTCTCGTAGTTCCAAGACTACATTGTCTGTCGATCACCTCACTGCACCGCCTTCGTCCCCCCTCGTTCCAACGCACAAGCTCAATGAGCTTGGTCTCGAAGCAAAAGCCGGAGATCACTGGGTGCGTGCTTAGCAATTGGAGCTCTTTCTGTCTCATCTTTTATAGATAGGTGCATCGTCCGATATCGAGAAGGATGCTGAGCTTCTTGCTCAGCATCAGCTAGAAAGTGCTCGTGAGCGCTGCGTTGAACTCCGGGCTCGTATCGACAATGCGAAGAAACAACTTGAACTCAGCAAAGCCATTGTGAAGACTCAAGAAAAAGATATTTCGCATGCATCGGATGAGCTGCGGAACGTTGAGGAGGAGATTGGGCATTGGCGGGGCGTGTTGCACGACAAATACGTGTCGCCTGCTCTGTTGGCCATGGATGATAGCAGTGAGATGACTGCGGCGTCGGGAGAGGAGGATGGGGAAGGGGAGGAGGAGGAGGAGGAGGAGGCAACTGGCAAAGTTGAAGGTGATGCCTAATCCGTCCCATTCTCTCCATTGTCGGTTTCACTTCGTACTATGTTTACTCATATCACGATTCTTCGCACTACATGCCCGAAAGTGATAATAAGTCTAGAACAAAAATGTATTGGATTGTATATAATTTGGTTTCTTGTCTATGCACTAGTGGGCTAAAAGATGGAAAATGTGTTTGTCAGTATACTTATTCCAAAGAAATCGCGTGGATAGCTCCATGCTGGTAGAGCAGGAAAGTCGTCTATCAGCGCTAAGGCCAACCCATGGGATGAGAAGTGCAGGTCTCCGGATTCGCGCAAGGTCGATAATACCATCCATACGAGAGCCATGGGTGTGTCTAGCACGCTGAAGAATAAACATGCCGGTGACTTGATGGGGTTGGCGAAGAGATCTACGATTTACTTATATTTGAGGTATCACATCAAATCGCTCCATGTACGTGAGGTACGGAACTACGAAGCCTTGACGCTTGAGGGAATCAGAGTAGATCGGCTGGAATAAAATGCGAACCTGTCCGATTAAATGTCCTAGACGTTGAAACCAGACTCAGAGATAGTATGACGATAAGTAAATGTACGCACGATTACCAATACGAATAGGATCCCCAGGAGAGTCTGTAAGAGTCTCCAGCGTCATTGATCGCGGTGACTGTGTCGTAGAGGCTCTCTTGTGTTCATCTGACGGAGGCGACGCTTGACGATCCTCTGACGGCAACACCGTGCCGAATCGATCGCGAGTCTGAATTCTCATCCAGAACCAAATGCGAATATGAGAGAATGGGAGTTGACAATCAGCTGATGAGCGCAGGCGGCCACCAATTACGTGCTGATTTGGTACCCTGGGCAGATTAAAATAGTCCCTAGCGCGGCGCGAAGATCAGGAAGGGCGAAGAGATCTGCCGCTTCTCCGATGGAGAGGCTGGATATGCTCGGGGCATAGGTGAAATGGAAAACCGTGGAAGGGGCGCAGAAAGTGAAGGGCAGTTTGAGACGCGATCCCGGAGCCCGAGGTAGGGATTTTCTCCTTTCAATCTCAGAGCTTGCTCAAAATTATTGACAAAATAGTTGGTTATCTTACGACTAGTTCCAAGGAATTTACGGCCAACAGTCTCTTCTACGGAAACCTTGGGAGTGAGAGATTCGTTCGAGTCATCAGTGAGATCCATTGTACTCGGTGGCGGCATGCGATACTCTTCCTGGATCGAAACCATGATCAAATATTGGAGTCGCTTCTCCATACGATCCAATATCCGAAACAGTTCCGAGTGATTATTGCGGCGATTCGATAATCGATAGGGGACCTTGACGACTTCGATGTGAGCATTTTCTGTCCTATCATTTGAGTATTGGTAGGGGCACTCATCATGCGAATACTGGGAATGATAGGATGCATTCGCTCGAGTTTAGGAATAGACCATCCCTGGACCTCGCGATACTTATGTTCAGGGTTGTTGATGATGGCTTTGAGGCGATGGAATTCAGCGAGAGACTCCGTGATACGAGTGGCCTCTGGTTCGCTGATATCGTCGGCTTGCGTCCGATAGCGGAAATCCATCAATGCTCGCAATGCTGTCAGAATATGTGCTGTCCATGCATGCGATAAAGTATTTCTCCATTTTTCTGACCTCTTGCATAGTGATCTATTTGAGGCTGCTGATCCCCTTGTGAAACGAACGGAATTCGACTCGAGGCTGCAAAAGCTTTTATCGGAAGTCTAGTTCCAGTGGGTTGAGGGCTTTCAGCGCCCATTTGAGATCGTGATCGAAGAACTGGTTATGAAGACCATGACTACCCCTAACGAAGTCGCGCCAACAGGTAAACATTTCTGCGTGATTGTCATCAGCAACGAAGTTTATCGAAAAGGCAATGCAGATGCTGTTACTCACCTGTACATCCCACGGGATCTGGCCAGTCATCATTTCGTTGTACGTGCGAATGGAATGATTTTCGTCAAGTTATTCTCGACGAGGGATCAAGTCAAGATGATCCACAAACCGGGGATCTGCAAACAACGGCTCGATGCATTCTAGGCCGTCTCGATAATATACGACAAGGGGTGTTCTAGTCTCGTAACCCTGAAACTCGATTTCTTTCCATTTTCATTGAGCTCCTGCAGGGAGAATTTCGATCAGTTCACGTACCCGCTTTGCCGAACGAAAGCTGACGGGTATGTTGGTATTTTTGAACTAGTGACTCTCGTAAGGTTCTGTACAGTCTAATGACAATCAACGAGATCACTTACGAATTCTGAAGGGAGCAAATTGACTTCCGCATTTGAAAGCCCAGAGTCATTCAACATCGGCGCGAGCTCGGCCTCAGCTCTGTTTTTGTAAGTCTAATACAGACACTTTCTGCGCTGTCTGGAAACTTTGTCTCTGCCAAATCTGCTGCTTGCAGTCTCGCCATTGACAAGGCCATCGAAAGAGACAACCGCAGCCAACCGCAGCTGCGGTTGGATGTTCGACGACGTATCGGTCTCTCTCGTTCTGATATGGTCCTAGGTGCCGCCGATATCGAGATTGTCGAGGCACTGGATGGGACGAAGAGGTCGACGCTTCTGAAGGGGAGGAGCTCAGATGCTCGTCACTCTCATCATCTGATGAACTTGAAGAGCCTGTATCATCTGCGTCTGAGCTATCAGAAGCATCGATTTCTGAGTCCTCCGAGCTTTCTTCGATGTCGCTATTCCACCATCGAGCTCCAGCTCCATCTATATCGTCTTCTGGCCGCGTTCTGTTCAAGTCGATGTCAAGGTGAGGATGATACTCCGTGCCTCCACTGTCTTGGATGTCATCGATTGACAGATCCTGAAGGCTTTTGATAAATATCTCCTCCAGTTCGGCGAACTTCTTCTCAACAGGATGCAACGTCGCGGATGAGAGATAATCCCCTGCATCCTGGCCCTCACTTTCGTCGTCCGATGTCTCTGAGGCAAATCTTGAAACCTTCGGAGCATTCCGGTTACGGGCCGCGAGATTGTCTCCGCATCTAGTGATGGCCAAATACCTGGAGACCGAGGACGGTTTTGTGAAGCCTTTGAAACAGATAGGGCATGGATAATCTTTTTGCTTTCGATCAGGCATAGAAGGTATCTCGCCGCAAGAATTTTTTGGAGGACTGCCAGCCGAAGAGTTGAACTACTAGTACGACGCTGGAATAGACCTAGAGTACCCCATGCTTTCTGTTGGCGGTGTTTGGCAGTGTTTTGCCTTGCTTTCCGAGGTCTGTGCAATCCGAATCACGGTACACAGTTGTGGAACGAGTAGAAATTTTGATACGGCGTCTGAAGTCAGTTGATAGATGCCTTTAAACTTCAAGAAAGTGCGACTTTTCTTTTATTAAGGCCTCTTCTCGCTACCCGCCTACCTGACATCTCGGCATTTGCCGCTGGGTCCCCTTGGTTGACCGCCTATTAACACCGGGCGCCTGAAAACCATTGCTTTCTCAATCCGCCACGTACCCACCACATCGCCCGCGCTACCATGCCTCTGCACTCTTTTTATAACACGTCCAGCCCCTTCCGTGTTCGAGCTCGTCTGGACCCAGGTGTCTATGATCTCTATGACTTCAATAAGTAAGAAACGTGGAACGACATCCAAGCGACGTGAGACTTACTAGATTTTTCTTTTCCTAGGGACGTCAGAAAAGCCGTTTCCGCGCTGGTCTGGGTTATGTTGCGTGTGTTGGGAGAGCAAGGAGATGCGAGGCTTGACGGCAGCACTCGTTATCCCGCCGCAATCTTTCAAAGGATTGTAAGCTTTGCGAGCGCGGTACGTCTCTGGCCGTTTTTCTCCATACACCTCCCTTTACACTTCCACGCTATTTAAGTCAACGGAGAGACCACTATCTGATTGCTTCACAGATTGATAAAGATGAATGGGCAAAAGTCCAATTGCAGGCCTACGCCGACGGACGTGGCACGGAACCGCCCACTCCTCTCTTCTACTCTGAGGTCTTAATGGGTGTTGGCCAGGAATGGATGGATCTACACCGTGTGATCAAACAAATGCTTTTCTGCAGGCCTGTTAGTTGTCTCTCATCGTGTGTCGCTTCATTCTTAACTTAATTTTACTAGGTAATCAGCGACCTTATCAATCATGTCCATACCTATCGTGACGACGACACCTATGCTCATCTGGTCGGTTACTGGTTCTCGGCTGAAGACTGGGTGGTTATCGCGGCTTGCAATCTTGTATTGGATGTAAGTGATTCGTCATCTTTGTATCACAACTGCTCAACTCGGCATTCTTTTCAGTCAATGAGCAACTTGTACAAACTGCTGGCAAATGAGGAGGTCACTCGCGGAGTGACCTCAACACTCCTCCTCATTTCCAGGACTGCTTACTACGTCGGCAGCCTTCACGGAAGGTATCGGGCATCGTGGTTCGCACCTGTCTTCTTTCGCCTCGCCTCACTCCTTCGAGCGTGGCACCTTTACACCGGTCCCCTTGATTCACTCTATGCCAGTCTATGTGAGTTTTTGAAGTTCCCAACCTGTTTGTTGCTTATGATTCTTGCCACAATCAGTTCTCCATCCCGGATGGGGCCCCGGCTATTTATATTCTGTGTGGGCTGAGGCTGGTACACCAATGGCCACCCTTCATCGTCGATTTGTCCGAATTGTGAGCCATGTTTTGCTATCTCCTTTGTTATTGTTCTGACTTGCTTTAGGTTCTTGCACAGAATGACCTGGACGCCGATTTGCCCAATATCCAGAGAGTAGAGTGGGAAATTCTTATCTACCTTCGCAAGCTCTGTGGTATGCCTCCCTACATCACGACTACAAAGCATGATCTCTGGCGCGTGAGTTCTTGAAGTCCCGAGTCCTTTATTCGACTGACTTAATCTCTTCAGGAATATTATGGGTGTAACCTTCCCTACTTGTATACAACATTTCAAGCGCTGCACATGCCGATGATAGCAAGAAGGGCAGAGGGGCGACGTTTAAGTTATGAAAGAGAACATTTTCCCATGTTCTATGCACCCTCGATTTGAATAAGACAATTCTTTTCTCGTCACAACAAATCTTCTTGTTTTCACTTCTTTTAATCCTGATTTTCTTCTGTACATAATTTATCATTTAAAAGTTGTATTGTACATAGCATTGTTCTCTTAGTTGTCTCAAAACAAAGTCTGTTTTCTTTTAGCTTTTCTATATCTTGGAAACAGAACCATGAGATTCTAATTTCACCTGGATACCAAGTCAGCAGAGTTTCACTGTCGTCCATTGATAGGGTTCCAAGGTCTGGTCAGGGGTGCCGACTGGAGACCAATATCGGTTGCCGGTTGCACTCAAATAGGCCAACCGGCAACTGCGACCATGGTCTACGGTCACAACCGCCGGTCTTTGGTCTGGTTGTGGTTGCTCGACCAGTCACCTTCATGACCCACTGCAAGGGGATACCGGAACCTTAATTTTGGAACAGGGGTCAAGGGGCATGCGTAATAAAATTTTTAGACACGACGTCGAAAAATTTCTGTAAGGCCTGTGAGATCCTGAATCCTGAAATTTAAACTCCGATAAATACTAAATATATTCCTATGAGGTCTATAGTATCTATACAGCATGTAGCACGATCAGACACCCGGTCAATGTCCTTAAAATGTATTCTGCTTGCGTTTCACAGCAACTCCTGCATTTTTCTGACATATTTTGTCGCAAAACCAGTCGCGCTCCGGAGCCGTTAACATTTGGACGCAAGTCAGGTGGTACTGTGATTGTTGGAGATAACTTAGAATAGAGTAAATGATATGATAATGAATCGACATACCCAATTAGTGTTCCAAGGTCCAGTTGCTGTGACCAGTGGCAACCGGCAGTTGCGACTAGTGTTTCGAAGTCCAGTCACGGCAACCGAAAATGACCGGCAACCGTGACCGGACCGGAGCGGTCGCAACCGGACCTGCGGTTGCGGTTGCGCCTCAGGAAAAATTAAGAATCCTGGAAAGGCTCCATAGGCCTCATAGTACTCTAACAGGTCTCAAATAGGACTTGAAAACATCTCAAAAGGTCTATCAAGGAGGCCCCCCCCTCTAATTTTTCCTGACGGCAGGATTTCAACCAGTCGCGGTCTCCGGTCAGCGATGTTCTCGAAATCTTCTGCAACCGGTCGTGACCGGTCGTGACCGGTCACGACCGCTGAGAATAGAGAAGAGTACGAGTGCGTGTACGATCCGACTACTGGCGACAGCCGGCGCTCAGAATATGACTTGCAACGAAATACGAGAGGAGAAGAATATGAGTCTCGAAGGGTATGATAGGATAAGGACGGGGAATCTGGTCCATGTGAAGAAGATAACACCTGAGTAGAGCAAATGTCAGTCAGGTTCTAACATACTGTGCGAACGATCGCGGTAACGCACATCAGAAAAAATTAGAGCTCCTATTTCAACTCTGGAGTACTCTTTGAGTTATCAGAATGTGGCACATTCTGATAACTCCTCTGCATTGGCCACACCCTCGTTCCATACCTTCCGTAGCTATCCACACCAATAAAAACCGTCTCATCCGGAGATCTTAATGTTATTACTCTTCCGTCAGCGGGCTACAGTGAAGCGAATGAGCGCAGTGCATGTTGGAGGCGACAAGCGTGGCTAAACGCGTTTGACGAGTCATGATGGGGTCGAGACGATGAGAAACCTCTGAGTGATGTGATGAGAAAGGGGGGACAGTGAACATGTGCGTAAGTTTTCAGGATCGTGCGTAATTGTGCTAGGATGTGGAACTCTTGTTGCAAGACGGAGACTAAGCGACCCAGTCACGATGGTCTTCGAGACGATAGAAATAGGGTCTTGGTCATAGCGAAAGGTGTAGATCAATATTATGTGTTGACAGAGAGGAGTTGGTGTTGTCCGATTGATGAACGTTGAACGACGAAAAGCCAGAGGCCGAGGACGGACGCGTCTGAACGGAGTCCGGATCTGCGTGCGCCTATTTCGGATGGGGAGACTCTGAGAGCACGACTGGGCTCATACTCTTTACATTCGTCCCATCAGCCTCTGTCAGCATTTCTTTCCAACATCCTCATCTCAGCAAGCACAAGATCCACACCAGAATTGAAGGGGTGGGACGAACTAGATCGATCAAGAAACCTGCGTGAGTATACCTCTCTCCACTACTTCAGAAGATAATTGCCGTCGACTAACGAGTCCAAATTTCAAGTCTCGTTCCCCCAGATCCTTGCCAATCCAAGAGTAACGGAAAGGAGTAGGAGAGTGCGGATGCGATACAAAGTGAGTGTGATGCTTGGTTATCGATGCGACCCGAAGCTAATGCCTTTTTTCTTTCACTCTGCGTCCCAACCTCATCCCAATCATACAATCGACCTTCGTCCTTTTCTCAATAACTGCTCCCCATCATTTGTCCGACGATCATTCCAGTGAGGCCGTCCTCCTCTCAGCCCTACGATAAGCCGCTGTTTGCAAGTACGAGATGTAGTGCGGGATAGTGCGAACGCTGGTGCAAGACTGATTCGGGCATAGCGATGGGCTTCAAAGGTCCGTTTCCTACTTGTCTTCTCTAATTGATCGTGCTAATCTGTGATCTTCCTTCCTCAAAAACCAACATCCCCAACTCTGACTCACGAAATCGACAACACCCATGGTACCAACACGCTATCACCCAGTTACGATCACTTGCATATACGTTTGGCCCCATGTATTCTCCCCGATTCAACTTCTTCCGTATCGATCAAGCCCCTTCCACCTCTGTTTCGAACACGACCCTCCGCTCATCCAAGTGCTCATCCATTGTGCCTCGTAACGTCTGTCGGTAGCCTCGTCCTTCATGTTTTTGGTGAGTGCGCATAGTGTGTCCATCTCGAATGAAGAACTGTAGCAGAATATAGAGTAGCGGTAGTCATAGTAATATAGCTTGTTGTAGTGATATTGAAATTCTAAAGCAACCGGTCTCGCAACTGGTCATCGAGGCAACCGGTTCATGAACCGCGACTGGACCAGCAACCACCGGTTACGACCGGAGACCGCGGTCACGGTTGCCGGTTGACCCAAAAGGGTGCGACCGGCAACCGATACCGGTTTCCGGTCGGCGCCTGCGGCGGGCCAGGGTCCGGTCGTAACCGGACTTTGAAACACTAGTTGCGACCGGACCGCAGTTGCCGGTTGCCAAGGTTCTTGGAAAATCAGGCAACCAGCAACCACAGTCATGACCAGTCGTAACCGTGGTCGCAACCGAGGACCCTTAAGGGTACCCAGAGGGTATTTTGGGTCTCAAATGGGTGTTTATGGTGACATATCTGGTATATATTGGTCTCTATATGCATGTACCACATCATATGAGGTGTATATACAGCGTATATAATATAATAATGATTAAAATATTCATAAAAGACCAGTTGTGACTGGAAAAACTGGCCATGACTGGTTGCGCAACTGGTTGCAGCCGTTGAAACACTTGAAAGCGACGAGAAGGACTATTATTCCAGAGAATATCCAGTGACGGACAATACTCCAGAAACAAATCCCAATAATCGCTAGTAG
>KV419429.1:79252-333372 GCA_001630475.1 Sistotremastrum niveocremeum HHB9708
CAAAGCTCAATGTGAACTTCAACAGGAATAGGAGGAGGGGACTGAAAACGAGGCATCGGAATGGTTGAAGTGAGGATATTTTTAAGAACTAATTTCTTCTTTGTCAACCATTCCTTCAATCGATATGTCCATATTCCTCGTAGACATACTAGCCGCAACGGTAGAAATCCCACATCGAATGGAATTCCGATGCTTCCTTTACGACAAGTGACAGTTATAGGTCGTCGAGTAGCCGACCCAGATCCCGGTAATCCTAGCGAATAGGCGAATTCGACATCGAGTTTGATATCTCGTGCTCGAAACCATACGATCTTCGCTGAATGGTTGATCATGACACATTCGGTGATGATGAGAGTGCCAAAATTAGGAATACTGAAGGGTTTGTTGTAAGAAAAACGGGGGAGACCGTTGAGCAAAACCCATACCATCCGAAGCCATACACCATCTCTCCTATACACCGCTCCTCCCATCCGTTCTTCTACTGTCAACGGCTCCAAGATATGCGGCTTGCGCAACAAGTCCTCCTTGATATTGGAGATGTACTCCGGCACTTCATAATGGACTTCATCCAGACGACCGTCGCATCGACGAATGAGGGATTCGGCTGGGTGGTAGACATCTGATCGGACGAATGACATCATGTATGGGACAATGCGAGGTGTTGATCAGATAAGATGGGATAAGGTTCAAGGGTGGTGGAAGCACTGCGATGTGCGCGACTGGCGGTGATCGGTATAATTCCGAGATAGACTTTGCGTGCGAATAAAAGTTGATTTAATCTGATTTTTGAAAAATAATAAGATTTGGGATGAACGTGGAGTTGAATCCGATGTTCAATGGCATATCTCAAAGTGAAGCTGAATGAATATTTGGAAGGGGATTGAGTGGGGAATGAGCTTGCGTGTTGAACGCGTCGAATGTCCGGTAAGGCCGATGGATACCATATTGAGAGTCGGAGTTGAAAATGGAAAGAAATGTGAAATCTTGAAGTCCGAAATAATGTTGCATATGACATATCTCGCAACAATGCGTGATACCGGTCACGGCAACTGGACCTTGGAACACTAGACCGAACCGAAGTCCGGTTCGCGGTCCGGGCTCGAGAGGTCAAGGACCGAACCAAACCGGACTTCGGCATCACTACTCGGTACCTGTAAAAAACGAAAAAGGCAGGTACCTACTCAGGTTTATCCATGGGTCCCAATTTCTTTGCTATACTCGTGTTCATCCTTACAGTGTATGGCCCAATATACCTTCTAGCCTCTTGTATTGCCTCTATTTCAGTGTATTCCACCCTCCTGAGACTGTGTTTGAGCCCCTGGATCAGTATATTGTCACTATATTGGCGATATACCTGTGGTTGGACAGCAGTATATTGTACTTATATCACCCTGATATTGGTCAAATATTGATCAAATATGAGATATTTGCCTATATCTGGCTCAATACAGCATGTAGAGGATGTATATTGACTTCATACATATAGATTTGACAGAATAAAGCCCCTTACATGGCAAAAATAGGCTATATATTGATTTTAGAGGAATGTATTGATATATATTGGTATATTGTATCACGATATCAGTATACAATATCAATATAAATGAAAAGTGGGCAAAATATCGTATTGTATTGTATCGTACAACCCTAGTTTGCTGCTGATGGGACCCAACCTGATAGTGTTCATCTGGTTTCTGACCTGGCCCAGTTCATGAATAACACCCCTTGCATTCATTGGGAAGCTATTACACACATGGGAAACAGCAGGATGCCTTGGCCAGCCTGTAGGCTACGGTATAAGTGGGTAGTAGACCATAAGATGCAAAGTCACATAAAATGGACCCTAGAATTGAATTCTTCTCAAAAATCTGCTTCTGATGAATATATATGGTATTTTGGACTTTGTTTACTTTTGTTTGGTGCTGTTGATATCATATTTGGCCTCTCCCGCTCATTCCAATCTTAACAGTATGTATATGTCACTATTTGGTGACCCAGAGCAGGCAGACTGCACAAAGGTACCCAGATAGAGATCCAATATATTGCAACATCCTCCCAAAACTGGAGGCCAGGGTCTTTTGCAATCAACACAACCATTGAAGTAAGCTGGGAACTGATTAACACACTTGATTGATCTTGCACATGTAGATCCATCATTGGATCTGCCCTCAAAGACTGTCATGCTGAACAGACAGGCCCCTCCACCCCCCCCCCTCTCCTTGCAACCCCTGTGGAGAATGCAGATCATGTCGGTTTGCCTTGATAGTGGTCTCAAAATGATTGGAGGAGTCTAGGCTATCATGTACACTCCTCCCCCAACCTGAACAGTGCAGCCAATGCTTGTGAAAGCAACACTTTCAGCCTTGATGGAATGGGTAGAGGAGATGGCCCATCCCTTGTCCTTGCAACCCATCTTGAAGCTGTGTATCTATATATATTCACTTGCAAGTAGTTCCTGACTATAGAGGGCAGTTATTCACACAGTTCTACATGCCTGAACATCCTAACTTATCAGTGTAGCTGTCCCAAAAGTTGAAATGTTGGAGAGGATGGCTCCTTCCCTACCCCCCTCCTTGCAACCCCTGTGGAGAATGCAGATCATGGCGGTTTGCCTTGAAAGTGGTCTCAAAATGATCGGAGGAGTCTAGACAATCATTTTCAGTCCCCCCCCAACCTGAACGGCTGATCGGTCATTGTGAACGGCTACTTTTTCAAGGTCGCCCTGTAGTTTTGAGGGACAACCCCCTAGGTCGTCGCCAAAGGTCGTGGATGATCGATCATCTTGTGGTCGAGTGATGTGCCAACTCCCAAGCTAGTTTTCATTTACTGATAGCGACAGTTTTTCTTGTATATCGATGAGAGGTGAGTTGACAGTGCACTGACAGAGCATGGAGCAAGGAGAGACAATAGATGGTGTTAGATATTTTAAAATCTATAGGCATTTCCCTTCGGACCATTGTGACATACGCAAGGCACTATTTTAAAACGTCCTCAGGCGCCATTTTGTTTATGATTATCCAGGGAACGTGAGGTGATCCCCTATGAGCACCGGGTGAGTAGGATCATGCCCATGATCCAGATAGTGAATATATGAGTGATATTTTCGAGATTTTTTTGAATATATGGAGGATTTTCTGGGTATTTTTGTAGCTCCTGATCCGCTGGTCCGTTCAGGGACATATGGGTACCGTTCTGATCGGGGAAGCAAGGAGAAGCCAAATATAGCATCAGATCAACAAACAAACACAAATAAACAAAAAAAATAGCATGTAGGTGATTCTGGAGCGGAATTCTTGCCCCATTTCAACCGTGCTGGTTTCAGGGGCATGTTTGGAGCAAACATATGCAAACAAAGGGTCCAAACAACATCATATATGATCCAGGGACCATTTTTGGAGCCCGGAACAATGGTGCTGCCTGTTTTGGGATATCTCAGCATCCAGGGGGCATTCAGGCACATATGTAGGTGATTCTGGGAGCATTTTCACAGCTCTATCCAATAGTGCTATCAGTTGCAAGATCTGCCCTTATGGGGGTCTACCACAGCTGCTCTAAAGCATTTGGGCCTTGCTGGGGCTATTATATATCAGACCCACTATAGTAGATGTACTTCAGTCCATTTGGTCTATCTCTATGTAGAATACACCCATTGGACATGATCTGGGCCTGGCAGGGGCATTCTTGGCCTGGCACTCTGGATATGGGCACTAAGGTGGTCCAGTACTTCATCCGGGTCTTCAATACCTCCCCATATGCCAATAGACTCTGGTTCATGTGCTCAACCCTTGCCCTTCTTCCCTACTTGAGCCAGGGGCTGTACTTCTGTTTCTGGGTATTCTCCTCTAGCAGAGCACTGACCAGGTGAAGGGCAGTGATTGAAATTGTTTGGGCATACACTTTCATCATCCTGACAAAGTTTGGGTCACTCTCAATCAATATACACCCTTCTACAGTGCCCTTTGGCACATTAGGAACCAGTATCTGAATTTTGTAGAGCCAGGGAAAAATGCTGCACTAATGATACTCTGTCAGTGTATACCACTTATATATATCTACTCTCTGTCACTTAGATCAAGTCAATAGCATGTGTGGTTCTCATGTTATTGATTTATCTTTCTTCCATATTTGACGGACAAATGGTGACATGGTCAGGATGTATAAATGTAGGATCTTCTATCTGTATGTAGGTATAGTAGCCTTCAAAGCACTGACAGAGTTTGGTGTCCTTTGGTCAACTCTATGGGCCTCCACAAATTAAACAAATTTAATAATTCTGAGAAAGAACAGTGAATATCTCAGGAACCAGAGCAGCTATTCAAAATCTGTAAATGGATTCGAACTTTACTCAAAAAATGGCACATTTCATATTTTGGGGTATTTTGGGACTTTGGGAATTGAACACAAAGTACCTCAGAATGACCAGATCCCAACAGAGAGTTGCATATGGTTCAAGCCAGGTATCCTTGTCAGGGAGTAAACTTGGGGTAACAAAACTTCAAGTATATGTTCCATAAGTGTCAGAGACATGTTCTATGACCTCATATGTGTGCCCAGTGACCCATACAGATGTCCAGAAAATCAAAATTGCTCAAAACCGTATGATTTATGGAGAGTGCATTTCCAAAGCTATTGACCTGAAAAAAAGTGCTACAGGTCACAAAAAATGTATACTCCAGCATATATGTCCACCAGACTCACAGCCCAAGTGGACCCTGGTCAGGAGCACTGATATTCCCTGAACTATTGTGTAAGTGTCTGGGCATATATCTGGGTGGTATTCAGGTCCAAATTGGGGTCCAGTATATGTATTGATATATATAGAGTGGTAATGGTAAGCAGGTGGGGACCCTGAGTGAATATGTGGGGATATATGAGTATATTCCAAATGTGAAAAAATAAATTCAATATCTCAAGTCCCTGGCCTGCAAATGCCAAAATACTCCCCAGGAGCCGGCGATAAAAAAATGAAAAGTGTGGGAAAGGGTCTAGGAAGGGTCCAAAGGGTCCCCAGAAGCTACCCCAATGCCCCTGCATCAATATTTCTGCCAATATATGCTATTTAATGCCAGGAAAGCAGCAGAAGGGCTGGGCTGGGCTGCAACCTGCCTGTATAGGGGTATATACCTGGATAGTAGACCCTGATATGCAGAATCACATGAAATGGACCCTGCCATTGGATTCCCCTGAAATTTCCGCTTCTGGTGAATATATATGCTATTTTCGGTTTTTATTTGGCTTTGTTTGGTCCTGTTGCTGTCATATTTGGCTTCTCCTGATTTTTCCGATCCCAACGGTACCCATATGTCCCTATTTGGTACTAGTAGCCCGTAGCAGGCTGCACAAAAATACCCTGAAAATACCCAATATAATCGAAAAAATGCGAAAAATACCCCCCAGATATTCACCTGGACCATGATCCTGATCTGAGCATGAGCCAGGGATGATCACAAGCTCATAGGCCCCTATGATAATCACAACGGGGCCTTTCCGGTTTTAAAATGGTCCCTACAGTATGTCACAATGGCCACGAGACCCAGGTCTGTCTATTTTACAATAGATAACACCATCTACTCGGAGAGAGTCAGCCGGCCGTCGAACCCATAGCGAAAGAGCCCAGGCAAGAGACAAGAGTCGACGCGTTGACGCGTTGCGGTTGTTTGTTGGGACGCGGAGATAACGGCGCTGACAATATTTGGGCTCGAAATCATAAATGTATTACTCTGCCCACTCTCTCTAAATAAAAATTCGTGGTCTTCATACAATAATTCGTCCTCTTTCTGACCATCGGTCCGCGGTCCAGTTCGGTTCGAACCGCGTCCGGGCTGCCAGCCAAACAGCTCGAACCGCGGACCGAACCGTTGGTCTCGCAGGTCGAACCGAACCTGAACCCGAACCGGACCGCAGGTTCAGTTCGGTTCGGACCGGGTCCGGACGCTTTGCCGGACCGGACGGCGGCATCACTAGCCCTGCCCTCAAGAGGGCGAAGAGAAAGCGAAGAGACCGTCCGTTCGCTATCGCGGAAGGATCGCCAACTGATCGCGGAAGGATCGCGGAAGGATCGCTTAGCGATCAGAGCAACATCGCGATGCTTTCGCGTTCACTTTGAGCTTCATATATCCTGCTCCGTTCGCTTCTCGTCTGCGTTTCATTCGTCCCATCCATCCTCGCCTCATCCGTGTACGCAGGCGATGTTAGAAGGTATATTGCGATTGCAAAACCCTGGTAAAAATTACGTCGAAAATGCTTCAAAAATGTCATTCTTGTTCTCCATTTTGACGGCACGAAAACTTCATCTTTTAGGCACATTTTACTCGCGTCATGACTTAACGTTTCGATGATATTTTTTGCAGATTTTTGCACCGTCAAAACTCTCTCTTTTCTCCAAGAATTCTCTTGCGTTTTTGCCGCCGTAAAAGCCGAGAAAAATGCTAATATCACGTGCACTAAAAACCCGAGAAATTTGTCATATCTTCGCACGCTCAAAACGTAGCCAAAACAGGCGCAAAATGCAGTGCAAAACATCTCGCAAAACTCGCTCTAAATCCAAACATTTTCCTGGTCCAAAACTGCAGTAAAACCCCTTACTAAATTTGGACAAATCTGTGATAAATCTCCGTTAAAACCCATACAAATTCTGAAACACTGGGTAGAGTTTTTGATGCAGTAAAATTCTGCTAATCTCATTGCATTTTTCCCAAACTCTTGCGTCACAAAAATGATGTCTAATCATCAAGTTTTCAATCAATATTTCTGCACATTTTAGCCCTGGAAAAAAGTTGAAACCCAGCTAGTGTGAACTTGATCTGCAGAGACCAGGTACCACGATGAAACAGGAGAGAAGCGCCGGTGACAACCAGGAACATAGCGAAACAGTTGCGTGACACGGTGTTCAGAAGATCACGAGATTCCTATGACTCAAGCTCATGGTTTTCGATATTCGAAGCGGCAAGATGTGTGATAGCAGAGCGAATGTGTCTCGATCTATGACATGAATTTAGTGAGTTTAGGGATGGTAGCGCGTTGCCAAGGGACAGAAGGCATATCTTGACTGCGGATCCGCACGGTCCTGAGAGCGAGCACCGACGTCCACCTGCTCACCTGTCTCTGTGATTATGTCAAAGCATGCTACCGAAATGATGCAGGTCGCTCACGAACAATTCGGGAGCTTTATTTCGCGAGTCTTGTCCCCGATGGATCAAAACTCAGGATTTTTACTTGATGCCCTGGATCCAAGAGCAGAATTAGCTCCGAACAGTGAAAAGGGCCGAATAGAGTTGTGAGAGAAATTGATCTTAGATTGGCAGGAACCGTATTCGTGAGAAGCTTTGACTTACGACGGCATCAGATTCCGAACTCCGACAATATACGAGAAGCCAAAGCATCCACCATGTCGTCGCCTTGTTCTGATCCACCGTCTAGAGCATGCCAGCTGGCTGTTAACTTTCATCGTCGGGGCTTCTCTAGATCCAAATTCTCTCAGCACCTTTGAGATAAACCCTTAGCAGCGAAGTGGGCTTATCGTTCGGAGCAAGTCAAGGAAGGGGACTTCGTTTTCTAGTTGTGGGAGTGGATGAGGAGAGCAACGTTGGGACAGGAGCTGCTGGAGCTTTTGGCTCAATCTCAGGCCTCCCAGGTGAGTCATATTCTATGTCGTGACCGAGCGTTTGATATTGATTTTAATTCGAAGAGAATTTTCGGTAAGAGAGTCTCATTCTATCAACGAAAACTTCCTCAAATTTTCCCCAGTTGGATGTCTCGCTCTTCTCGTACGATCATGATCCCTTTCTAATGAACCCCCAATCACTGATCGCCTCATTGGGTTTCTCTCAGGTCCATGATTGGCTCCTGACTTTCGGCGACGAGGTACGTGGATGTCAGACGGTCTTCACTTCGGTTATTGAGTTCTCCTTTTGATTAGATCGCTCATATATGGCATTCCAATTGGCGTATTCCAAAGACCCTCTTCCTCCTGAATCGGTATCCCGTCATCGCAAATGCGGTGCTCCAAGTGACATGTTCGTCGTCTTACGTCTTTGGTCTGAGAAGTGCTTATACCGTAGCAGATACGATGGTGATATCCTCTAACAATCCCTCGGTAACCGTCGTCCTCAAATCTCTATTCCGTTAGCTGAAAGATGCCCTAGAGTTGTGAGATGCTACTGAAAGCGATTATCTCGATGAAGTTTGCCGGAATTATCGTGTCCGAAGGCGAGTAACTTCGTCTCAAATCAGATCGTGGTATTGAAATCATCTCCAGTGATACTATTCCTCAAGGTTCTCTCCTTGTATCGAAACAGTCACGCCGTATACGCTACCCTCGGCCTCTTCGCATCCTTTTGCATGATCAGCGCGGTCATTGTCATCATCATTTGGGCTGATTCTGTCGCATGTAAACATCTATTTCAACTCCGTTCATGCGGTCTCATAAATAAATCATAGGGTCGTCTATTCCTCTCCATTTGTTCCAAGGATGCATTCCCAAGGCATCCATGGCGATCATCGCTGACGTTTGGATCATGGTAGTGTGGGAGATACGTACGTAACAGTCATATCCGGTGATAGTGACATCTCATTTTGTGTCAGTGATCGTCGGGATGGCAGTTTACAAGTCGTACCAGACGTGGAGAGACACACCGAGTTCGTTATTTGGCGTTCTCTGCAGAGATGGTTCGTCCCTCGAATTCATGATATCGGAAAATATTCACGATTGACTAGGTATTCACTATTTCGTTCTCGCTCTCGGTAATCCTCACAGTCGCACTTTCGACTCTTGATATTTATATCCCTTAGCATCTTCCGTCGCAAACCTCGCCCTTTCGTTGGCAGTAGTGAGTCATATTCTTACATCTTCACTTATTTAACTGACGTAGTGTTCCCTCTTCTTTAGCCAAACAACCTTGTTTTATCGCATGTTCTCTTCGGTCCCGTATCCGCTATCCATTCAATTATTGCATCACGTATCTTATTGCACGTTCGTGCTATTCCTCAACTCTCTTCGCCTCCCCTCCAACTTCGTCCTTCCTCGTTTCAACGCATCGATCTACCCGAGATCATGATTGAGGATCGGTTACAAGATAATATTCATCTATCTACTTTGACTTCTCCCTCTTCCTCGTTCTCGGACTCCGATACGCCGGTGAGGAGATTAAGTACGTTGTTTGAGGATCAGGAGTGGGGGCCTACTCTGGTTCCCGAACCACCTCGAGGCTTGAACAAGGGTTACTGAGTCTCATATTCGGTGGTCGTTGACTTGGCATCCGAATTACTTTGCTTTGCTGTTGTGCCATGTTTTGTTGCAGTCAAATTCCTCACTAGTGTAATTGTAGATTAGAACCAGAGATTTTGCGGTCTGAAGGCTACTTGATAAATTCTAATTTCCGCAGATAGGTGCGGACGGCCTCGTCGGCCACGAGCATTCCACGAGGACATATGGCCACCACCTTGACTGCCTCTTCCACGGATATGCTCATGACGCCAACGCCAGTACAGAAATATGCAATTTTTTATGTCTCATAAGTCACTCGATCAGACATGGATGAGAGGACGCAGAAAGGAATGTGATTATATGCATACTATACAAGAATGGATATGCAAATTCGGAGGATGAAAGTTGGAAACAAATTAGTAGTCCCAAGAGCAGAGAAATATCAAAGAGTGTAGTACTAGAATCGTCCGAGATATCGAGAAAACGCAGACCGAGAACGAGAAGCAGATGGAGGCAGACAAACATAGACGAACAACCGAAAGAATGAAAGACTGTAAGAAACCGTCGCGTTAGTCACGACATCTCAAGCTCCATGAGTCGACTTACGGAATAAAAAGTCCCTAGAACGCGACACCCAACCCTCGACTGGCCGGATTCTCTTCGACGGGCGAATCCACAACTCCCGTACCCAATGTATGCCCAGCACCGTCTCCGTGATGACTAGTCGAACCAGTGAAGGGCATTGGGCTGCTGACACTCCGACCACCGATACTCCCGCTTCGAATCCTCCCTCCAAGAGATCTTCCGACTAACGGCGGGTACCTCACGAGATCCAGTTCTTCGTTCAGCGGCGAGCCTACGAGCGGCGAAGGGACCGACGACTTGTGCGTAGGTGGGAAATGGGACATGGTCGGATATCGATCGTCGCCCTGGCTATGAGTCCAGCCCGGCGTCGGTGGTGAATACGGTAGAGTCTGAGAATGTGTCGGTGGCTGATGAGGTTGATGGGAGTAGGCGGAGTGCGAAGATGAAAGAGGAAGTGACATCGAAGGATATCGATCGTCTCGAGACGATGCCAACAACAAAGGCATCGTCCCACTTCCTCTCCTCATACGTCCCTGATCCATCGAGAAGCCGTGTGAGTGGGAATGTGTAGGATGTGTGGGGAAGGAGAGAAGGGGAGATGATTCCGGTATTGGATTTTGAGTTGGCGATACGGATGGATAGGTTGTCGAGTCTGGGGGATGATGACCAAGAAGAGGCGCGCCGGACGAAGATCCTGCAGCATTAACCATCTCGACGTCGCTCGCAGTGCGCAGATGTAGAGCTCCCCTGGGAAGCCCATCTTCATCATCACCACTTCCCCTCCCCTCTCGATACCCCTCATCCACACTCGCATTCCTAACCCCGAACTCAGCAAGATCCCCACCCTCACCATGATCACTCCCCGCTCTCCCAACACGACCGTCACCTTGACCCTCTTCCTCTCCCCTCTGCTCGTATCTCCCGAAATAATCTTCATCATCCGGTTGTCGTTCGAGATCACCATTATCGCCCGCAGCAACTTCCCAAGGCTCCGGCTGCTCCTCAGGCTTCCAAACCCCACTCCATCCACTCCATCCACTCGTACTCATCGCACTCCTACTCTCCGTCCGATCCCTCCTTGGTCTTGTCCCCGGAGTCCCCGGAGTCGTCGCCGATCGATACGCACGTCCACGCTCATGACGTTCTCCAAACTCCGTAGTAGGCGTAGGCGTCCCAGTAGACTGTCGATCGAATGGATAAGTCCCCGAATGTGTCTTTGAAAGACCCAACGAGAGATCGGGCGACGGACTAATCTTCCTCTCAAGTCCATTCGTCGAAGATGATGAACCAGCAACGAGAGTCTGAATCGAAGATTCAGTCCCACTGGCCCTCGTCGACGAGACGATACTCTTCGTCTTTCCCCCTCCCATCGCAGGTGTCGGATCCGCCATCTCATACTCCCCATTGACATTCCCTCTCGCAGCCTTCGGCGCTCCAAATACAAACAGACCCCTTCTCGTCCTCGATCCCGGCGATCCCCTCCCTCTCATTCTTCTCCTCCCAACCCAAAACCATCCTCCACATAGACCGACACCTCCAACTACCAACGCGGCAATAACACCCAATAATACCACAATCCCCAGACTAAGCTTATGACCCACTTTCACCGTATTCGTCCCTTGTCCTGACGTAGGAGCTGACGAAGCGGCTGGCGCTAATGGTTGTGAGAGGACACGGACAGTGTGGAATTGGGAGAGGGCGGTCGTAATGTTCGTTAAAGGTAGAAGTGATAGCGAGGGGATGATCGAGTTGGCATTTTGAGCCGATGATGACGGTGAAGGGAATATGTTGTGGGTGTAGGAAGGGAGAGCGTCATAACGGATGACGGTATAGACATTTCGGAGGAAGGGGACACCTACGATGAACCAATCAGTATCACATATACAATCAAGAATATTTCGAACGCACCAAGGACGATATCGGCCGGCGCCGAACTAGCATCAAGCTCTGAATTCGCCTGAATAATGCCCAGACACATCCCTGACGGATTATTCGGAGCAGAGGCGCTGAGATCGAGCGGATGAAGAGGGATTGGTGGTAGATTTTGGAAAGTGAAAGTCATGTTGAGCGGAGTCGTACAAGGAACGTAATCTGTTCATCGTCGTCGTCAGCATAAAATAATAAACGAACGAAAGTGACGACATACAATTGCCATCGGCGGAAGGTGATATGCTGATACTCCCGTATAAAGCATTCGCCACGTTACGTGAAGTGAGTATCGTACTTCCACCCGTATCAAAGATCACAACCGGATATATACTGTTCCCCTTCCCACCACCCAAACTGACGGGTACACCACCAGACGACGACGAAGGATAGATAGTGAGAAGGGTAAGCTGTGTTCTCCAGTATTGATAGTTGCCATCAGGCATAGGAAGGACGGTGGTCGTATATGTAGGGAGAATGCCATCGATAGCAGCCGTGATATTCGAATTTTGAGACACAGCTGTCAAATTCGACGAGCTGGCTTGACCGTAAGTCGTTGGGAATACGGAGGGGAGCATGGAGAGAAGGGATGTAGGATGGGTACCGATGGAAAGAACAGAAGGAATGAAGGAATTGTCTTGAGGGATCCCCGGGCGTTCGAGCAGAATGCCAAAGAACCGTCGAGCGGGAGCTTGATCTTTCGGTGCAATACCGAACAGATTGGATGAGAGAGTTGCACCATCTGGTGAGTTACTCGTCGTCGTTCCGATCGTTTGAGCGATTAATGAGTCATGGGGTAATGCGAATCCAGCGACTCCGAGCCATCCAGAGGTGAGGTCTTCGTTCTTGACTTCGTCTGCAGCGCTAAAGGCTTGATTCGACATCGAATAACCTCCTACTTGAACGGTATCCCAATATATTGGTCCTGATACTGAGCCCGCTGCATATGAGATGTTGAACGGTTTGTCGGTAGCGACGGAAGTGGATGTGGGGTTGAAAAGATCATTAGAAGGGAGTGAAGAACATGACGATGTCGAACAAGCCGACGAGGCGAACCAAAGGTCGGCAGAGCCAGTATCTAACTGGACGGGGAAGGTGGTGGGAGCGTCGGTGGGTCCGACGAGGAGAGGGATGGTGTATATCCTACAGTCGAGCGAAATAAGAGTTTGCGCAAGTTTGAAGAAAGAACGACGCACGATTGCCAGACGCCGTCGCCGACGAGCGTCATATTGATGACCTGTCCCTGATCCAACGTACTCGCATCCTGGTCATTGTCGTCTCGTCGCTGCCTGGATCGTTCAGGGCGGGGCATTGGTCGTAGAGAAACGAGACGGGGGCATGGGAGGGAAACCAGGGTACCTTCCGCTTTCTCACGCCTCAGATCATTATTTCTCACTATTTTCCGCATTTATTCGTCCACTCTCAAATCGCTCTCAAAATTCCCAATCAAATCATTAAAATATTCATTGTTCTTCAGTAACTCCTCTCCGTCCCTCTCTTCCTCCCCTTTCTACAGGTACAAAATATTCAATGAACCCAAGAAAAAAACCGGAGCCGGCAGTCCCCGAGGCAAGCAGCCGACCAATCACACGACTCGTTCGCCCGCCCGCATTGACACCGCCTTCTTCATCAATCTCATCCGACTCGCTCCCCGCTTGGACGCCTGCTTATCTAAGCAAGCCTAAACCTCCCTCTCCATCTCACGCCGCTCGTCGAAACGCTTCTCGAGGCCTACAGCGACTAGATAGCATATATAGCGTTGGAAAGAAGAAAAGTTTGTCCCGGACCGCTACGACACGCGCCAAGAATGATCACGAAAAGATGAATCGTTGCATCTTGATCTCTTCTCAATTCATTCCATTCATCTCCTCACAACAAAATGACATCATACCTACTTCGTTCTCGTAACTGGTAGTAGTACTAGTACTCTCATCATCTTTGTTGGTACCCAGCCTCGAGCTCGTCTTTGACCTTCTTTCGACTTGTCCTCTCACATCTCACTGCGGATTCACCTCGGATCCATCATCCTTCCACAAATCCCCATATCCGTCATAGACCCTCTGACCTCACTTTGCCGACAAGCCGACCGAAGCCCGTCTGCTGCCGTCAGGGACAATCTCTCCGTCATCCAATCATCTTCCATCTCGGCTTCTTCGGCAAATCGGCACAGGGCCCAATCGTCGGCAACGACCGCACGAGGCCCTTGCCAAGAACGCATAGCAATTGAATACCCGGACACGCTGTCATCGTCATGACTACATCCTCCTCGACTGGTTCAAGCGTTTGAAATCTCGTTTTCGTCTCAAAGCCTCAAGCTCTAAGTCCGATGTACAAAAATGTATCAAGAAACCGTAAATGAAACAATATCTACATGTACCCAAATGAAAACATATCATACAACACGACTACTAGTATATCACGACGTCCCCTCGTCTTCCGCCGGAATGAAGAACAACGGACACTTGCCCGTCGTTTGATGGAAATGAGCATTAACGGCGCCCTTAATCTCATCCTTGAGAACCGACCGAATAATGCTGTCCCCACATTTATAACAGAAATGCCTATAGTCAAATCAGACCTCGAGCCCACGTCGATCACAAGAAAAACGTACATATTACATCCAGGCGTCCCACACTGACGGAATCAATTAGCGCAAATTGAAGCAGAAAGGAGATAATACGTACAGCCATATGATTACAACCGATAATCCGTTCGATCGGTGTCTTACATCCTATCCGATCTTCAGTACTCGTGCTGCAAAAATAATCTTAACACGCACCAGGACAATTCTTCCAACCCTCCGCCTCCATCAACGCATTCAACTCGTTCTCACCATCACAAGAATGCAATTTCTGGCTCTCTTGATCCGGTCCGACCGTCTGTCCACACGCCTTACACCACACATGATCACAGTCGCCGAGCGGACAGTAAATATACTGCAGTTCTTTGTAATCTTCACTATCCACGAATCCAGAGCTCTGACATCTACGAGCAATCTAATCAGAAAAATCCAACAGAAAAGTTGATACGACTTACTTTCGACAATCGAGCATAACCGAATATTGCGAGAGCTCTAGATCGATCCACGAATCGTACTGTGCCTGACTCAACGCAAGCTGATCCACAAGACCCCGCTGAATAACTATAATCATCGTCAACCACTGCACAAATCACAACAGGAAAATAAATAAGAACTCACATCCAGCATCCTGTACATCACTCTCCGCCTGACAAACCGGACAAAGAATCGGGAACCGATTCTCCGTCAACTTACTCCCAATATAATCCGTCATACACTCCCTACAAAACTTATGTCCACACTTCTCCACAAGCGCCACATCATCCACCAAATGCTCATCCATACAAATCGAGCACTCAAACATCTCCTGTCGATTCTCCTCTACAATCCTCTTAAACTCCGCCTCCTGATCTCTCGTCTGTTGATCCAACTCCCGTTGTAACTGTTCCGCCTCTTCACGTTCTTGAATAACGCGTAATTCAGACTCTTGTATCCTCCGCGCACGAGCTTGATTCTCGGCCTCTACCACTCCCATTCCATGCATCTCCATCGCAACCTGTCGACTCTGATAATCCCTCTCCTCCTCGTCCAATATCTTCTGGATATAAGCCTGCGTCGCACGATCTTCTTCCTCCTTCTGCATCTTCCGCTCCCTTTCGAGATCTTCCGCAGATCGAGGTCCGCTCTGACGAACAGGCGAACGAAGAGGCGGTTCTGAAGGAAGGACTTCCCATTCTCCAGTCGAAACCGGACGTTCACGGCGAACACCTCGGGATTCAAGAACGCTCCCAAGTTCTCGAACGGTCCTCTTTCGACCTAAACTCGGCGCTTGAGGAATTCTAGACTGATCTTCTCCAGATCCAGACGACGACGGATGAACAGGCGGAGCCCTCAACCCGATCAACGAATTCCGTCTCTCACCTCGGTCTCTCGAACTCGATGCTTCGGAGTTCACAGACGCAGTCGAAGGCTTTCTTCCGAGTCGGAACCTATCAACCCTTCAACATTCGGTTCAAAAGAAGGTTAAGATCAACTTACGGTCTCTTCCAAAAGCTCGATTTTCTCTCTCCAGTAAACGGACGAGGGGCATCCCCCGAACTCCCCCCAGCTCCAGCTCCCGATCCGGAAGCAGAGGGAGAGGCAGGACTTATCGGACTCGCACTCCTCGCACTCCTCGCACTCCTCTCCTCCCAAGTACTCTCAACCGCATAAGCAGGCGGCTCTCCACTCGGCGGGACAGGCATATGCATATGTCTCTCCTCCCTCCTTCTCGGAGGCGAACGAGGAGGAACAGAATGTTGAGTCGGCTGTGCTTGTATCGATGGCTGTTGTCGAGTGTCTCGAGACGATGGACCAGCTTCAGCACCTATCATCTCCCTTTCCCTCTCTCTCAGAGGAAGCGTATAATTCACCCTCTCATCCGTCGCATGCGTCACCGGAACCATATCATCGGTACGTCCAAATGGATCTTCGTATGATCGATTCACAGCTTCGCGCATCGGAAGGGTATAATTGACTGAAGGTTCCTCCGCGACAGTCGGCCGATTCGGAGGTCCAGCAGGAGGCGATTGATCATAATCATACGAAGCACCCGGGGAAGGAGGATATTGATTCTGCACTGAATATTCGACGATCGGTTCCGGGAAACCCTGGTTTCCGTCATCACGCATAGGAAGTGTATAATTGACCGAGGGCTCTTCAGCAACATACGGTCGACTCGAAGGTCCAGCAACAGGCTGCTGAACATTCTCAGACCTAGCACGAGGAGGAACAGGAGGAGGAATCGGAGGAAGAGGTGATTCCGGAATATCAGGCCGACGACGTGTCGGAAGCGGAGGACGAACAGAAGCCGATTCCGGCGAAACCATAACCACATCTGCATTCGCCTTCATCGATTCAGGAGAAAGCAAACTCTCATGCGATCCCTCCTCGAGGTCCATCACCTGACTCGTGCCCACAGACTCGACATTCGAAATTGACCCATCGCGACATGCACCTGGAAGATCTTCTGGCATCGGAGCAACAGAAGGACCTGAGAACGACGACAAAGTATGATCGCTCGCATTGGGAGGAGGTCGAGTAGGACTGGATGTAGGGATCGGAGGCGAAGGAGGTAATCGATTCGGCGGAGGCGGTGGTACGGAACGCGATATAGCAGGTTCAGGGAACGTGGGAATATCCACCATTATAGGCTCAGGATGTACCGCAGCTTCAGGTGTCATGAAACCGTCCGATTCGTAGGGACTAGAAGCATGGATCGCCAGCGGAGGAAGGAATGGTGCTGGTGGTTCAGGAGTAGCATGATCTGAAGAATGATCCGGTGGAGGTGGAGGAGGTGCACGATCATGCTGCGGAGGAGCAAGCTGTCGAGAGATGAATTCAAGCGTGATAGGCTCGTCTTCTTCAGCAGCAGGTCTGAAATCGGCAGTCGCATCGCCAAAATCAAGGAAATCGCGAACTTCGTTTTCTTCCTCCGCTTCCTTCAAGATCTCCGGGGGACCAAGGGGAGGCCGAGTAGAAACCGCCGCTGCATTTGCTTCAGATAGCGCCCGAAGACGGAAGAGCTCTGCCTGAATCTCCTCTTTCTCAGACGTAAGTCTCCGTATCTTATCCTCATGCTCTCGTGCCTTGGCAGCGCTCGTCATCTCCAAATCCTGCAGATCATCCTTCATCCTCTCAAGAACTCTTGAATGCTCCTCCCGCTCCTTCACAGACTCGAAACGGAGCTTCGCATTCTCCGTCATCAAATCCTTAATATCCGCCGTGGACTGAGCATGATGTTCGTCCGACAATTCCTTCTCCCTCTCGAGATCGGATTGAGCGATTAAGATCTCCCTCTGAAGATCGTCTTTCTCGGAAGTCAGCTTCCGGATCAACTCTTCAGAGACCTGTCGTTGACTCTCCAACCGAGTCTGAGCTCTTCCGAGTTCCTGCCCTAGATCGCGAACCTTCTTCTCGAGAGCAGTGAGCTTCTCTTCGGACTGAACGCGCGCTAGCTCATGAGTAGAGACTATCCGTTGGACTTCATCGCTATCGTAGTACGCAGGCGTGGTATCGTGTCGAATGGTGAGAGGAGGCGAAGCCGTGAGGGAAATAGGAGAAGGGTAAGGATTGCTAACGAAACCTAAGGAGTTCGTCGGCGGGGATAAGGCCGGTAAACCCGAAGTCGTATTCATCGACGTTGGTGTAGCATTCTGCAGCGATCGGGCCTAGTTTGCGTTCATCGCTCAGTATGACTTCGAATAGAAGCTGCTTGAGAACATGCTCCTACCTGCGATCTGGCCTCATCACGTTCTGCTTCCAATCGTGCCTGAGTCTCCTTCGCGATATTATTCGTCCAAGTAATCCTTGATTCGAGCTGGGTCTTCTCTTTAAGAAGTTGCATTATCATCTCCTGCGCTTCCCGAATCTGCAGATCACGTTCCGTGACATCATCCTCGTTGTCATTGACAATGCGTCGATCAGGACGTGGTCCTCTCGGCGAATTCGGCGATCGAGCTCTCGAAAGAGATTTCGCATCAGGAGGCTGGAAAGCGACGTCCTGAAGAAGAGTCTGAAGCTCCTTCCTCTCCTTATTCAACAGCCCGTTTTCTTGTTGAACGGTCGTGAGTCTAGCGTTCGTCCTCCGATTAGCAACCTCGAACTCCTTCAAGTTCAGATCATGCTTCCGCAATTCCGCCTGAAGATCTTCGACCTGCGCAGCGCGTTCCTTCAGCCTGTCACGTTCGCTAACGAGACTGCGATTCGACGACTGAAGTTCGGCCAGTTCACGACGCATTCGGAAGAGCTCGAGATTGGCCTGATAGTTTGACCGAGCGTCAGGGAGAAGTCCGTCGATCTGAGCTTCGTCGCCTAATGCGACAAAGAAATTCCCAGAATATTGAGTGAGCTGCGCAACCATGAGCTCGCCGATATCACCCGTGAGGATATCAGGGTCCATATAGAAGAGGCTTCGAGCGAGGTAATCACAGGTGCCTTCGAGTGATGGGAAGAGAATGAATGACGCTCCCTTCGTGCCTTTCGCAGATCGGGGATGAGAATCGAAGACGGCGAAGACACCGTCGAGACGGACGTTCTGAGGCATGGGGATGTAGATGATGGCGACTATCTCAGGAGGCTTGGTGATAACGACAGCTGAAGGTGATGGAGGGTTCGACGAGCGGCGACTATTTTCTCGGAGCGTGCTTTGGAAAGAAGTCAGATAAATTCAGTCATATAGCCGCGAATCACATACGCTAACAGTCTTCCAAAGGTTTCAAATGAGGTTTGGGCATTCGATTCGCCTACGTGACGTAGAGACGATTGAAAGAGGGGTAGTCCACGAATATCTTCGATTTCAAGATGGTCCTGATCAGACCACATACTGGTGATAGCCATCACGCTCTGAGCTACACGTCAGCAAATGTAAAGAATATCAATCCAGACGACGAACCTGAAGAAAATCCCGAGAAGAAAGCATCTCAATTAAGTCAACACCATTTCGATTCCGCTGTTCCAGGACAAGACGAGCCGCATTCATAGCAGCCAATCCACATGCCGACAATCCACCCTGGGTATACTGGCTCGTCCCTTCAAAGCTAATAACAACCTCTTGACCACTTTGAAGCCTCAACAACGTCGTAGGTGGTTTCCAAGGCACCGGAGGTGGAGGCCTCTGACGATTCTGCTATCATGGTCATCAGTAAACTCTCAACACAGAACGACGAACAAACCTCCTGCTGCTCATCTCTCGCTCCATTTAACGCACCCACACTTCCTTGAGCGCTGGCCGGCGTGTTTGACGTTGCAGAAGAAGAACCAGGTCCACGACTCATCATCCCCGCAAACTGCGGCAGACTCAAGCTACCCATGAACGAACTCCCACTCTTCGTCGTCGACGCCATTTGAGTCGAGTTCAAGGCTCAAGAGTATGGTCAAAGGCGGTTGTATGGAGCAAAGAATGTGTCGACAGTTGGATTACTTCAGGCCCGCCTCCGCAGGACATGTCCTAAGCTCGTTCGTTCCTGGGCGGTGCATCCATCTGGTGCAGTTACCAGGGTTGTCCAATCCGAATATTCGGCTACTTCGTTACCTGCTATATCGGGTATGGTTGGCGCTCGTTAACTCCGAGCCGAGCCCGTGGAAATTTCCGGAGGCTGTGCTACCTCGTGGACGAGGAAGCAATTAAATTTTTAAAATTCATCCGTGAGCGTAGGTTCGACTCAAACTCCGCTCGTTGAAACTCCGCCCCTCCGCCTTGCGGAGGGGTTTGTGAATTTATGGGACTCCGAGGTAAAGCCTCGGGCAGCCTCTAGTGTCGGCCACACTCTTTCGATTTCTGTGATTTCTTTTTTAATAGTTTATGTAGAGTCGAAGGCATCTTGTAGTAAATTTGGAGAATTTAATCTTGTCCGCTCTTTGTGCCAAGGGCATGTCAAGTCGCTCGAGGCCAAATTCCTCAAATGCAGTGCGCAAATCATTCTGAGGCCACCGGCTATGGTAACGGGGAGCGGATAATATACCGACAGGCATTTAGAACGCAGTTGAATACTGAGAGCGGCAGTAGAACGATCCAGAAATATCTTCGAGGTCCCGGAGAACAGAGGTTGCCTCGGCTATGACATTTTCACACCTCTGACAGAGCGCGTCTCGACTCTTTGCTTGACTCTGGACTTCCTAGATCATGACTGAAAACCCCTTCTCACACGTCAGCGAGAATACCGAGGGCAATGAAGCTCTGGAGAGTAGATCCTGAGGTGGTGCAGGCTGTCGCGCGAGAGAGAGCGTCAGTCACGTGATGGCATGGACTGGCAAGATTAAACTGGTTGAGTTACGGGCTCACCAACCGGTCATCAGAATATTCGGGGAAGCATACATGAACTCTCTAGTATATGCCATGTATTGAAATGAGCGGTGTTTACATTATTTTGAGCCCTCAGAACGTCAGGCACCAACAACTCTAAAAAAATCAGAGGCACCTGTAAGATCGCTCCGGATTTCATATGTGTAGACGGAATTAAATATTTTTAAAATTTGTAGTCCATTCCAAAGAGTCACATAATACCTCGTACAAAGTTTCATAATTTTTGAGCGCGTAGCGTTGACGGGAGGACGGCGACGAGGCTTAACCAGAAAGTCCCATGATGGCATAAGCCCCTCCTACGGAGGTGTGCCGGAGTACGAAGCGGGGTTTGAATGAGCCTACCGTGAGTGTACGAAGTACATACAGGCGTGCGTAGGTTTACAGAGAAAGCGTCGTTATGGGACCAATAGATAATCCAAAGCTGACAACATCATAAAGAAAAAAGCAAAACATCATCCAAAACTTTTGTGCAAATGGACAAGTAACGTCCAACGTTCACTTGTGTCCGATCTTCGTGGAGTGACTTGAGGTCGTTCTGAGGGCGTTGCTATTTTGGATTTCAGCATTAGGAGTATGATTCTTTTTCCCAAACCCCAACCTAGGCAAGGTGTTAACCTCGAACCTCCGCCAACGATCAAACACATACCTCGACGAAAGACTCGTCTTCTTCCGCATCCCATTATCCACAAACGTGGTCTGTCCATACGCAAGCGCATTCGCCCCATTCCTCAGATCAGTACTCGAAGCACTACTCTCCGTTCCCATCCCACCAACTCCAGTATTATACGGCGCATGCATACTCGTACGAGTATCAAAAG
The DNA here is from genome assembly GCA_001630475.1 of Sistotremastrum niveocremeum HHB9708. Taxonomy (NCBI): domain Eukaryota; kingdom Fungi; phylum Basidiomycota; class Agaricomycetes; order Sistotremastrales; family Sistotremastraceae; genus Sertulicium; species Sertulicium niveocremeum. Next base: position 100,648 of record KV419429.1, read on the forward strand.
CCGAAGGCGGGGGAGAAGGATCCTGCCAAGCCGTCGCAGAATTATGGTGATATTGCCTATCTTCATTCAAATCCTGGGATTGCTGCATCGTCGAATAAGAGCGAGTCGTAGACGGATTGCTCATCGACATAGCGGATGAATGACGATCGAACGATCCTTGATTATGGATATGCTGAAGATATTGAACGCCTTCCGTCGTCGATAGATCTTCATGATCATGAGGAGTTGGCGTTCGTCGAACTGAAGATGTCGTAGCCGTAGGCGATTGCGAAGGATACGACGAATTCGTATCCACATCCCGAATCGAAGGAAGCGGTGGTGAACGGAGTGGGGTCGTTTCGGAAGGTCCTTTGCCTTTATCTCGATATTCCACCGTCGCAACTGACGTAACCGAAGGCGAAGTCCCGGGGCCAACGGAACTCCTCGACTCCCGCTCCATCATCAACTCCCTCACTCTCTCCTCCAACGCTCTAACCTGCTCCCCCGCCTCCCCTTCTCCCTTCCAACTTTCTCCAACCTCGTCGCCAAAAGCTGCATCTCCCACCTCAACTGCTTAACCTCAGTTTCCGCCTTCGCCCCATCCGCAATAACCCTATTCAACTCCTCCTTCATCCCCGCCTTCTTCTCCAAACTCTTCTTCAACTCTTCAATCACCGCAAGCAACTTATCTCTCTCCTCCGTCAACTCCTGCACAACCTTCTCCGACTCGCATAGTTTGTCGAGCGCAGATTCGTTATCCGCACGTATGGATCGAAGTGAATCCTCGACTTCACCGAGCTTATCTTCCGCTTCTCGTCGAGCGGAGGTATGGCCATTGATAAGGACCATCGTGTCCTCCGAAGGCGAAGTCGAATGCGAAGGAAGAATATGCGATCCGAGATGATCAGTCGAATACCGCGGAGTCAAAGGATACCCCGCAGGGGGAGGAGGGGGATGCGAAGTATGAGCATGCCCATGCGCTTCAATAATCGACAACTGCCGATCACACTGCGCCGTCAACTTCTCAATCAACGTCTCACTAGCCCCCATCGCACTCCTCGCATCCCCTCTAACCCTCTCCCTCTCCTGCACAGCAACATCCCTCATCTCCGTCATATGCACCAAAGCACCTTCACAATCCCTCAACCTAAGTTGAAGATCGTGTATCTCCTTCTGATGAGCTAAGAGCTCCTGATGACGCGTGAGAGTGATGTGATCGGGGTTATGAGATGCGAGTCGGGATTCGAGGATCCGTTTTTCGTCAACGAGGCGGCGGAGCATATCTTGAGCTTCACGTAGCTCTTCTTCGTCGACAGTCGGGACCGGAAAAGGAAGTGTCGGAGTCGGAGAAAGAGGAAGAGGACGAGGAGACAGTGCTCGACCCGCTTGGATATTCGCCATATCCCTCGCTTTCGCCCCCTCCGTCAACTGTCCGATAATCCCCTGCATCTCCTCTTTCTCCCTCCCAAACTCCCCAACAAGACTCTCATTCTTAACCCCCAACATCCTAACCTCATCCTCCTTCGTCCTCAAATTCGCCACCAACCCCAACTTCTCCCTCTCAACAACCCTCAATTTCCTCTCCACGACCGACTTCTCATGCTGCGCCAACTCAATAGCAGTCTTCGCTCGTCCTTTCTCCTCTTCCAACTTTCGCGTTAATTCCTTCACCGAAGCCTGCAACTCGGCTTTATCGTTCAAGCTCTTAAAAAGCTCCAGATTCGCCTCATACGTCGCCTGCACCTCCGTCGGAACACCGGTCGTCGGCATAGGTGGAGCGATAAAGAACTCTCCCGCGAACTGCGAAAACATCGCTGCCTGCCACTCATTAACACCCTCCAACAACCCCGCATCAAAGAAGAACAACTCCTTCGCGAGATGATCCACACATTTTTCCAAACTTCCAAAAAGAACCCATGAAGCTCCTTTTGTGCCTTTATTCGGTCGGGGATGGGAGTCGAAGAGGGCGAAGCAGGAAGTGAGCATGTGGTTGTCGGATATGGGAATGTGAATCAGTGCGACGATCTCGGGTGGACGGGTGATGACGACTGCGCTGAGTCGGCGGGGATTGGGATGATTTGTGCTGAACGATTGAAGGCGACTGTATGATAAATTATTACCAGAGTGGGGATCTAAGAAGAGACGAGACTTACAAGAGTAGACTTCGGAATCCATCCGTTGTTAGTGTTTCGTTGGCCGAATCCACATGCTCCAGGTTCGTTCGAAAGAGGGGAAGAGTCCGAATATTTTCGACTTCAAGATGCGCAGGATCCGGCCACAATGCACATATAGCCATGATTTCCTACATCCTCTTCATCAGTACAAGAATATGCAAAGACATCAGAGATCAGAACGTACCTCAAGACAAAAACTAGTCGCTATCCGCTCAATCAAAGCTCCTGCATCCATCGCACCCGACTGAGCCGCATATCCCATAACAACTCTAACAGCATTCATCGACGCAAGTCCACAAGTCGAAGGACCGCCCGAAGCATATTGACTAGTCCCCTCAAAGCTAACGACAACTTCTTGTTTCATGCCTAGCCGGACCATCGTCTGAGGCTTCCATGCCTGTTGTCCAGGATGTGGATTGAGATTCGGTGTCTGTCTTTCATCAGTAAACGATTTTCCCTTGACAAGATCGGCAATGCTCACTTGAGGATACGATCCGGGGACGGGAGGTCGATTTGAATTCTGCGCCGTCGACATCGGTCGTGTCCCAGGCACAGGTGGAGCATCACTTCGCTCTCCAACAATGGCACTTCCACCAGATCCAGAACGAACGCTCGCACTCGTACTCCCAATCTGCGAATTTCTCTGATTATTATTCAGAGCCATATCCAATCTTCAAGCTTCAAGCTTCAAAGTACGATAGAGTGAGTCAAGAAGGAATGGCGGTGAGGTGACCCTGCGTTCGTCGTCCCATCGAGAGCTCAGCTTGAGCGCTGAATAGCAGTGCGAACATTGGTGAGGTTACTCGGGCCTTTCTGGATCGAGTGAGGCTGTGAGTTCAGGAACGCCACGTGTCAGCGCACACCCAATTGGTCCACCGGCTTCTGCATTGCCTTTCTTGGCTTTCGGCCACGGCTGGGACTTAGCCGCGCCGAGCCGAACCCTGCACCGATTTTCAATTGTGACATCGCGTGACCCGTGACCCTCGCGCCTTGCACATCGGACCATCACGCTCCTCATCCTCACTCTCCATCAGTGCAAAAACAGAGCTGAATGTCTACGCCATCACTCCCATCCCTACTTCTCGCATCGCTCTCGCCATCCACCCAAAAAGCAGCCGAGTCAGCGCTGAAAGAGTACAGCAAAAAGAGTTCACAGTTTATTCGAGAACTCCTGCGACTGGGTCAGGATGCCACCCAAGAGAAAGGTGTACGTTTGAGCGCATGTGTCTATGCGAAGAACGAGATTAAACGACGATGGGCTCTCGAGGTATGTTCCATGCTCCCGGAATGTCATCGCGTCGACGGGCTGAATTATTTCTGGCGCGTGGCATCGATAACTGACTTGAGTCTAGGAACAAGACGAGAATCCAGTCGACGCTGCTCTGCGCAACGCAACGCACATCGATCTTCTCCAAGCCATCCAAACCCTCTCAACGCCAACCGACAAATCCCTGCGCGTACAAGTCGCCGAAGCCGTGTCATTCGTCGCCTCAGTCGACTTCCCGCAGCAATGGCCCGACCTCATCTCTTCACTCGTGTCCGCCCTCTCGCCCAACAACTGGCTCCTAAATCTCTCCATCCTCGAAACCGCCCACTCAATATTCCATCCCTGGCGCTCCGCAATCCGCACCGACGAGCTCTACTCAACCATCAACCTCGTCCTCTCCTCTTTCCTCGATCCTTTCGTCCAGCTCTACCGCGAAGTAGCCAATACCCTCCTCAACCAAAACCCCACCAATCCCGATATCGTCATCGCCCAAAATATGGTCGTACTAACTACCCTCTTCTACGACCTGACATGTCAAGATCTACCTCCCATCCTCGAAGATGCCCATTTCGAATTCTTCGGTAATCCAAATGGCTGGTTCTTGCGATTCCTACTCTGGGATCCACCTTCACTCATTCCCCCCTCCGACGCCGAAGAAGGCGACGATGACCCCACACCTTCCATCCCCTCTCAAATCAAAACCGGAATCCTCGAAATCGCAGAGCTCTACACAAATCGCTTCGCCGAGCTCCTCTCAACCGAAGACTCCACCGTCCAATCCCTCGTCCAAGCCGTCTGGCAAATGATAGGCTCCGACGCTCCCTCTTCCTCCGCATCCTCAACAACGCTCTTCACACCCACAACTCCCAAACAAAAACGTCTCTCCAAATCATCCTACGACGCTCTCATATCCCAATCCCTAAAATTCCTCTCCACTCTCATCCGTTCACCGCACTACTCCGGTCCCCTATTCTTCTCCAATAAAGAGACGATCGCAGGGCTGATTGAAGGAGTCGTCATTCCCAATGTAGGACTTCGCGAGAGGGAAGTAGAGATGTTCGAAGATGATCCAATGGAATACATCCGTGTCGATCTCGCACCTTCCGGATCTGCCTATTCCGCTCCAGGAGGAACGAGCGACGGTGGAACTCGAAGACAAGCAGCCGCAGACGTCATTCGAGCATTCGTCAGTGCATCGTCTAATGCTGGTGCGAGTGGAGAAGGGAAAGAAGGAGATGTCACGGAAGTGGTTGGGAGATGGATCGGGAGAGGATTGGAAGTGTATAATGCGGATCCGAACGGGGAAGATAAATGGAAAGCGAAGGATGCTGCTATATTCCTCTTTGGAGCTGTTGCTACGCGGGGAAGCACTGCTCAGGTTCGTCCCCGTCTTCTTCCTTTCCGGCGTTGTTCGATGATATTGATGCGATTGCTTGGTTACAGCAAGGCGTTACGTCGACGAATGCATTGATCAATGTCGTCGAGTTCTTCTCAAACCATGTTCTGCAGGATCTCCAAGCACCTCAAGTACCGCATCCGATCCTCCAAGTCGACGCAATCCGCTATCTCTACACTTTCCGCAATCAAGTACGTCACTTCCGTCCTCCCTCATCTCGAAGACATCCTAACACTCGTATAGCTCACGAAAGAACAACTACTGGCCGTTCTTCCTTTATTGGTTCAACACCTCGGATCGCCGAACTACGTATCTTACTCATACGCCGCCATCACCATCGAGCGCATCCTCTTCATCAAGAAGGATAATCGTCTCCTGTACGTCATCCCACCTTCCTTCAAGAGACCATCATGTGAACTTCTCATAGATTCTCCCAAGCTGACGTCCACGACTTCGCAAACGCGATTCTCAGCGCGGTATTGTCCAAGATCGAAGCTGCCGGATCTCCTCAAAAAGTCGCCGAGAACGACTATCTCATGAAATGTAAGCTTCTCTCATCCAGTATTCCATCACCTCATTAACACGGATCAGGCGCAATGCGAGTCATAATCACCGCTCGTCAATCACTGACACCTCACTTCGCTCAAATTCTCCAACGGCTTATCGGGATCCTCGGCGTCATATCCAAGAACCCCTCTAATCCTAATTTCGATCAATATCTGTTCGAAAGTATAGCCGCCCTAATCCGATTTATCACGAGCGGGAATTTGCAGACGTTGACGGTGTTCGAAGAGGCGCTGTTACAGCCTCTGATGTTCATTCTCCAAGAAGATATCGAACGTACATTTGCCCAATTATCATTCATATGAGCTGTCGTCTTACTCGATTACAGAATATGTCCCATACGTCTTCCAACTCCTTTCTCAGCTTCTCGAGCTGCACATCCCGCCTACTCCACCCCCAACCGCCGCCACCAACGCTGTCGCACAAGTAGCCCCCTCAATCCCAGTCCCTCCACTCTACGCATCGATCCTCCCTTTCCTCCTCACCCCCTCCGCGTGGATCCAAAAGGGTTCAATCCCAGGCCTAGTCCGTCTTCTCCTCGCCTACTTAAGTCTCCAGCCCACATCCATGGCTTCTTCCGGACAAGTCGCTTCTGTATTAGCCGTCGCACAACAAAGACTCATTCCGAGTAAAGTCAATGACGGGTGGGGATTCGAATTGATCGAAGGTGTCGTTCTCCACGTTCATGGGTTTGTTTCCTCTCTTCTAAGTAAATTCGACTTGGCTAATTATGGGGTTTAGAGATCAGATGAAGCCGTATTTCAGAGCAGTGTTGTTGAGTCTCTTGACGAGAATGCAAACGAGCCGAACAGACAAATATGCATATTCTCTTGTGAGGTTCATCTGTTACGTCATGGCACTACAAGACGATCGAGGATACGGACCTAACTATCTCATCGCCGCAATCGAAGAAATCCAACCTCAGTACGTTCTTAACCTTTCATTCCGACTCTTACTGAAGAAGATCGGTAGATTATGGATGAATCTATTGAGAGACGTGTTCCTGCCTCAGATCCCCCAATTCTTAGTCAAAGATCGGAAACTCGTCGTCGTGGGATTAACGAAGCTCCTAACCCAAAGCACCTTGATGCTCCAACCAAGCGCTCAACAAGTTTGGTATGTTCCCTCCCCTGGCTTCATCTAATTCAGTCTTCATTAACGAACCGGGCAGGTCGGCGACGTTCACCTCCCTCCTTCAACTCCTCACATCCCTCTCCGCCACGTCCTTAGCTTCCAACACATCAAATGACGACACCGAAGCAACCGGAATAACCGAAATAGACCTCGAAGAACAAAATGCCGGCTACCAAGCCGCATACTCGCGTCTCGCAGCCTCCGAATCTACCGTCCCCTCCGACCCTGTATCCTACGTTCCATCGAACACAGCAGGCGGAGTCGTAGGATGGTCCGCTCATCAATTCGTCGGAGCTCCTAATAGTGCGGCGGTGAATAGAGGAGTTGAGGCAGTTGTTGCGAGGAATCCCGCATTGGCGGATAGCGTGAGAGAATTCTGGGCAAAGGGCTCTGGGGCCTCTTAAGCGAGTCAGTCTCAGGGTGTTTGTCTAAGCGCTCGCGGTGAAGGGTTTGTTGATTTGCTTCGATGAAAGCTTTGATGAAAGGGGTGTGGATTGACGTGTCGTTTTGTCGTCTTAGAGTTCCCTCATCTTAGGATCTACGATATAGTACCGATACTCTTACTCTCTTGCTCAAATGACGTGTTCGCGCTGGTTGTTCCAAATTCTTTTAACAAATGGACAATCCAGAGCGCTCGTCATAAACTCCATAGCCAACAAATCGTCGTAGGACGATCCCAAAATCCCATCGTACGAATTAGTTTCTCTCATTTCGTTGACGTTTCATACAGTATTTGCTTAGCCCGAGTTGTTTATCGTCAGAACGATAAACCCTCCGGCTTCCAGTTCGAATTCGCTTTTCGTCGACGCGATATGATAGTACGACGGAAAGGGGGATATGGAAAAGGGTACCCCTGCCTTCAAGCTATATCGACAGTTTTCCGTGTGACTCGTGAATAACCCTAGTGCAAGAATTCGACTCCTGTCATCGATCGAATGCGTGGGTGCGGCGTGTGGACAGGCATGATGGTTTCATGAGTGCGCTGAAGGGTCAGATGCATTTCTCCCAGAGACTTCTGTAACTGCGGTCAGCTGAGCGAAAGATTGATCGATTGAGATTGAGAAGAACTTACCAATTCTCTTCAAATGTTTGTTGTTCGAGCACGATGTAGGCTTTTTTCAACAGAAAAATCTCAGATAGCATTTTTTGTCTCTCCTCAAAAGACAGTACATCGTATTGGGTGCTTCTCACCCTGCTGCGTGTTCACATGAACGATTGAAATGGGTTCACCAACCGCACCGCAACGGAGAAGTTCACAAATGAATTACGTAAGCACAAATCGGAAAACCATCCGAGACGCGAGTGTCGACCTTCGACTCACACCCTGGCTTGACGCGAAGATTGTCGAAACCCTTGACATCTTCATCGAGTCAGCTTGATACAGTCCAATCCACTCCGAGGTTAGGAACGCTCCATTCACCGTGATTCACGTACTGAATTTCGTACTTAAGCTTGAACTTTTTTCTGGGGTTATCGCGTCTCACCGCGAATCAAGTTTGAACTCCTATTGCGGTCTTGAATCATGTCTCATTCAACCTCACCATCCGTCCCACCCCTCGACATACCTACCGATAAGCTTGATCACGGTGCACAAACGCCCGACGCAGCGATAGATGTCAGTCCCGTCGTGGATAACTATCCACCCCCTGAAACCCCATCCACAACGACCACCGATATACCTCCCCAATCTCACGATGAAGATGCCACCAATACCTCGATGCATGAATTCGGCGACGACGACGACCTCTATGAACCTATGGATGACGACGAACGTGATGTCTCTCCGTTCGAGAATATACCCCGAGGCAGCGAGTTTGCTGAGCCAGACACGATCCGACCTCGAAGTCCTTCTGACTCGTACATGTCCATCCCTTCCTCTCCTGCCATGCATTCGATTCCCGTTGCTCCAGAGCCCGAACGTGAAGGTCCTAAATTGGATTTAGCCGATACTATTCGAGGGTATCAATTCTTACAACTCGTCTCAGAGGAAACATCGTCCGGTTTAGGTAAGCCTATTTCCCATTCATTCTATACCTCTCGCTGAGACTTTGATTTTCTAGTGAATAAAATCATCATCGCCGAACGTCACCTTGGACGATTCATCAACTCTATATCTCCCGGTGCCTTTACCTCTTTGACCAAGGTTGATCTTACACTCCTCGACAATTTCAATATAAAGCCTGTCGGTGTGTATGGCACTCGACAAGAGCTTGTCCAATTTCTTCTTCGAATCGAAGGGATAGACGAAGAAATGTAGGCAACGTAACCTCGAGCGATTGTTCCGTCCTTAACGACTGATATCACCACAGAGGAGCTTATCTGTTGACACCCCGCACACCGGAAAATACGCTCTCACTCCCCGTCCTCCATTCTGGTCTCTATCTGTTCCCTTCCCCGAAGCCGTCGGCAGGGGTAGAAACCGATGCAGGCGAAGGAACTCAGTACTTCCTTGTGTACTGGCCAGAAGAACATACTTGGTTCGACTCTGCCCCTTCCCATGTCGCCAAAAATCGTATCACATTCATGAGATTCCTCACGAAACTGTGCGATCAAGTGCTAGTTTTCATAGACAAATATACAGTCGGCACTCTCGTCACGGATAAGACGAAAGACAACGCTGACAGCGACGATGACATCGAGGATGAGTACGAAGATCAGATGGAGGAAGACGATGTTGACAATTCTTCCGGTCGATTATACAAGTTCAACGTCAAGAAGACGCACGAGCAAAGTGAAACGGTTTCTCAGCATCCCGGGTTCAAGGTATACCACAACCTTCTCGAGTTTTCTCTCTCGCTTATAATCTCCAGTTTCCTCATTCAGAGTTGGCATTCCCAACGAAGACTTTGGGCGACATCAACCCTAATCTGCTCGCTCCTCGTCTCATCATCAGTGATACTTGTCAAGGATTTCTGACTTGTGAATATATCCCTCCTAGCAAAAAACCTCAGACCCTCGATCACCCGAGTATCACTGAAATGAAGGTGAAGGAGATTCTCACGTGCGTTGCAATCATGATTTCGAAATCTGAGCACTAACACTGATTCAGAAAATACTCTCTGCAAATCGATCGGGATCTTTCAGAGACCGATCTCGAAGTCCTAGCGGAACAGCACCTCAAGATAGTCGCACCGTCGGAACATAAAGCATGGCGAGAGAGGAATGCCGCATTCGATCGAACTACCGAAGAGCAGAGTCAAGAAGCTAGCCAAAGCTTTCTCAGGGATTTGGAAAAAGATCGAAGTAAACTAGAATTAGGTCTCGAAGACTGGTTGGATGGGCTCCTCGTAGGATCATCGCTGTTGGTCTTTTCCTTGTCATCGTATTTGGTTGTGTCTGATTCGTTGCAGTTCGGCTCTCGCTCAATTAAGGGTCCACACTGATCGCTATATGGAACTGGACGAAACTGCGAAAAGGACAAACGCAGGTGAGCCCAATTTCATTGCCAGTTATAGTGATTGTTACGCGATGAGATTAATAGGATCATTGACAGAACTCTTGGAGTCGCTTAAGAGCCCCTCTCTCCAAAAGAAATTCCTCGATCGTGCTCGTAGTCTTGAGACCGATCCATTCTCGCAAGGCGGCAAATATCTACCATGGAAGAAGCGCTTTTTGATTGTTGCCTATTTGCTGCAGCATTTTCCGGGTACGAATTCACCCCCAGAAATCTGTTGGACCGAAAGTGAAAAGAGCGCGATATCTCAAGCGATATGTGCAAGTGCTCGGCTCGAAGATTCCCTCCCAAGATGGATGACTGAGGAGTCGAAGGAAGAGGCTGGCGGATGGTCCCTTGGCAGAGTATTCAAGGGAGCCGTCAAAGCCTTCACAGGGTCGTTTGCAAAACCTGCCGATATCATCAAGGCGGCTCAGTCAGAGATTAACGCCAACCAGTGGAACGACGCCCAGTTTTTAGAATACCTTCTGGAAGTCTGTAATCGGGAGACCTGCTTAGCCGAAAGCGCGTCGACAATCCGCGAACAAATGGAGAAAGAATTGAAGACGGCTTTGCTCGAGTTCATTGGCAGGAGCGTGCAATCTTTTGAACAGAGCCACACGGAGGGATGGAAGAAGCAACATGCGGACCGAACGGCTATCGAGAAGTCTCGCCAACGTCTAGAATCTAATAAAGCTTTCATAGACGCCGTCAATCACCCCCAAGTTGGGGGAAACAGGTAAGATGCGCTGCGTTGACACGTATCCGACTCTAAACTAAGTTGATAGACCACGGCTGAGGCTGCAAAGATTCGCAAAGCAGAAGAACTCATACTTTGGTGCAAATTATGGTAAGTATTCTCGGCCACATGGACTGATATTGGTTCTCATGCTCTTCTCTTCGAAGGCCAATATACAACTGGATCAGGCGACAGGTTCTACCTCAGGGGGGAATCAGAGCATCAAGCCGAGGCACTTCTTCGGTATCGGCTGAGGCTCCTCGATATGAAGCCCGACGACAAGCACGAACTGCGGCAGGAGCAAGGGTATATGTACCAGCCCTCCATGGAGTTGAAGCGTCACGTGCCGCAATTCGATGTCCCACTCAATAACCGAATCTAGTGAGTTACGCTCTAACATTACTCTCCCAGTTCCCTAAGGCACATATCAAGTCATTTCCAGATCTTCGAAAATCAGAAATGTTTCATCATCATAGACGATCAAACCGAGAGCTTCAAGTGTTACATTTCACCCGTAGATGGGATAAATCATGCCTTGAGGTCTGCCCCGATGCGAAAACTTCAGAAGGATCGAGTCGGAAACAATCCTGTAATCGCCGTCAACGAAGCCGCGAAATTGTTCGCGTCTGTTGGACATGATACCAAAACCGTGAGCAAACCGAATTTCACTTCCCATCTATCGATGACTGATTGACACTCAGCACGACTGTTCTCTACATGTCTTCCGATTTGTGGAGAACTTTTCGAGCTTAGAACCGCGAGGATCCCCGCTACCGCTGCACTCCTGGCGCGAGGAGCGGCTTGAGATCGTACAGGCCTGCTTCATTGCCGGTGTTGAAGAGCTTGTCCTCGTTGACTCAATTGGTAGCGCTCATATATACTCTCTCGTTCGACAACAATACCGTCCCGCCTTCCTGCAGCGCCCCTCTGTGCCCGTTGGTGTCTTCTCCAGTCCCGATGGAGCCGCTATTTTCTTCGTCGAGGTCGAAGACGAAGAACGTAGCCTCGTAGCATTTCATACCGCTTCTTTCGGGATGAAATCCGAAGGTTTCAAAATCTCGGTCCCGGGTGATGCCAGGGAACTCGAGGTAACATCGCTTGTTCAGCGAAATGTTGTCCATGCCCTGTTTCTATCTCCACTCAACCGGTCTCTTTCATCCATTTCTCTCCATATCACGCACGAGAGCTCGAACTATCAATTCATTTCTCAGGACTTCAAAAGTTCGCTTGAAAATGGAAGTCAAGCTGCGAAAACTATCCATAACTCTCTGTTGGATTGTCACGGAGAAATGTGGACCCGTTTTCCTATTATATCCGCCATACAGAGGGAGACGCTGGATCAAGAGGGTCGCATCGTCTCATCGCTACAGTTCATCACTTCTTGCGGATCCATCGACTTCGCCCAATATTTCCGAGACATGATGCAGAAATGCAAGAAGCAAACAAAGAAGTCATTCGACATTCGTTTGCGGCGTCGCAAAATCGAAACAATATCTCCCGGCGAATTGCATTTCCCCTTACCCGCTTCCACCTTCTCTTTGGGACAGTGGATCGTGGAACTTCTCTGCCTCCTCCCAATTCAACTGGCAATCACTCGCGAGAATCGGTTCCTTCCATTGAAGGACGGGGTCTTATCTTCTGAGGTCGAAAGCTCGATGCTGGGCGCTAGTTTGGGCCAGATCGTTGACACACTGAGCATCGGCTGGTATGAGAATCTATTCACTCGGTACTACGCCAAACGTCCAGTGAAAGTGGTCTCGTCGATGGGCCAGCAGAGTGTGGGAAAGTCTTACATGATGTGAGTGAACTGAACAAAAAGTTACGAAAATGGTTAGCTGACGTAATCGTAGAAATGTGGGTTGAGTACAAGCGCTTGTCGTCAACTCATCACACAATTAAACGAACTTCACTCTAGCATTTCTCAGACGCGTCCTTCCAAGGCTCGGCGATGCGGACTACAGAAGGGTGTTGGCTTTCCGGTAATTTGATCCGAGTTTCGTCATTCTTCAATTTACCACTGATCTGTCATGCCTCGAAGTGACACCAACTAAGGACTTATTAGTCGTTTCCATAGATTTCGAAGGGTTGGGGTCGGTGGAGGTAACTCATGTGCTCTGTTATTTGAGAGCGAAAAGTATCTAACTTGAGCTCTACAGCGGTCCATTCAGGAAGGTATGCAGCATTGCGCTATCTTTTGTACCTCTGAAAATCACTAACTCGAACGCAGACACCTTACTGGTGCTATTCAATTGTGCACTTTCAAACCTCGTATATATTTATCTTTCTCAATGACAATATCTTATTTCTCACAGGTTTTATTCCGAAACAATTTTGCCCTCGGCCGAGACATCGCGGGAGCTTTCCAAAGCTTTCAGTCTTCGGCAACAGTCCTAGATCCCGCGGCAAATCCCAGCCTATTCCAATCGACTCTTGCGATAATTGTCAAGGTAACTGCTGCAGCAATAGTCTTCGTAGTCTCTGACGAGAGTTGAAACAGGACGTTGCTGAGCATGACAAGGCTGAGATCGTTAAGGAGTACGCTACCGTTTCAATATCAAAACGAATTCGCGTCTGATCATTCAAAAGGTTTCAAGAAAAGTTTCAACGTATCGTAATGGAAGAGCAAGAGTCGAACTTCATGACCCGCCTTCATAGTGGTAACATCACAATTATTCCTTGGCCTTTGATCGAGACAGAGCAATTTTATGCTATGTTCAATCGCATCCGGAAGGAATTTTTTGCGCATCCAATAACGCATCCTAACGGTAGTAGATTCTTGGAAACGTTGAAAATGTTGATGGCGAAGCTCAAGGTCAGTTCTATTGATTGTTTCCGAGTTCGAATGCCTCTTATGCTGAAACGTCAAAGATCAACGACTGGAGCTCCCTCGATCGTAAGTGATCTATATATAGTTTCATATTGGCATAACACCCACTATAGAGAATCTTGCGGTTGTCCGGGCTCAGAGACTGGAGTCTCTATTGATGTCTGCGTTGGCTTTTGGGCTCGCAGACGCCGAAAATCAAGAAGAGCTCACGGTAATGCCGCGCTTACCAAAATTTCTGTTTATCAAGAATACTGATATTGAGACAGGATATGGATACGGGCAATGTCATCGAGTCTCAAGGGGACTCAAATCGACGGTTGTTCGTACATAGCAATTCGGGAATTGCCATAGATCCGAAGTCGGTTCTTTCGGAACTTCGGAAGCAATTTTCCTCCTCGTACCATCGTTCGGAAGATGGATGGATCACGGACCTGTAAGGATATTATCCATCAACAACAAGACGAACTCAATTCTGTATCAGATCCAAGTTCCTGGAAGATATTGGAGAGGCGCGTTCGCGGCATGTTCAATGCTGGCTCGAACAGAACAGTCAAAGATTTGCCGGTCATGCCGAAATAGCTCTGGTTGAGAGGAAGATGCAGCAAGAGCTTGTGGAGCTCAAATCAAGCCTGCAACTCTGCAAACAACAATGCGCGCACTGTCGTCTTCTCTGCGTCGAACCCGTTCGCCATTCGGACGAGCATAATTGCGATACGAGTCATAGGTGTGAGTTCTCTTGCGGCTACTCGGAAGAACATGAGGAAAATGTATTGTGTGGATTACCGTGAGTCTCCGAATGCCATCATCTCATACCCTCTCACACACATTGCAGTGCCGGGCACGAAAATCGACATATGTGAGCATGAACTTCCAGATCTTAATACTCCACAAACGCGAACTAATGTGTCTACGAAGATGCAAAGCTTCGGAGCATCTGTGCGGACAACTTTGCGAAAATCATGATAGACCAGGTTGCTTGGGATCTTGCACCAAGGTTGGCTGACCTTCAGTGGGCGATTACGAGACGCTTGCCAATGACTTGCTATCAGGAAACCGATCATATAGACGATGAACACATCTGTTCCGCTCGTTTTCATCAATGTGGCATGGTATAGATATTTCTTCTTGATCGTTGACACGCTAAATCTCATTGATGCAGCCCTGTGATCTTCGTGACGTTGCCTTAGCCCAAGGTTCGGACGAACTTTATTCCTGTCCAAGCCGATGTATACATCCCTTGTACGTCTTTCACATCATTGTTATCACGAAATGAACCAGGCCTCCCAGCGATGTCCCTCATGATTATCACGAATGTGATGAAACGTCTTGTCCGTTGACATGCATGCTATGTAAACGATTATGTCATCTCCCTCATTTCCACGGGCTCGAGGAAGACATTCATCTTTGCGGGTCAGTCTCTGGGGATAACAACAATGACGCCCTTCTGAGATTAAGTTTAGGCAAGATCATTCTTGTCCTCGATCCTGTGGCGCTCGCGGTGCTTGTGAAATTGAAACAGTCCCTCATTCTATCACGAGTACATTCAGCGGAAAGCTAGAAACATTCCAATTCACAAAGGTTCGCAATCAATACTCTAGTTCATTTTAGGTACTGAATAGTCTTCGTCTCTCAGTATACGCAGGTTGGTGTACACGAAGCATATGGAGGCAGGGTTCTAATTCCAGTTCCAGAATGTCAAACGGCTACCATGCGCGGTCCCGATTCCCGCGGGTACATTCAAACATGATGGTCCTCACCGGCATTCCATGGCGGACGATATGTTCCATTTCTGCGAAGCAAGGTACCCCGTGAAAGGATTATTACCTAAGGAAGATTACTCACGATTCTCTCAAGATGCGAGAGCTGCGATTATTTGTGCACTCTGCCACACGGTAAGCCATCAATTGCATGTCTTCCCGCAGGATGACATATACGGGATATTAGGCCATCCACAGAATGAACATGAAACCTCTCACGGTAGTTGTACTCGAACTCAAGTACGTCGGGTTCCAGACATCTTCAGGTCGCCGACACTTAATTACGTCAATATAGTGGGCGCTAGAAGGCGACGAAGACGCCGTGGTAGAAGTCAGTGGACACAGATACGCTGCGAATGACAGGTCCGATTTCTGAACGGCTTCATACTCGTCATTGACAACATGAACAGCGGTGCCCCAATGTTATGTTCCATGGTCTGTTCCGCATTAGGAAAGCGCCACGTGCACATCGACCTGTGTCGTGCCGGCGAAGACACGAATTGTGCAGGCGACCAATTGAAGCACATCAGTGAGCGAATGCTCCCGGACCCCAATGTTATGAAAGACTGGATTACCCACGAACTTTACTGGGAACGCTCCGGGTTCAAAGATCCTTATGCACAGAGAGATCGGACCGAATTCGCCCTTTGGTGAGTGCAACGCTATGCTAAAGGGGTTAAATCAACTGAGCTTTTATACCAGCGATGCGCAATGCAGAGGTACTGTGATCCTCTGAACCTTTGAGATCGACTAATATTCTCCATTGAAGATCCCGAACATGAGGCTACCGCCACCGCCGCTGCGGATCCATCTTACTGCACTCTTCCGATGTTCCATCCTCCACATACACTAGCGCAAGGAAACCCTGGCACAGGATATATTTCAACGGACGGTCATCTCTTCACCTGCAACAACCCGAGTGTGGGACACCAGTCTTACCACGTGTAATTTAATTCGATTCGAACCACGAATCTATTCTGACCAAATCATAGGATATTTGTCATTGACCGTTCAGGATCTATGGGATCCCAAGATCGCCTTCCGCTCGGTGGAACACCTGCGACGCAACGCATAGCGAGGATAAGCAACAACCGGCTCGGTGCCGTTTATTCTGCTCTGTATAGTTTCTGGACGACAAGGCACGTAGCGCACCAGAATTCGGCAAACTTAGGTGGTGGTGGCATCAGAAGAGACGCGTACAGCCTTGTTTTGTTCGATCATGAAGCTCACGCGATTCGAGAGAATGACTTCGCAAGCACCCCGGACGAATTGTTGAATCATGTTCTGCGGCTAGAAGATAGAGGTGGAACCAATTTCAATTTAGCGCTTGCGACAGCTTCAACCGTGATGGAGCGACACTGGAGCTCCGAAAGGTATGAACTCGGTCACTTGATAAAAATGAAATGTTTTGGCGCTGATCAGCATATCTCAGGATGCCTGTCGTGATCTTCCTGTCGGACGGAGAATGCAGCGTCAGCGACGACACTATCAACAACATCACACGAAGATCTATCGCTCTCGGAGCTCCCCTATCTTTCCACGCAGTTTCCTTCGGTCCGGATGCAGATTCATATTATTTGAGACGAATGGCCACGATTGCGGGGCAAGTCTATGCTCAGGGACCTCGAAACCCACTAGCGCCTCAAGGCAGAGACGCTTGCTCATATAGTCAGGCTATAGACACGATCAGCCTCGCCACCACCTTCTTAGGCTTCGCAGAATCGTTGCAGAAGCCCCGCGCCAGTCTGTTGTCAAGGAGGTAAATAGGGGTGCGGTTTCGTACGGTTCTCAGGATTTCAGGTTTACGAGTAGAAAAAAAAATCATCAACTTGGTCGTTATGTGTGTAGTCGAGAACAGTGAATCTATTCGTACTCGTTCAGTTTGTCCTTTCAATTTTTCCTCGAAAATTTCCGCCGGAATCAAAGCCGGAAGCAAGCGCTCAGCCGGCTCCGGCTACCGGTATCGGCAAACTCTTGGCGGACCCCGGACACTCGAGCCTGGCCACCAATGCACAACCTCGGTAACTGCACCCATGGCAGTGAAGAAGCCGACTGCATCGCCCAGCCCATCCCTGTCGACCTCCTATAATCAGGATCCTGCGTGTTTATTCAGTACATGGGAGCTCTCAGACCTGTTGGCATTGAACGATGTCGGCTGAGAACAATGGACTAAATTTCCGTAGCGCAAGTCGCGCTCATCCTATCGACGATATAGATACCGTGATTTCTATGAAGCAAGGCATGAACGCATCAGGCTACGACACCGGTGGTCAACCTCATTCTCAAGCTCAAGTGAGTGAACAGTCCATGTTCTCAACACGTGTACTCAGTCCGTTGATCTAGCATCATCTAGTCTTCGGAGAGGAGTTCTCGGCTCAATGGATTTTAAATACTCTGGCGGCAGGTCGAACCGTGTCAGTGGCACAAACGGGCGATATCTCGAACGAAGACAGTTCATCATCACTTCATCAACTCGTAGCACTCAACGCCGCCCGTGCTATCATAAGCTTTCCCGCCGAACGCGAAGAACTGATGAGATGGTTGGCTAGGGCAAATAATCTCGCCGTATGTTGCTCATTAGTATCAAATGTCGAGTGCTGAAGGAAATGTAGGAATTGAAAGCGATAACTCATTCCTGGACGTCAGAATCTACAGTCGATTACGCCCACATCCTATCCCTACCACTCTTCCATTCGTCCATGAGATGCGTAGCAAGCGAGATGTGCCCTGCTACACCCGAATTCCTGACGTCTGTTCTTTCGTAAGTCTCACCACTCGCCCTAATCACCTCCTTCTCATTCAAACAAATCCAGACGACTCCAAAGCATGGGCACCCAATCCACTCCCATACCCCTCGCATCGGACGAATCCACACTCACCGCCGTAGTCCTATCCCGTCCATCCGAATCCATAACCATATCTCACATTCCCTTCACCAAAAGCCACAATGTATCTTCTTTATTCGTCTATCTTTATTTTCCTTCTTCTTCATCCCCTATCCCAAATTCCGCACCATCCATCATCCTGTTCCCAACCATCTCCTCTCTAGTCACTCACCTCTTCACTCTCTTCCCCGCACCCGAATCCTCACTTATCGACTTCTCCGACGACATCCATTCCCCTCCATTCACAGGCCATTTCTTCCAACCAACACCTCACACCTCACCCACGAAGCTAACCGATCTCCACCTCCTCCACTCATCAACCCACGCTCTCTTCTACTCTCAATCCCGAATTCAAGAACTCGAAGAGACGCAGAAATCTCGAGAAGTAGAATTCAGGAGTCTGAAATCGGAGCTCGAGGATACACGGTCCCTTTCTCGGAAGATGGAAGTTCGTGTTAAGGAGTCGGATGCGGAAGCTAGACGGTGCTATGCAAAGCTTCGTGAAGCTGAAGAGACAATCAGGATCCTATACGAAGAGAAAGAGAAGAATTCGATGCAGGAAGTACCAGCCGCCGCTGCCTCTGCTAACGACGCAGAAGCTTCGGATCATGAACTACTTCTTCAAGATGCTAGAGAGATGGTCGAGCTTATCAGTCGTCAGAAGGAGGCTCTAGAGGGACGAATTACAGCGCTGGAGGCAGAGCTTGCTTCCATACGAAAATACGAAACTATAGGCGCTCCGGAGGATCTCGCGACTTCACCCAAAGCATCGGAGGGGGCTTCTCCTGCTTTAGCACAAGCTGAAGACGCCGAGTTGCCTTTGCCATCTCCCGACGTATCGACATATTCGACTGCACCGTCACAAGAGGACGTCGCCCTCATAAGTCCGCGAGGACCTTCTCGATTGTCCGATCGTCGCAGTCCTGTCCTACCTGAACCTTCACTTCCCTCCTCGACCCTCATAGATGTCTCACAAGATGCAGATGCGTCTTCGACGAACCAAGATCCCTCAACCATTTCCGAGCTCCGACAGGCGCTTAAGAACTCCGAAGACGAACGTATCATTCTCCAAGCCCGCATCGAGGACCTAACCTCGCAACTTCACACCAGTTCCCTTCAGCGTCAAGAACTCGAACTTACCATCCAATCCCTAACATCCTCTAAATCCACTCTCCAAAAGCACCTCTCCGACCTCTCCGAAGACCACAAATCCGAACACTTCCGTCTCCAAACCCAAATCGACGAGCTAACCAAGGAAGTCGAACGACTCAACGCCGAAATCTCCTCCGATCATTCAGAGTCTACTCGAACAGTAGACGATAACCTCCGCACTATCGAGTCGCTCAGAGCTGATTTGGTCGATGCAAGGGAATCGTTGCTGAGGAGAACTACGGAGGATTCGGATATGATTCGAAGTCTTTTGGAGGAGAGGGATATGATGCGCGCTAGTACCTCCTCTCCATTCTCTTCGATACATCAAGCACAGGCTGGATTTCGAGAACGGGAACGAGAACGTGGGAATCGGTCGACTTCTGCGAGAATATTAACAGCTTCGCCTCGATCTCATTCGAGGATGGGTACATTATCCTCATACGACCTTCACTCCCACCATCAAACTCATCAACCTCATCATCAGCACAACATAAGCATCGAAGGCGCATCATCAATATCCTCGCTCTCGTCAATCCCTCCGTCCTCCGTCGTACTAGTCGACAGCGGCATAGCAAGTCCTCAACCTCTTACTGCTACAGCTAGCGGAAGCGGGAGTATATCGACATCTCCGGAGGAAGTCAGAAGATCAAGTTCGAGGTCTCAACACAGTCCACATAGTCCGCCTACGTCTGAATTTAGCCATTCATCGAAGAAGAGCAATTCACATCGCTCGATTCCTTCCGTATCGCTTTCAGAGAGTCAGACACGCGATCATCCTAACTCTCCTCCTCCTCCGCCTGCAATGTCGAGATCTCCTCGTCCATCTTCGACTCTCCCAAACCCCTCACCTTCACGCGAATCCATCTCTCCGAAAGTTCATCCTCCCGCTCCATCACCCGTCGCAAATGCTTCATCTTCACCTCCTCTCAGAAGTCCCTCAAGACCAATCCTCACTTCGCCTTCGCCTTCGACGAATGACGTCATCCGACCTCCAAGTCGTCCGGCCACGGTTAACCCTCCCGAGCCCGTCTCGCCTACACATTCCGTTGAATCAGGGTTGTGGAAACGAAAAGGGTGTGTACCTTCCTCTCAATCCCAGAATAATAATCACGATAATTTATCTTCATTGGATAGATTTCTCGGAGGTACGAGGCGAGATACACAACCCTGGAGAAAGGACACTCGATCCGCAAGCCGGGAAGAACCCCAAAGCCTGAATCAAAACGCAACACCTCCTCCTCCAATAACCAACAGTCCAACTCTCCGAAAAGCCTCATCAACCTCTATCCCACCTAAACCTCCCGAATCCCAACCTCAACCTTCAGCCAAACCCGAACCTGAACCTAAGACCTACTGCACCCTCTGCTCCGACACCCACCCTTCATCAAACATAATAACAATCCCAGGCTGCCTCCACGTCCTCTGTAAAAGTTGCACCAAGACATACCTAATATCTAAACTGGACGAGGGTCGATTTCCTGTGATATGTCCCATATGTCAAGTGGATGATTTATACGAACAACACTGTACGTCCCCCCTTTCCCCTTCATTCTTCGAGTTGAATGAGCTGATGGGGATGGTAGTTATCGGAAGAGATATAGCGGTGGGATTGGTTGATAAAGCCCATATCGAGAAATGGGACGCGCTCGAAGTGGGCCAAGTAAGCGTCGAAATCAAATGCGACAAGTTCGTCTCCTCCCCCCTCCTCCCCGTCCTCATTCTTCCCTAACCTCGCATATATATATAGATGTAACAGAAGCGGCCTCGTCGACCGCCAAGAATACCTCTCCGCACAATTCATACACTGTCCGCTCGGCCGCCTCTCCTCTAACACCGGATCCTCCGAGTGCTCAAACGTATGGTGTAAACTCTGTCTCAAACCCATCTCCATAATCGACGGAGTGACTCAAGATCATTCCTGCGACGGATCGTTAGAGTTAGAAGCGCTTGCTAAGGCAAGAGGGTGGAAACCTTGTCCTGGTGCGTTTCTCTCTTCGACCGATGGAGTACGTAATGAGAAAGGATGAGCTAATGGACCGGTTTTGTAGGATGTGGGATGATGATTGATCGGATTGTGGGATGTAATCATATCGCTGTACGTTTCTCTCTCTCTTCTTCGGAGGGTCCTCATCTCAAGGCTGACCTCGCGATCATTCGTTAGTGCCAAAGCCCAGGTTGCAATACGTGAGTTTCCTCCCAAGAATTCACCAGCCGTTCACCAATTCTCCGATCTGCAGACATTTCTGTTATGTATGCGGGAAAATGATCGCGCAGTCTTTCTTGAAGAGCGATATTTCTGCGAAAGCGGACGAACATTTCAAGAGTTGCGACAAGTTCGATGCTTTGATTGATGCCGAGTGATTTTTCTTTCTTCCTGTATATTTTGTGGGATTTGATACCCTGGATTTCATGGACTTCTTGCTTCCATCTTTTGTTCTTCTGTACTTTGTATTGTATCTCCAGTCACGTAGAGTCTCTTCCACATCATTTAAATCATCAAGTGCCCGGCGCTAGTGGACCATACACGTAACGACGTCGACTTCGCTACCAAACGTGATCAACGTTCGATCAACCGACACGATTAGGACCACTTGCTTCATTCTCTTCATTCCCTCAGTAAGAAATTCGAAAGTCATTCAATTCTGTGTCAATCCGCGACTTGTATACGAGTCCCTGTCTTTGACACACGTACCTAAGTAGTCTGACGAAATGATACGAACTTTGAATGGCGAAATTCACCGTCACTCGATGCACAAGGCATTCCGGCACTAACTTTTTCATAAGAGTACTAGTGATGGCGTTAAAAACGTATGAACTTGGTGCATTCGGTGGTCGTATGGCGCTTTCAAGGAACGCTGGCCTACCACCGCAGTGTCAAATATAGGAAGATAGGCTTGATTAGTTCACACCTTGCCCTATATTGGGATACTACTATGCCTTTCGAATTTCACTATCATCAATAATGACCACAGGACTAACCAGCAAAATATCTATGGAACTCAGAAAGCCAGATCTAATCTCGATCGACAGAATCATGCTCCACATCTCAACTGCTGTTGTGACGTAGTATTGCGTGCTTCGAACGCTATGACGCGGAGTCGCGTAGAAAGCTTGTCTGGTCTTCCTCACAGGGTCTGAGGGTCCTGACGTACAGTACGGAACTCTGTCGGAACGATATCCCCAGGTTCGAAGACGTGATCGAGATGTCACCGATCAAAAGTTATTTTATTAGCCGGATAACATTTACGTTTGATCTTTCGAGCAGACAGACTGCGAGGGTCGTAGCTGGGAAGGTGCAGGCGCTGTGGGAGTCTGCGAGGGTTGTGAGTACCGATGAGGTGTGCAACGTTTCAGGTATGAGAATACCTGAGGCTGTATATTAAGGAACAGCTGATTGACCGGTTCGGAGAAAAGGGAGCGGACTGCGGCACTCCGAACGCAGTTCAGGAGTTATGGCATCTTTGCCTGTCTTTTCCTTTCAATAGACGTATCGAGCAAATGTGAGACATTCAAAAACAACGTATTCGCCCACACTAGTGCGAGAAAAGCCCAGCATCGCCAAAAAGAGGCAGTACAGCACGCACGAGAAGCATTTCGGCCGACGAAAACCGACTCGGAATGAGGAGGTAATTACCGGCAATCTCCGGCAACCCACCTTACAAGTGTGCCGTTGATTTCCCCTGTGCGCGTGTGCCGTGTCGATTTCGTGCGCCATTCGCTGTCCGCGGTCTTGAAGTGGTTCATTCTCGCTTGCTTTGCCTCATGGACTGATAGGAGATCAATTGACTGGAGCGGGACTCGCACGGTCGACCTTGGGGCCTGGATGCCGACGCAGAGCGTATCCTATCCGGTTCTATCATCTAGCGGATACGTGATATATATCGCCTTATCTTGCTATCATGGCTATCTCTCTCTGTTTGACTCTCGCGCCTCTGCTAGACAACCTGCTATTGGCACCTGCTGCTTGGAAGGTAGACATTGAAGTGCTTTGGTCTATATAGCTCGTGTGATCATAGGTGAGTCTGAATGTCTACATCGGTGGTGTACGTCTCGACTTTGCTAACGTATTTTTCGATTTCAGTTGGCCTATAACACCCTCTAGCAAGTCTAGACAATCAGCTCCTCGCTTGACATCACCCCAGCTCTTTCACCCAACATGCAATCTTCCGCGCAAATCACAAAGTCTGACACTATAGTGCTTCCTCTCCTCCCTTTCGAGCTCTACCGCGACGTAGTCGAAAACGTCAAAGACGTCGCCCTCCTCCGTCTCCTCTCCTCTATATCCCCTTCTTTCCAAAAAGAATGCGAGCGAATATTATGGCGATACGTCTCCCTCAAACCTCCCGTCGCTCCCTGGTCATCAGGCACATGTCAATCCCTCTTTGCCCGTACCAAAATTCTATCTGGCGATAGAGCAAAATATGTGAGATCCTTGGATCTTGCAGGCTCCCCTACCTCAGTGCCGATATCCAAAGTCGCCTTTCAATATTTTCGCCCAGCACTCCAACAAATGACTCGCATAACAACTCTCCGCATCCGTTCACTCGACATGTCATCTCCCGACGGCACCCCATTAATATTTCCCTCTCTCATCCATCTATCATGTCAAACTTCCTTCAACATCTCCCTTCTCCGCTTCATGAAAGCCAATCCAACAATCCAATCGTTATATCTCGAATGCGCATCCACCAACGTCTCGATCGACGAATATTACAGCTCTGCCGAGCCAGAGATTCAATCCGAGATGGATTCGATACTCTCCACTCCTCTCTTCCCCGAACTCGATACCCTTTCAATATGTTCGACTTACGTCCCTTCCGTGCTCTGGAAGCTAGGACCCGTCCGACATCTTACGATCAAATTCGACGAATTCGCCCGCCGATCACCCGAGATGCTTTTCAACTATTACTTGAATTGCAGAAAACGAGATATCCCGAGTCTGAAAACTCTTCGGATATATGGATTGAGCGATACATATTATAACCGCATATTCGAGACTCTGTATCTCTCTTTCCCAAATTTGGAAGATTTGGGAGGGGTAACTACTAGCTCTGCAACCGTGAGTGTCGGACTTCTGATCTGTTCCCTCGCAACATTGACGATGTTGTGTCTTTCTTTCATCCGCACGGATGTTTTGCGCCCCTTACACATCAAATGATCGAAATCAATGTTGCTTGTCCTTCGCGCGCCGTGTTCCTGGTTCTATCATCTTCCCTTCCCACGACCCTCCTGGGCTGGGTAAATTATCACTTGACAGATCGATCATCTAATCACTATGCTCTCGACATTCCCTCATCTACATCGTCTCGAAGCTCTCTACGATTCACCGATCACTACCTCTTCCGAGTTTGTGGACCTTTCGAATCGGTTCGGAGATCTTTCGACCGTTTTGAAGGATATCACGATATGGTCGTTAGATTCTTCGGGAGCTTTCTTTGTGCGGTGGGATGGAAAACGAGATGGGAGTCAAGAGGCGGGATGGGATGTTCAAAGATCTGAGGCGTCTTCGAGAGAGGAAGAAGTTAGCTCGGCTGCTTTACCGAAAGATTGGACTGGGTAGGAACAAATGGACGATTCCGGGCCTGGCGTCCGTGGCGTCGGGGAATATCTTGATATAATCGTTGTGTACAGTACTATAGGAATCCTAATGAATTCAGAAAGCCTTAAGTTCATGGATCAATTTTTCCGTCCCTTCTACCGAGAACTACCTCTGTTGCGTAATAAACGAGGTGCCTGTCGCTTCCGACATGCAATATGGGGGGGGGTATCGAATATTGATCATCAAGCTAATATCTGTACACGACGTTCCGCTATCTGACTACAATATGTTACAAGCATAGAACCTGTGAGAACCTCTTCGCGAAGCTCCCCAATATATCAACTAATATACAAGACGAAAGCAAAGTGGACCCAAAACATATCAGACCCAACATCAAACAATACGGAGTCATAAAAGGGAAATATCAGAAATCATAAAGATCAGTACCGGCGAAGGAACGTCCTTCGTCGTCCCAGCGGTGGAGGCGGAAGTGGCATTGGAAGCGGAAGTCCACGAGGAGCTTCAGGCGGAGCTTCAAAGAGGTCGCATACGGTGCTGTAATGTCTTTCGAGTTCTCTGTCGACGGTTGCTTTGACGACGGAGCGGACTATGCTGTCTCCGCAGACGTAGCAGAAGTGACTGGGATTTGGGAGTTGATCAGTATGTGATTGTGGTTGAGCCTTGATGAGAAGGAGGGGGATGGACTTACGTGTTACAGCCGGGCGTTGGGCACTAGACGCGAAGATAAGGAAAATCAGTTGAGAGATGCGAGATGCGAGATGATGAGGACTTACGGTCATATGATTACATCCGTATGTCCTCTCAATCGGAGTACGACAACCTATACCCCCATCAGATTCCGACATGACAAGAACTGGACTGGGAGTATACCTGGACAAGCCTTCCACCCTTGCTGTTCCATCAACCCCGCTAATTCAGCCGTCCCATCACAAGAATGTACAACTTCACCCATGGGGTCGACCGTGACGCTTTGTTGACATTCTTTACACCAGAAGTTGTCGCAGTCGTCGTGCGGGCATCGGAGGTATTTCTCATCGGTGTAATCAGCTCGATCGACTGTTGACGATCGGTTGCATCTAGGAACAGTTAGTATATAGGACGGTGATGAGAAGAATAGGATACCTTCGACAGTCGATGGATACTGAGTGTTCGGCGAGTTCAAGCTTGATCCATTGATTATACTGCTCCTCCGTTAATCCGAGTTGCTCAATCAACGTCCTATTCAAGACTATGCACCGCCACCATCAGCAATCCAATCATCCAAAGAATGAACATCAGACTCACATCCAGGCGTCGCATCAGGCGTATTCGAACTCTGACAAACAGGACACTGAATCGGATATCTCCCTTCCCCAATCTTCGAAATAACATAATCCTTCGTCCCAAACCTACAAAATTTATGTCCACACCCTTCCACAACAGCCAAATCATCTTCAGGATGCGTATCCATACAAACACTACATTCGAATGTCGCTTGGGAGTATTCGCGTATGGCATGATCGTGGTCTGATCGGATAGCTTGGTCTTCGAGGTCGAATTGGGCTTGGAGGGCTTCGGGTGTTATGTATTCGCCTTGGCCTTGGGGTTCGGGACGGCGGGCGGCGGGGCCTGCAACGGTGTTGACATTGCCGTTGGCGGAAACTTCGCGGATTTGAGCACGTCCTGCTGTACGAATAGATCCCGCACGTCCCAATCCTGCGCCTTGTTGAGGATTCTCGTCTGGAAGGCGATATTGTAAGCCGATCAAGATGAGATTCGTAGGTTCGTTGCGTCCGGCACGATCATGATGATCAGGCTCTCTCCATACACCCGGCATATCGACGTTCATATCCTGCGATTGACCCGCGTTCGACTCGACTTCGGCACCCTGTAATTCAAGCTCTTGTAATCTCCTCGCGAACTCTTCGTCGTCGTCGATCGTATGATTCGCATTCACACCCGCATGGGCATGCGGAGCACCTTGAGCATCCCGATCCCGATCATGGTTGACGTACAGATCATGATCGTCCAAATGTTGCCCCCGACCATAATCGACGCGATCGAAGACATCTCGAGGGCGGATATTATCTTCCGGTATGATTGCGGGCTCGGGAGGATGATTGTCGAGTTCCTGTTGGAGTTGCATAGCCATATTCCGTGAATCTATATCGCGCTGTTCTTCCTCTTGAAGCATCCGAATCAGATCGAGTGAAGCTTGATCGCCTTCATCCGCGTGAATCTGAGGTTGAGGCTGAGGCTCAGGAGCTCGAACGTTGGCAGGCACGGGAGGCGCAGCGTCGATGTGCACCTCCGTTATCGTTGCGTGAGGGATTATTGGAGGATAGGTATGTGCACCAGCGATAGGATTGATAGGTGGATATCTCGGTTCGTAGAAATTCCCAGGCACGCGTGCGGGATCTTCAACTTGATTGCGAGGGACATCATGATGAACATGGAACGGAGAAATACGGCCTGCTGCTTCCATTTGAAGACCTTCATCTAGGAGATCGACATCGACGTTAGTCGTCGTTCCTCCTCTTCGGAGTCGATTGAAACTCCTAATTCTACGGACAAAGTAGGTGAATATGTGGATGGAGAATAAGAGACGGAAGACTTACGCGCGTCGGAATCGTGGAGCTTGCACTACTACTCGTCCATCTCCTACTCCTCCGAATCCGCGATCTCGATTATTATCATCTTGAGCTGGAACATCAACAGCAGGCGCAGGAGCGGGTGCAGGTACTCGAACATGTACAGCCTGAGCCTGAGCCTGAGGACGCGGAGTATGCGTAGGCGTGATATCATTATTCATATTCATATTCCGAGCTGCGCCATTCTCAGAACCGGAGCCGGACCCCGAGTCAGAGCCGGATGAGATGTCGTATATGGATGATTCGGCAGAGACAGATGATGGTGTACCGGGTGAAGATCCGATACTGTTCGCGCGTCCCAGTCTCAGGGGATCGTCGCGGGCTTGAGGGTGAGGGTGAGGTTGAGCTGGAGATCGAGGGGATAGGTTCATGTATTGCATCGGCTGAGGCTGAGGTTGAGGCATGTTAATGCCCATGTTAAGATCCCCTATCGCCATCGGTTGACCCCACTCCGTCGCCATAGCCATAGAATTCCGATTCCCCACCCCTCCCGCACCTGCACCCCTCTGTCGTTCCTCCGTAAGCCTCGAAATCGTATCCAACGCCGACTGAAGCTGCTGATGCATCTCCGTCCTCTGCCTATTATGCGCCGTACTCAAACTCTGCATCTCACTCCCATGCGCATCCTTCAACGTCCTAACCTGATACTCAAGCGCATCAACCTGTTCACCCATCTCCTTCCCCTTCCTCGTCCACTCCTGTCTCTCAGTCCAAAGTTGTCCCATAACCCTATTATACTCCGCCTCTCGAGCATCCCACCGGGCTTTTTGACGCGTCTTTTCGGATGCGATTTGTTGGAGGGAGAGTTCGGAGTCGGCGATTTGGGCTTGCAGTTCGAGACGGACGCTTTCTTTTTCTTTTCGGAGGGCGGAGATGAGGGATTCGGCGGCGGCGAGTTTGACGGATGCGCTTTGGGAGGCGTGGTCTGGGTATTTGCGGGAGGAGGCGGACGAAGATCGATTGAGGTCAGCCATGGATGAAGAAGGTGAGGATTCGGGGCGTTTGCCCAATTTCGTCAGACTCGGGTATGAAACCGACGCCGAATCTGCCGCCGCATCAGCGACGGCACGAAGCTGTTCAGCTTGCTGCTTCGCCTCCACCAAATCCGCCTCCGCCTGCATCCTCTTCTCGCGCTCACTCTCAAGTTCCTCCTTAACCAGATCCGCTTCCTGACGCATACTCGCAGCCGACTGTCTCGCCCGATGAGAATCAGTAGTAGCAACCGTCAAACTCTCTCTCAAAATCTCCAGTTCTCGCTGATGTCTCGTCCTCTCCTGTTCCGCAACTCTCCTCAGCTGACTCGTCACTCTATCAAATTCTTCCCCTCTATTCCGATTGATCGAATCGCGATCCGAAAGAGCTTGAGAGAGTGCTCGATCGTGTTCGGCGCGGAGAGATGAGAGTGTTCGTTTGGCTTCGGCGAGTTCGGATGAGGTGGATTGGGAGAGGAGCTCGAAGTGGTGTTTTTCGGCGGTGAGGGCTTGGAGTGTATCCTGAAAATCGTGGATCGTCTCAGCTTGTAGTGCGCTCGTAGCTTGGATATTCGCTTTCTCGACTTTGAGCGATATAAGCTCCGCATCGGATCTTTCGATTCGTGCGTAAAGATTTCGCGTCATCTCCTCTTGTTCGGAGAGTTTGGAACGGAGGGAATCGAGAGAGGTTAATTTGGAGTTTGAGAGGCGGAGTGATTCTTCGAGGGATGAGACGCGGGCTTTCATTCGGTAGGCTTCGAAATTGGCGGTATAGATTCCTGTTTCTTCGATATCCTTCGTGAAATCCGGATGGGCGATGAAGAGCTCTGCAGTATATTGGGTGAGCATTGCAGAGTCCCCATGGGAGAGATCGAGGAGGACGTTAGGGTCCATATGGAATAGATCGGAGAGGTATGTTGCTGCTGAGAGAATGGATGGGAATATGATGAAGGAAGCGCCCGGGATTCCTTTGGATGGACGGGGGTGGGAGTCGAATATGACGAATGCGCCGGAGAGATCGGGGAGGGAGATCGGAATATAGAATGTTGCTATGATTTCGGGAGAGCGAGTGATGACGCTTGCGGTTGATGCTGTTGGTTGGCCTGGTGGAGGATGTTCGGAGTGGGATTGGAGACGTCTAGGATGAGTTAGTTGCTATGTAGACTGAGGGAAGGGGGAGGGTTAAGACGTACTGGAGGAGAGTCGTGAAGCCTGTTATTGAGGTGTCTTGGTTCTCTATTCCGATGTGTTCGAGGGAGGTCGCGAAGAGAGGCATGTTCTTGATTTCGTCGACTTCGAGGTGATCGGGATGCGTCCAACATGCCGTTGCTCGAGTGATTTCCTGAGTACATAATTCGGATGAGTGTGATGAAATGCGGATGGAGATGACGAACGTGTAGAGCTTCCGCAGTAGCTACGTCTTTCAGCAATTGGATGCCTCTGCCACGAACAGGTGGCAGATCTTTCTCGTGACACAGTACGAGACGTGTAGCGTTGAGCGCTGCGATACCACACGATGATAATCCGCCCAGCGCATATTGACTCGTCCCTTCCTCACTAACAACTTCCTCAAACCCAGAAGCTAATCTCGTAATGAGCGACGACCGACTCGCAAGTGAGCGCTATACCTCCTCTCAACAACAAGTTGTGCGTATGACGGATGAAACTCACCCGTCGTTCCAATCGCTCTTTCTCTTCAGCCTGAAGGAGTCCTGTACCGAGATCGGGAGAAGAAGCAGTAGGAGAGACCATAACACCGTCATCTGCGAATTCGTCACTCAGTTGTCCAGCAGCCATCGAGGCCCGAAGTACGGCGAAGAGTCCGATTTGAGTGCTGAGACGCGTAGGAGGTGGTGGTACGCAATAGGAGGCCACAGCCCTGAGAGAAGGACTTTATTCTGTATTCTGCATCGATTTGGTGCGCTAACGGTTGAGTTACTCGGCTGTACCTCGCTCTTATGTCCGACGGCAGTGCTTCGGCTACGAATTTGCGCCTGCTTACGTATTTGGCGCCCAAATCTTAGAGCCTGTCCAGCTCGGCTTATAATCAGATTATTCTAGATTTTCCCCCCTAAAGGAAATAATCTCGGCTACCCGGGCCATCACGGGCTGGAGGGTCACCATCAGTCACAGTCAAGGGTTATCGGTTTCTTCGACCCGGTCTGGAACTTTTCGTACGAAGCGCCCGCGGGATTGCCTTACTAAGACGATTTTTCAACATTTGCGACGCGTAACGCCGACAGAACGACCGTGCCGCCACTTTTTCCCATCGGCGCCAGCTCTCCGGCTTTTCCCATGATTACGTCGTGTCACGCAAGGAATAAA
This sequence comes from Sistotremastrum niveocremeum HHB9708, assembly GCA_001630475.1. Lineage (NCBI taxonomy): Eukaryota > Fungi > Basidiomycota > Agaricomycetes > Sistotremastrales > Sistotremastraceae > Sertulicium > Sertulicium niveocremeum. The sequence goes on from KV419429.1 coordinate 131,441, forward strand.
CTACCCGTCGGATAATCTGAAATAAACCGAGCTGGACAGGCTCTTACATTCGTGGCACCTCTCAATCAATGACCTATTGAACTTAGCGACTCTCGATATAACACGAGGAGTTCAAAACATATTGAAAAGCGTTTACACATGCCGATATACTCATCCGATGCAGAAAGTCTCACTGATTTCCCTCGGGGAAAAAAGGAGATTGAAACAGACATTCTTTGATGATGTTCGATCGATGTATGGGCATCGAACAATCTCAGTACTAGTGATCTCAAGTACTTCTCGCGATTCAAATTCGATTTTCTCCCCTCACTCCGTCACACCTTGCAAATCCTACACTCTTTCCATAACCGGAAAATCATCACACCGAAAAACATGCAAAAGCAGCGTCCGACTGGGTACCCTATCAAAAACCTCAGTCCTCAGACATCCCTCCGACTCAACTTCAAATGGCACTGACCGATTAGCAGCGATATCTTCTTTCAAAGGACCCAAGAGATGCGGTAGGATCGGAAAATAGATACCGGCAGGAGCGAAGCGCGTAATGATCGATTCCGTTTTCGCAATAAAGTTTGACAGACGCTGATTTCTTTCATTCGGGAGGAGTAGATCTTTTGGATCGCCCGCGAGCTGCATACGAGACCGAAAGGATAAGTCGAACATCATCTATCAGACTAGGAGTGACTTACCGCCCGATTCTTCGCTCTAGACATTTCCACCGTTGCATTGAACAACAACATATCGTCACTTTCGTCCATAGGTTCAAAATACAATATCAAAGGTTCCTTCTTCCAAAGGTTGAAAGTTTTCATCAAGAAAGACACCTCGAACGTGAGTTGCCTCCCCATCTAATCGAATGCGAATATTGTGATAACCGGAATAGGCTGATTAATAGATTCGCACCTCTCTTTCTCGTTTACGAGTCGTCCAGAACTTGGCTTCTATGGGATAACCACCCTTAAAGGCGAATTGACACATGATGGTGAGGGCACGATAGGCTTCAGATATCAACATAAGATAAGCCTCGTTCGGCCCTCGACCGGTGCGTTGTACGTTTTGCATATAGGAAAGACCGAGAAGAGTTCTAGAGTCATCAAAAAATGAGATTAGAGAGTATATCGGGACGTCGACAACTTGAAGGAAAAACGTACGTGGCTTGGATGGCTGAGACTTTTTGGAGCCTGTTCCAAGACAGCTGACGAAGACAGTACTCTACACCCGGGATCAGTTCACGATCAAAGTTATGGTCCTTGCACTCCAGCTGTTTAAACAGAGCAGGTCGCAAATCCGCCTGCCATTACTAACATTGAAAGGACGTTTAGTTCTCGATACGATGAGCACATACCTTGTCCAAATCCCTTCTGACAAATTCGTTATAGCCATGATACACAATCATCAAGTAAAGAGCCCGATCACCCCATACTGTATCTGACACGTCCGCGTCTTTCACGACTCCAAATACCTCCCCGAAATTTTTGAGAGAGTTGGGTTCGATATTAGATCCAAAGCCTGCGAGGGCTCGGTATTGGACGTGCGAGAAGAAGAAGGATCTGTATGCCTCGAGAATGCTCTTGTTGTCCCTTATGAGGACATTGTCAATCCGTCCTAACAGTCGTACATCCTCGGTAGGCGACACGTGTTTCTTCGCCGTGTCGGCCGTGCCAGCTTCGAATTCGGGTGCATTACAGTACTAGTAATGAGGCTGAGGAAGTTCGGAGTGGAAGGACCGGGTGACGATGACGAATGAGTCAACGATTCAGAACTTTCAGCGACCTATTCCGAAAGGAGATTATCATCAGCCAGCCATGAAATGAAAAATCTCGGATCTACCTCTGAAGATACACGACTCTGAGAAGTGGACACGACTTCGGTGCCACGTCCACGTTTGAATCGATCTACAAGAAGGTGATTTAGGTGAGGCTGAAGGGGTATAAAAACGCCAGCTCACCTCTGTTAACCGAGTCGTCATCCCCTTCGCGTCCTATCTCCCGCTTTCTCTTACGGGCACCATCCTGAGTGATGGACGTTGGCCTTTCTGCCGAATGAATTTCGGGCAGTTTACTGTTCAAATTTTCTTTGGTGGAAGCTGGCGAAGCGCCCATCCTTTCCTCGTTGCTCTCACTAGTAGACGTTGAGCACGTGGAAGGTTAGTCGTTGACTTGTTGTACTCCACCGTGATTTTCTTACCGTTGGAGAGTCACTTTGGATGGTTCAGTAGCAGTCAATGGTGGCCCTTGCTTTGAAAAGGCCATGCCGTCGAAGCGAGGTGGTAGCGATGACGACACTCCGAGAGGGACGAAGGGTGGCAGTATAATATCTATGTGGCGAACCAGTTCGAATGGCATACCAAGCCAACGAAAATCGACCACTCAGATTGAAAACTACTCTTCGTTCTTCAGTTCCCCCCAAGTCGTCGAGAAAACGCGTCGAGAGATGGAGGAAAGAAAAGAGTTGTCTTACAAGTATTACATAAAATACGAACAATGCAAACTATCGAGCCAATTCGTCGGTCGCAGTTTCCTGATTTGGGTGGAGAACGCCCGTAACCCTGCTTCTTCTCTGACTCCGACAGCGCTTATGCCAGGTAAGCGCCGATCGCTGCGTTTCCTCGTTGTGAGACATCGACTGACTTTCCAGCTACTTCAGCCTCATCCCACCGACCCTTCAACTTGAAGATGGCATCGATGATATTAGTGACCGATCCAGAAAGTCTCATTGATCGCCCGGAAGAAAACGAGACTGAAACGGACATTCTTCGATCGATGTATGTGCATCGAACAATCTCAGTGAACTTCTCGCAATCCATATTCACTTTCCTACCCCCACTCCATCACCCCGTTCAACTCCTAAATCCGGTCCATAACAGGAAAATCATCACACCGAAAAACATGCAAAACCAACATCTCACAAGGAACCCTATCAAAAAAAATCAATTCTCACATATCTTCAACTCAACTTCAAATGGCACTGACCGATTAGCAGCAATATCGTCTTTCAAAAGCCCCAAAAGATGTAGTAGAATCGGAAAATGGATGCCGGCTGGAGCGAAGCGCGCGATGATCGATTCGGCTTTCGCGATAAACTTTGAAAGACGCTCAGTCCTTAGGAGGAGTAGATCTTTTGGTTCGAACGCGAGCTGTGTACAGGACGCAGAAATGATGAGTCCATAAACTTGGCCGGAATAGCAATGACCTACCGCTCGATTCTTCGCTCTTGCCATTTCCACCATCGCACTAAACAACAACGTATCGTCACTCTCATCCAAAGGCACAAAATACAAAATCAAAGGTTCCTTCTTCAAAAGGTTGAACGTCTTCATCAAGAAAGACACCTCGAACGTAAGTTGCGTCCCCATCTAATCGATATTCAATATCGTGAAAACCAAAATAGGTCGAATAATAGATTCGTACCTCTCGTTCACGTTCACGAGTCGTCCAGTACTTGGCTTCTTTCGGATAACAGCCCTTAAATGCGAAGTTGCACATGTTTCTCAGTGCAAGATACGCTTCTAATAACAATGAGAGATATGCCTCGTTCGGCCCTTGACCCGTGCGTTGTATTTTTTGCATATATGAAAAGCCGAGAAGCGCACTAAAGCGACGAAAGAAAGGAGATTAGCGGATACTTCAGGACAACAGAGAAGCGAAACGTACGTGGCTTGAATAGCTGACACTTTTTGGATCTTGGTCCAAGACACCTCACGAAGACAATACTCTACAGCCGGTATTAATTCACGATCGAAATCAGGGTCCTTTCGCTCCATCTGTTTAAGTAAAGCAGGTCGCAAATCTGCCTATCATTTTACATATATTAACAGGACAAAGGTTCTCAATGCGATGAGCACTTACCTTATCGACATCCGTCCTGCCGAACTCATTATATCCATGAGACACCATCATCAAATAAAGAGCCCTATCACCCCACACCGTATCTCTCATCGGCAAATGCTCAGCTTTCACAACTCCGAATACTTCCCCGAAATTTTTGAGAGAGTTGGGTTCGATATTCGATCCAAAACCTGCGAGGGCTCGGTATTGGACGTGCGAGAAGAAGAAGGATCTGTAAGCCTCCAGAATACTTTTGTTGTCCCTTATGAAGACGTTGTCGATCCTTCTTATGAGCCGTACATCTTCGGAAGGCGACACGTGTGTCTTCGCAGTGTTGCTCTTTCGAGCTTTGAGTCCGGGTGTTTTAATGACGGTGATGCCAGTGGGGTTCGGCGCAGATGGACCGGATGACGATGACGAATGAGTCAACGATTCAGAACTTTCAGCGACCTATTCCGAAAGGAGATTAAAATCGGACAGATAAGAAATGAAAAATCTCGGATCTACATCTGAATCAACATGCACCGTGGAGACGACTTCGGTGCCACGTCCACGCTTGAGTCGGTCTACAAAAACGTGAGGGAGGGAGAATGGGTAAAAAAGTAGGCCAGCTCACCCTCGACGACCGATGAGTCGTCATCCGCATCGCACTCTGTCTCCCGCTTTCTCTTGCGGGCTCCATCCTGTGTAGGCGTCGGGGTGCCAGTGATGGAGATTGGCAATTCTGCCGAATGAATTTCGGGCAGAGTTCTGTTCGAGTTGTGTTCGGTGGAAGCCGGAGAGGACTCCATCCTTTCTTCATTGCTCCCACTACAGGGTGATCAGCACGGCGAAAGTAGACAGAGATGTATCGAGGATTCTTACCGTCGGAGAGCAACTGTCGAAGGTTGGGTGATATCCATCTGAACTGTCGGGTTCAGAGTATGTATGTCGTCCAAGCAAATTGGCAGCGGCGACGAAAACCAGCGAGGGACGAAAGGTGGCAGGATAAAGTCTAGGTTGTCAGATATTTCAAGTGGCATAATGAGCTAGCGAAAACTAACAGTGAAAACACCTCTTCGTTCTTTAGCTGCCCGCAAGTTGTCGAGCAGGCGAGTCGAGAGATGGAGGAAAGAAAAGAGTGGTCTTACAAGTATTACATAAAATACCAACCGAACAATGCAATACCAACGAGCCAATTCGTCGGTCGCACTTTCCTGATTCAGGTTTAGAACGCCCATGGCCCTGCGTATTCTCCAACTCCGACAGCGCTTAGCTGAGCGCTTGCGAGACATAAGCGCTGCATAAGCGTCCAGCGCTACTTTTCCCTAAGCTTGTTGTGAGGACTGAATCTTTAGCTGCTTCAGCTCATCCCGCCGAACTTCATGTTGATGATGGCATCGATGATACTAGTAACGCACACCGGTATTCGATTCGTAAGCAATACTATTCATTACTGTTCAAATTATTATACAGGACATATATACAACATCGCTAGATACACCTAGGTCGTAACTGTGCTTGTGCAAGGTTCCACATACAACCGCCTGAAGGAAAATCCAAACATGGACCCAAGCTCATGACCCGACGTGCAATTCACGGTGATCTCGTGCTCTCGGCGTTAGCACAACGCCATCCGCATCATCCTCGTCCTCCCCATCACCCAACGGATGACCATCCCTCGGATCTCGATCCCGCCGACTACCACCACCAACATCCCAGTTATCTCCACCCAGCCCACTCCCAATCAAAGCAAAACCATCTCTACCCCCACTCGAAGGCTTGATATATTTATAAAGGCTAATATCACCCGCTTCATCCAACGGATCAAAGAAATCATCATCCTGTTCGACATCGGTTTCGTCGTCAAAGTCATCGTGAGGTTTAAATGCGGAAGTATATGAATCCGGAGGCTCGATGGGAGGATCATCATCGAAGGCGTCGAAGGAGTCGAATGTTGGTGCTCGGGGTGTTTCTAATTCTAGACCGTCAAAAGACGAAGAAGAGTCGTATGCGAAGGGATCGGGATCATGATTAAAATCAGGATTGGGATGCGCAATGGGATTGTGGAATGCGGAGTGTGAATTGTGAGGATGATTGGGAAGATCGGTATTGAAGTTGCTATACCCGGCATGGCTGGACAGCGCATCAAAAGGATTGTATGAAGTCGAAGCGTGTTGTGGGGGAGGGGGTGAAATGCCAGAGTGATAGGCTGTCTGGACAGGAGTAGCATCGTGAGGTCTAAGCTGTCCGACAGCTGCTGGGACCGAGTGTTGAAGGAAGTTCGACGAAGAGCTTGGGGCGGTGTTTCGTGGGCCGGTCTCGTGGTCTCCGGTTTCTCTTCTGCTTTCCCTAGGAGTAACAGCAGACGGTCGACCATGATCCACATACGGAACATGTCTTCTTCCTCCGCCAGTAGCCACCATATTCCTAACAGGACCTCTTCTCCGCATAGCGTCAATCTCAGCCATACCAAATTGGGGCTGGGATCCGAAGTCGAATTCGGTCTCAACAGGGTGGAGTATAAATGATGAAGGCGTCGCATCGTCATGTTGAGAGAACTGGCTGAAATGGAAGTATTGATCCGGATCAATGTAGCTTTCCTGCTGTGAGGGATGAGTCGTCTCCCTAAGCCCCTCGACCCGGTTCTGCATCCCTGACGGAGGTAGATCGTCGAACGAGGGAAGCGGATCAAAAGGACGCGGAGTAGCGAGCGTTGGAGATAGATGTATTCCCAGTGCATCATCTTCGTCTTTGGATGACGACGGTGATGTTTGACTTGTGACGTTCGAAGGGTGTGGTGCTATTGAAGGAGGAGACGGTGGGCGTTCATGGCGTGGAGGCGAATGAGAGGATCGATAGACTTGATCAGGATGTAAGATCGGCTCGGAAGCTGTGGCATGAAGTGGTGCAGGATGAGGGTAATGAGAGGAACTGAAGTCGAATGGATTTTGAGATCCGTGTGCATGTGGGGAAGGAAGAGGGAACGTCCGTGATCGGTGTAGGTTAAGATTCTAAGTACGGATGGGACGATGGTCAGCGATCAGCAGCTCAGTATGATGCTATACGAATTACTTACGTTCGGCCATTCACCTCCGCTAGCCGAAGGATATCCTTGCTCGTCGCCGAATCCAGAAACTAACGAGTTCGAGTGATGAGGATGCCGAGAATGCCCAGAAGCACTTTCCGCGGACCCGAATGATCCATATGAACTTCCGCTGAGGGAAGTCATCGAAGCATCCAGCGGAGACTCCAGTGGTATCTCGCTCCCACTTCCATTGTCAAGCTCTTCATCCTTCTTCTCTTTCAATCCTCCACGATCACCTAGTGTCATATCATCATCTTCAACGAATACCGGATGATAAACTTCGTGAAGCGGACTTCTGACATGAGGGACAATATGGCCGCTCATATGATGTTCGTGCCCACTCGTCCTTCTGAACGAAGGTTTCGAACCAGGACTTCCATGACGAGGAGGAGAGGGGCTGGGTGAGTCGTCATCATCAGCTGCAAGCGGATTCGCAAGCCTCCATGACGCAGTGCGTGCTTTAGGTGTCCTCGGCGTTTTCGGCCTCGGCTCGTCGGACGAAGACGAAGGCGGAGTCAAGCTCCCGTGCGATCCCAGCGATATTGGCGGAGGAGAGAGATGAAGGTTTGCCGGAGGCGAGGAAGAAGGTGATTGGGGGGATTGAGATTGCGATTGCGTATAATCAGTCTGAGATTCGAAATCCGACTGGGACTCTAACTGGGATTGGGATTGCGAACAAGAGTCACCGAGTCGCGGAGGAGAGGTGGATATGGGACGTGGACGTTTTGCCCCTGATGTCGAACGTTGTTGACGTCTCGGTGATCTATCGAAGGTCATCCCTGTTCATCCAAGTAAACCTCAGAAGAAGACATACCGCATCTTGGTTAATTCGTCACAGATCTGATGTATGTTCGGTCTGCTTGACGGATCAAAATCCCAACAGGTGAGACACAACTCCCAAAGGCCCGGATAGCAATCGAAAGCTATCGGAGCACAGATCGACGATTCGGAAGATATTGAAGATGATCGAGAAGCACTAGTGCGATCACTTCCAGTCGAGGATGCAGTCGAGGATGATGAGCTTGGAGCAGGAGATGGCGGCGATGATGAATATGGCAACTTCGACTTGAGGATGCTCGCGATGACGTGGATTTCGCTCTTGCAGTTGGCGTAAGGAAGGGTCAGGGTCAGCAATTCCTATGTCTTGTCAGACTTCACCGGTCAGAGATCTGTACAGAGCACATACCAAGAGAGTGCACCCGAACGCCCACACATCCGTCTGAGTACTCGACTTGATGGCTGCATCCGGGTTGACCAACTCGGGTGCCATCCACCGCGGACTCCCACGCAGGCCTCCCATGGTAGTCGTCGCACCCTCCGTCAATTGGCTTTCGGATTCTGACTGAGAGAAGGATGGATTATTTTCGAAGAAGGTGGCAAGACCGAAGTCTGCGAGAAGAGGTGTGCCGAGGTGCGAGATCAGGATATTTGCCTTGCCCCCATAATCAGAGAAAATGAGAGGAGAAGGGCTATCGAAACTCACTCCTTTGAGATCGCCGTGGATGATTTCGCTTGAATGAAGATGTACCAATCCATTCACTACGCCGCAGATCTAATCACATTCGATCGTGAGGATGACTATGAAGCGATAAACGCTTCAGACATACCAAATGTAATCTATCGACAGCGGGGTTCTCTTGAAGATATTTCGGAGCAGTCCCATGCTTCATCCAGGGTGATACAAGAGAAAGCTGTGCCGTCAGCTCCGACTCTCCAGGGTTGGATGGAACAGGGAAGAAGCAGAATCCGAGGAAAGGCAATATATTTTGATGTTGCAAGAAGCTCCAGACTTTGATTTCATTGCCAATTTTCTAGGAGCGCTCGTTAGTCATGCAAATGCGTGAACAATCGTCGACATACTCGTGCGAGCGACTCTCTATTCCTCCTATCCTTGACTCGAATGTCCCGCATCACCTTCACCGCGACCGAGCGTCCATCGAAGTCAGCCTTATAGATGTCCGAACAGCCTCCGCCATCGATAGGATACGGATATTGTTCTAGATACTGGATATGTGCCGTAATATCGCAGGCTTGAGGAGACTGTGCCACATCGATAGCATGATTTTGATTCCGCACATCGTGTTCGGGATTGCGGGTTGAATAATGATAGAACAAAGAGCTGTACACCATCAGAGAATTGGAAGAGAGCGAGAAAGCAATTAGGAAGACGACATCAGTGAAAGCGTACGGGAAAGCGGATAGCGCTTACATAAGCGGCGGCGCCCAAGCGCTTTTCGGGTGCCGGCCCGGCATTTCTTCTTACAGACCACGGTTCTGCGAGACTTACGCACTCGTCAGTCAGGTGTTCAAAGTTTCGAAACAATACACATCGAAGGTTGTTCTCAATTCAAGCTCCAGCTCTGCTCCTCCAGATATTAAAATACCCATAGAGATCTTTGCCCGTGAGCTTCACACATGCGTTGTTGGAAAGGCTTGTTGACATGGAGTTTTCTGTAATGGACCAAGTAATTATCAACCTCTTCGGCAGAAAGCAGCGCCATTTCTACAATTCCTTGATTTATTGATGCGTCATGGAACCAAGATGCCTCACGAGGAGCGTCCCGCCACGTTCCGCAGTGCCTTTGCAATCCCCAGAATCATCAGGGTAGCCTCACCAAGGACCAGCGCATCACAGTTAAGATGCCATGGACGACGGCTATTCGATGACACCGGTCCCTGCTGTGAGGCACATATGGCAAGATCTAGACCACCGAAGCCTGAAATACCACAAATTCGATTTTACATGTACGGAGTTTTTTTTCTTCGAGCCAGTGGCCTAATACAACACTCAAATTGAGAGGGATAGAGGATACTCCAGGTATTGCTAGGCGACCGATCCGTGATAACCTAAGGATCGACGCCAGTTTGCTAACTCGGGAGTTTGAGTTTGATGGCCGGGCAGAAGTCATTGATCAGCGCTTATAATTCTCACTCCGCTGATCCGTCTGTGGGACTGTTGACCAGCTTGAGGATGTTCTATCAGACCGTGCGCGCGCCTTGTTCCAAGTCTACAGATAAATCTGGAACCATGGCATCCCAACGATTCAACGATCCCCCTACCCAACAGCGTCTTGAACAAGTCCTCGATTTTCGCTTCGAAATATGGAAATTACAGGTGAATAAATTCGTCCTCATCCACGTTGACTTTCCCATGCTCACATTCTTCAGTGCACGAAGCCATCGGGGTTCCGCCAAAATATATGACCCGACATACAGACATTTACATTGTTCTGCAGATCGGTGGCGAGAAGAAGAAGACGCAGAGTTTACGAGTCATTTCAGCTCAAACCCCCATATTCTGGAATGCTACCTATACTTTCGCCCCCGATGGAGGGGACGAACAACATCTCCAAGTGAAGATGATGAACCGCCGGACAGTGGGCTGTAATGAGACTTTGTCCAGCGCTACACACCTACTCTCGAAATTGACATCGGGAAAGAGCGGTACGTGCTCCTCGGGGTCTTGTAGCCCGCACGTTTAGATCACTTGCCTCTAGAACTGCCGATGAAATTTGGGAACATTCTTGGAAACACCGAGTCGAGACTGTACCTCAGCGTATATGTTCCCCAATCGAATCCTGCCATGCAGCCTGACATGGAACAAACTATGGTGACGCCGAAAGTTCAACCGAATGCTGTCTCCAGGCCTCAGACACCAGAGGAAGCGAAACACATCTCAATTAACCCTAGCGCCGTGATCGCTCCGATCATAGCCATATCGGCTTCCACGGCGCTTAAGCCCGTCGCCACTGATGCTTGGACAACTTTATTGGATTACCTCGAGAAGCTGGATGGCATTGTGAAAGTTGTGGATGAAATTGCCAAAGTATGTCTTCGTATCTTTCTATTACGCCAATTTATTGAGGAGACGGATGAACCAGATACACCCTTATGTGAACGGGGCATGGCTTCTTCTGTCGGCCGCTTATAAGGTATTATTAGACCAACACCGCTACTATCGTTGCAATGTTTTACTGACCTGGTGGTCCGCAGATTGTCCGAGAACAAGAAGCAAGAGATGGAAAAGTGAACGAACTCATTGAACTTATGAATCAAATGTACTCTTTCGTCGAACTCGTTGACGTACGAGATCGGATCCTACCAGTCTCAAAAGTCATCGAACAAATGGGTCAAGAATCTGCTCGTTGTGCAACATTTATCATGTGTTATCAACAGAAGAATACGTTAGGTCAGTGTCTGAGACTGTATATCCGTTCGGGCGAGGAACCATTGATTTCATAATGAAAACATTAGGGAAAATATTCAGTTCTATTGTTTACAACTGGGATGGCGACCTGGCCAGCTTCAAGTCAAATTTTCAAAAATTGCGTTCCGATTTCAACGATGGCTTGACTGTACAAAGTCATCTAGTCCTTCGCGGAGTTCATGAAGATCTGAGTAATATTTCAATACTAATAATGTCTTATCCTTTGCCTGACATAAGCATATAGATCGACTGTTGATTCAGGGCCACCCAAGTTTAGCCAAAGGTCGTCTCCAAGCGAGCTGGGATCCATCTCTCGGATGCCTTCCAGACACCCGCTCGGACATCTTAGATCTTATATTGTCTTGGATAGTAGGAAACCCTGACACTAAGGAGAATGTAGCGTCGAACATATTCTGGCTATCTGGACCTCCCGGGAGCGGGAAAAGCTCCATCGCTCATACATTGGCCCAACGCTGCTCTTCCGAAGAACTCGGTATTCTAGGTGCTAGTTTCTTCTTCAAACACGACGAAGCCGAGAGGACCAAGGCCGAGAATGTCTTTCCGAAAATCGCACTGGATCTTGCGGCATATAATCTCGAGCTCTCTCACGAGATCGCCAGCGAGTTATCGCAGCCCGATTCTTTGGTCAGCGGGCTCGAAAGACAATTCGAAGCCTATGTCGCAGGTCCTATCCAACGATCCCACACCATTACACCAATCGTCATAATCATCGACGCTCTCGACGAGTGCAGCCACGATGACGACGATCACCGAGCTCAACTACTCAAGATAATCGCACGGGAAGGCCCGAAACTTCCCTCCAACGTTCGAATTATCATATTCAGTCAACCAGAAGAAGACATCGTAGACGCCTTCCAGACTTTCCAGCGACACGATCTCGAGCTAGACTCCTCACCCAATCAAACCGACCTCGTTAAATACGTCTCTATGACATTTTCCGACATGGCTTCTTCTAAGGCACTCCAGAGAAGAGGCATCGTCCCTCCATGGCCGAAAGACGAACTCCGTCAGGAATTCGTCAAACGGACAGCAGGGCTGTTTATCTGGGCGAAGACTGCGTTGGAGTATATAAGGCATTCATGGGACCCGGATGCTGTCCTCCTCAGCTTAGTCAAGGAATCTATCGCAGGTCGTGGGGCTCAAGATAGCCTCTATACCCTCTATGAGCGAGCTCTCGACGGCATTGAATACATCGATCAACCAACATTCGCTCACGAATTCCGCATCGTCATAGGGACTCTCATCGTCTCACGCAATCCTCTCTCCATCAGCACGATTTCTCGATTAATCGGTGACGAGCTCGGAGGTCGGGACATTCGAGGAGTCCTCGAAACGATGCAGAGTGTCCTCCGGGAAATTGGCTCAGACTCGGCACCAATTCGCTTACTCCACTCGTCATTCTCTGATTACCTAACCGATCGAACCCTTTGCACCGACGAGCTTCGGCTCATCGTCCGACCAACCCATCATGCTCTAATGGCTCAGAGATGTCTCCGGATAATGAATGCCTCCCTGAAATGCAACATTTGTGACTTGCCAAACAATCTCCTCTTTGATGAGATCGACGATCTTTCTTCCAGAGTCGCCACCAATATTTCGCCGGAGCTGCGATACGCTTGCCGCTATTGGGTCGATCATGTAATACGCAGTGAAGGACAAGAAAAATTGCTGGTCGATCTATCGTCTAAATTCCTACATGCCCATTCTCTGGAGTGGCTAGAAGTCATGAGTCTAATTCAGGAGACAGATGACGTGGCTGATATTCTTCAAGGACTTCTACGCTGGGCTCGGGTACAGGTAAGCACATCCATAGTCAAAATCCTCAAACTCGTCAAAAGTCTAATTGCAAAACTTCAGGACAAAGCCGACGTCGAGGGAACTCTAGTCAAATACCTGACAGAACTCCAACACCTCTTCCACCAATTCGGCTCCATGATCTCCTCCGCAGGCCATCACATCTACACCTCCGCCCTCCCCTTCATCCCCTCCGGTTCCCTCCTCCAACCTCTCCTAACAACCTATCACGATATCCCCAACCTCTGCATCGGCCGCGACAAAACCTGGCCTCCTCTCGAGATACTTCGAGGGCATACGAAAGTCATAAACGCCATAGCATTCTCACCGGACGGTACACAATTCACATCAGCTTCTTCCGACAAGACGTTATGTATCTGGGATGCACGCACTCACGAGCCTATCCGACGAGGAATAAAAGGACACGAAGATGATGTCTCATGTCTCGCTTATTCTCACACTGGCAAGAGAATTTTGTCAGGGTCGTACGACAACACTCTCAAACTCTGGGCGAGCGACACGGGAGAAAAAATCACTGATATTCCAAGTCTTCACGAGGACAAGATCACTTCCTTGGCTTGTTCTTCCGATGGAAAATATTTCGCTTCGGCGTCTGCGGACGGAACGATCAATATCCGACTCACAAAAAATAACAGTCTTCATTTCACCTTCAAACACAGTACATCCGTCTATTCTCTCGTCTTCAACCACGCAAACACAAGGATAGCTTGCGGCACCGAAGACGGATCTGTGCTATGTCTAAAGCTCAATGACAGAAGCTTAGCATTCAAGAAAGAATTGACGAATATCCGCAGTCCTATCCATTGCGTCCGTTATTCAAACCAAGACGAACATCTCGGCGTCGCAATCGAAACAGGAGACTCCCAAAACGTCTCCGGAATATATCTCCTCGATCCCTCCACAGGATCCTCTCTCGGCCAACCCCTCCTCCAATCTCTCCCCGTCCAACATTTCGAATTCTCCCCCGACTCCACAAAAATCGCCGCTTCAACTTCCGGACCCCAATCAGCGCTATACATCATCGATCTCCCATCCGGCAAAATCCTCTCCTCTCATCGAAATCGGCCTTTTTCATTTACATACGCCCCCAACAGCTCAATCATCGCATCATCAAGTCCAAGCGAACATCTCCTCCTATGGGATGTCCAAACTCTCCTTTCCTCCCCTGCAAACGATATAAATGAAAATCAACCGTCGGTGAAACAGGTGATTTTCTCTTCGGATGAATCGAAGCTTATCGGAGGAACGAGAGAAGGCACGATCCGACGATGGGATTTGATTACAGGAGTTGAAGATCCGCCAGCGTGTGCAGCAGTGATAGGCGATAATAAGATCATCACTGCATTGGCCATCGACCACAAAGGCGGGATGATCGCATATGGTCTTCTGCATGGACTTGTCCATGTCCGCTCTGTCAAGTCCGATGACGGCAATGCCATAACGCTTTCGCACCCTCACAAACGCACAATCACCTCTCTCTGCTTTGCTCCCCACGCCCATCAGCTCGCAGTTGGCGCACTAGGAGGCACAATCACCATCTGGGATTACGACAACAAATCAATCCTAAAGAACTTCGAATACCGAGTCGAGGGGACTAACGAAAAAACCGAGAGAGGCAGCAATATATCAACCGAGATCATTCAATTCTCCAAGAACGGAGAACACCTAGCAGCAATATTCGAAGACGTCATAGTACTCTGGGAACTCCGTCAAGGAGGTATCGAAAAATACATCTCAATCACCCGAACAGAAGGTCATCCAATCCTCGATCTATCTTTTTCATCCCAATCCGAACTCGGAATATGGATCTCAACGCTCCGAAATCCTCCTATATTCGTCGATTTCGATATTTCTGGGGGCACCGTACAAACCGATTCCAAGACACATCCTCCTCTGCCTTTCTTCGTCGACGAAGATGCATGGGTATACGAATATCCAAGTCACAGACTCTTCCAATTAACACCACGAAGCACCCCGAAAACATTACTAGCTATAACACGCCGTGGGAGATTAGCTTTTCAATCTGGAGGACGAGTTCGAGTTATCGACTTTTCCAAGTATTTGAAGAATCAGGAACCGAACGGTCATGCATGCCAGAAGTGATGTTGGAGAACAGTACTAGTCTCAGACACTTGATCAGATGATTAATGGAGGAGGAGTCGTTGGATCATAGCGAAATAGCGCTAGCAATAGTCTAGTAGCGTCGAGCGATGCTGGATTGTCCGTTATAGACTTCTACTCGCCTGCTATGATACACCGGATCCGAAGCAGTATCGACTATCAATTGTGCAAGGCTTTATCTTATCCTCTCTGCCCTCTCCTGAATTCAACCGTGACCAGCACATATGCGTGTATCCTCGACGTTCTAATATTTAACTGCAGAATGTAAGTAATCAATGCAAGTATAAAAAATCCAAAAGAATTACGCACCCCAGTTCGCGTCGTCAAAGAGACTATCTCAAAGCCCTAACATGTTCCGGAACATCCCCAACTCCTCCCAACCCAACCGCCACCTCATCCCCCACCACCTCCCCAACCCCCCTCCACACAGGCACAACCCCCGTCCAGACCCTCTTCACAAGCTCCCCATCCTCCAAATCCTTCTTCTCATTCTTCACACCCCCACCCCTCACTTTCGCACTCCCACTCTCCACCAATACCCTAATCAACCCCGTCGAATTCACCTCCGTCTCTGTCGGCAACCGCGCATGATCCCATCGACCCGGTATCGCTCCTTCCACCACGTTCCTCAACTTTTCGGCTTTAGTGGAAGAGAGAGGGGGTGTGGAAGGAGAAGAGTCGGAGGAGAGTGAACCGAAAGGGAGTGTATACCCGTGTAAGATTGCACTGCGATAGTTCAAATCGGTAGAGTAATGCGATAGCGCAAGGACGTATCCGTCCAGAATGGAGAACGTAACCACAACCCTCGTACCCTTCTCATCCAAAGCTTTCGTAAACCTCCCTCTCGCATATCCTTTTCTTCATCAATTCCCCTCCTTTAATTTACTAGAGAAAGGGACGTACCATGAAAATACAAATAAAGATCCCCATCGATATCTTCCACAGCTCCAAGCATAGGTAAACACTGCGGCAAGCCCTCATCGTCAACCCATGATACATGTCCGATCTTCGCTTCGGCGATTATAGATTTAATCGTTTCTTTATCGTATGATGCTCGTGCGGTGTATCGGGATATAGTATTGAGAGGCGTCTTGTCGTATGTCGGTTCTGACATATTGATTATCGTTGATTCAATGATTCCGATTGAGATGGGCCCGGGGATGTATGAGGATGATCTGGTGGATGTGGAGGCGGGGATAAAATGAGCTGGGATGGAGGGGGGGAGTGAAGACGATGAGCTGGGGGTTGAGGATGGGGATGAGCTGGGGTAGTGAGAGGTAGGTAGAATCTTACGATACGATACGATACGATAAATAAGCTCGAACACGTGTCCTGAGCCTCCCTGAGTCAGGTACCGGTGCTATCTCTGGACTCTCGAGCGAATAGCACGTCGTCGATTAATCATTGTGGACGAGTCATCAAGTTGACGCCGGTCATCGTGCCATCTAGCTCGAGTGATAATTCGATGTTCAAAGCATCGAGCAGGAACTTGAATTCGAAGCCAATTTCTTCAGGAGACGATCCCAGATTCCCAGGCCAGTGGATCAAGACTTAACCTCAACGCTCAACGAGTAGTTGGTCGAAGGTGGTAGACCATACAGTAAACAAAGACGAAAATGCGCATTGGGGATCGTCGAAGGGGAAGAGGATGGATGAAAGATCTGCAATCGGCCCGGTTCGCGCACCGGGCTTCCTTCACCCTCCGTCATGCCATCGATCGCATCCAAAGTATATATAGCACCCCTCTCCTCTCTCCTCTCTCCTCTCTCCCTCTGATCTCCCAACCCCATCAATCGACAAATCTACCAAGCGTTCTCTACATTCACGAAAATGACCTATCACCCCTATCCAACCGTCAAACTCAACACGGGCGCGATAATGCCTGCGATAGGTCTTGGGACATGGAGCGGGACGACGAAGGAGGAATGGGAGAGTGCTTTGCCTTGGTATAAATCTGCTCTTTCCGTACGTCCCCCCATCTCCCCCTCCCTTCCTCTCACTAAGCTTTCCATACACAGGTGGGATACAGACTGCTCGACACAGCCCACGGATACGGAACCGAACCCGTCGTAGGAAAGGCTTTTAGAGAGAGTGGGATTCCGAGAGAGGAAATGTGGATCACTACGAAGCTCCCTTCGCAGCATCATGATCGTGTCGTTTATTCGCTTGATGAATCGCTCGATCGTCTTGGATATCCTTCTGTCGATCTCGTACGTCCCCATTCTTTCGCTTGGCTTGGCATGCTAGTGGGTTGATACGTGTGTAGTACCTAATCCACTGGCCCCAATCTCATCCCTATCACGCAAACGACGAGCCAGACATAAAAGGAGAAGATGGAAGACATGTGACGGTTGTTCATCCGGATGTAGGTGAGACGTGGAAGCAGATGGAGGAGGTGTATGAGAGTGGAAAGGCAAAGGCTATTGGGGTGTCTAATTTCAGCGTTAAAACGTACGTCTTCTCTCCCTCTTCTCTTCGTTCCACCCTCCCCTTCGCTCTCTTCTTCTCTTCTCTTCTCTTCTCTTCGCTTCGTTCTTGAGCACGATCGTTGATTTGGTGCAGGTTAACCCAACTCCTCAAAACAGCAAAAATAATCCCAGCAGTGAATCAAGTAGAAATGCACCCCCACCTCAATCAATCCGAGCTCAAAGCATTCTGCGATAAACATGGGATCGTGTTGACTGCTTATTCGCCAACTGGTACGTCCTTCCTCTTCCCTCCTTTCCCTTCTTGCTTGCCTTGCCTCCCGGCCTCTTCCTCCTCTTTCTCTCATCTCCGCTTTCCTCCTCTTCTCTCTTCCGCTCCTTCCTTTCTCGCCCCCTTTTCCGACTCTGAGCTTTTACGATGTATGACGGCGGACTGACCAATCACAGGCTACGCCCCCGTCCGCACCGACCCCACCGTAACCGCCCTAGCTACAAAACACTCCGTCTCACCAGCTCAAATCTCCCTCGCGTGGCATGTCCAGAGGGGTACGAGTGCTGTTCCTAAGAGTACGGATGTGGGACGGCAGGAGGGGAATTTGAAAAAGGTGAGTTCTTACTTTATACTTCCCTTTTCGCCTTCATTGCGATTTCGATTTCGATTATCTCGCTTTTATCTTCGGGGATACTTCCGTTCCTTCTCCGTTGCCTTCTATACTTTCACTTTCCGTTTCTTTTCCCCTTCCGCTTTTTGACGACTTATCGTCGTTCCATCCTACCATCCTTCTTTTGCTCCCGTTTCCTGCATCTGTTCTCCTTTCGTCTTTGAGGCGCTAGTCCCGTTCATCACTTTCAGTCTTCGTCTCCATTGATCTCCAGTTTCTCCCTCTTCACTTCGATTTTCTCGTAATCTCCTCCTTCGTCCTTCGCTCTACGTCACTCATCTTCCTCCCTCCCGTTCTTTCGTTCACACCTGCACTCTTTCTTTCAGTTCTTAAACTATCGCCATCATTTATGATTATGATTATGATTATGATTATGATTATGACGAGCTTGAGTATCAGCTCATTGTCTGTCCCCTCACTCCGTGAATCCGTCTCGTCTTCTGAACTCTTCGCCCTTCGCTGCTTCTTTCCGTCTCCCTTTCACATTTTTCTACCTCTTTTCGTTTCCTCCTTGTCCACTTGCGTTTCTTCCTTCTTTCAACGCGTCCTTCACATCCTTCTTTCCGTCCGTTCTTGCTATCGAAGCTCGTTGATCTACCTCTGGACTCTAGATGCTGAGGCAGCTGAGATCTCAGTCGTTGCATATCTCGCGTTTTATCTCGCCTTTGAAGTTTCATGATATTCTGTATCGTGCTCTTTTTCCTCTCATTTTACACGGACTTTTCGTTCTTCTTTTCTCTTCCTTCGGCTTTCATCGGCTTTCTTCTTATTAATATGCCTTCATCTTTCACCTTTCGTATTTCGTACCTTTTCGTGTTCATTTTCTTCTTCTTCTCGGACTCCCGTCCTTCGTTCTTCCATCCATCATTCTCTCTTTCTTTCAGTCATTCTTCTCTCCTCGATATTCACCCTTTATCGATGATCTATTCACCCCTTTCCTCTCATCTCATCAACCTCCCATCCCCAATTCTTCCTTTACTCCTCAACTCACCCACCCTATCCTCCTGAAACACACAACTGACCAATATCTCTTTACAGCTCCCCATCCTCTCCAAAGAAGACATGCAAAAACTCGGATCATTAAACAACGGAAAACATCTCTGTCAATATGGATGTCCCGAAGGAGACGTCTTTGGATGGAGTTATGAGCAGATGGGGTGGTAGATCGCAACGTAACGTAACGCAACGCAACGCAGGGTCTGAGTGGACGACTGAGTGGACTACTGAGTGGACGTGTTGATACATGTAAACGAAGTTTTGGGAGGGTGAAGTTCAACACGAGTCTTGAGGTGTATGTGTACGATATGATATGGTGAAGTATCATGAAGTAAAAAAAAAAAAAAACTAAAGATCAGTCGACGATTCGATTTGCTTCGATTCGAATTGATATCCTGAGTCCGGCTCGACACAAAATCATATATAATCATACCAGTACCGGACGCGAAGCTTAGGAACCTCGCCCTTGCTTATCCGGATCCAAACTACAGTAGTCCCGGTGTTCCAGATCACTGGCACTGACACAAGCTCGATTGGGCAGACGCAAGACATCCAGCTCTCCACAAACAATTGCAAGCGCTGCCGTTTGAGAAATAAAAATGTTATACAGTACTGTTAACAATATTCCCAGACTCCAGAGAACTTTGAAGATGCCAGTGGGACGCAATCTGTATTCTTTATTATGTATATATCCCATTATCATTGGCCATCGATGCATCGTTTCTCGGGGGACAAGATTCTATTCGACTCGCTAGAGCCTCATCCTACGAGATCACGTCGACGTCTATATCCCCAGTCTCGCCGCCGGCGCGCCTCGAATTCTATACGAAAGTACGGCCTTTGCACCGACGGATCATCTCGAGATCACAGCAAGGCATCCAGATATTCAAGAGATCAATCATCGGTCATCAATACATCACTCGAATCCCTTCGTGACTTCGTCGACTCTTGTTCGTCCGCGTATCCGATGTCGAACGTCTCAGCCGCCATTTTGATATCTCCGACTATATTGATCTTGGCCTCTCGATCTTTCGACAAGATCTCCAGAATGCCATATCCTCGAGTACACCCAACTACTCAGGTCATCTCTCGCAAGCACGTACGATTTAAGATCCATCCACTGGCATCTGTCTTTCACAAATCGACTCCTAATCATACATCATCGCCACCGTATTTTGCCAACATTGTTACATTCGTCTTCCGGAATCATATCATCCGTCCGCACCTCGAAAGCAGACAACACTCCGTTGAATTCCCTTCCTTTGCCTCATGATCATCCAATCGCCTCCAGTAGTCAAAGCAGCAACTTCGTAGTCATCACTCAAGTCTTAGTCGAGCGCCGAGCTCCCTCGAAAACATAGTCAAGTCACAGCCGCGAACATAGTCGCATATCCAGATCAGCCACAGCAGATTCTCGTCCACTAGGAGCAGTTGCTCAGTTTCCATCGCCCCAAGATATTCCCATCCCCTCGCCAGTCACTCGATCCAAGTCGATCACCTCGCGATTACTTCAGCCACATCAAAGCATCATATTATCCAATATTTGTCGCCTCCAATATCTTCCAATCCGTGTTATCATCAGTCGATCGCCTTCGTCATTCCTCGATTGCAGAACGCTAGGATACAAATCTTTTTGCCATTTCGCATTGCGGCATGGTGCACCTTCAAAACCACTTGTCAACTCTTTGCACATTCATTTTCACCACGCTGAGAGCATACACTTCAAGTCCTTTGCATTGTCTTCATTACTTGCCGTCATGAGCGGGGACGCTCATACATCAGGAAATGGGGTCCGCAGTGGGTAGCGATATCGTAGAGATATCGTAGTCCTATAGGTTGCCATGTAGCGACATGTAGACACATAGCGCCTATAGACAAGTCCTGTTTATAAAGCACGTAAAAGCGGTCCCATAGCACTCCCATAGCACATCCGTAGCACGAAACGACACTCACAACTCCCATAGCACTCGTGTAGTCAGACCCTGCAATCTGCTTTGTTTTGCTTTTTGCTCACATTTTGGAATCACAGTGGTCAATTCGCAGGCATAAAGTGTATATTAATGTCTAGCAAAATCATCTACATTCGATTGGACAGTCTATCTAATGCTGATGCGTCATCTTGTCATTCTATTGTGACCGCCCCGTCGCGCTATCGCCATTTTGCGTCCACGGAAGAGAAACTGAGAGCAAGGGTAAAGAAATTAAGGTTAGGATTGGATGTTGCAAAGGAAATGGATGAAGCTCACGTACGTGAATCTACTTGAGAGCCACAGAGATTGGAGCCGCTACATAACATGACCTCTGCCGAGTGAAGCGGTCAGTATTGATCGAAGAGGGCATTGAACAAGGGAACACTCACCATAAGGACGCGCGGACGGGTTGAATGGGCAAAGAGATGAAGTGAGTCTCGGAGATCGAAACGTACGGAAGAAGAACGTACGGAAGAAGAAAGACAGCGTACTATCGAGATACTGGGACTTGAAAGGACTGGATTGATGGGAGGCAATGAACGAATGACTTGAAGTGCGTTGGACTGGAATCATTGCATCCGCCGCAGGATGAGATGGATGAGGGTCAAGGGCAAGTATGAGGTCGTCGGAGTTTGAAGGTAGAGCAGCTTTTGGCCCAGTCGCGCCATTTTGACTTGTCAAAATTTTCCCATCCGACTCACCGCTGCAAGTGTCGATCTCAATATCGAATCCGAAGCTCTTCAAGCTCTTCCATTGGCTGTTCCACTTCATCCACCCTCTAGCACTGGCGATCAATACTGCAATAACGGCTTGCTTCGACTATGACTGGCCGTCGTTGCCGCTCCCTCAACTCTCATCAGAAAGTGCACGTACGTTAGTGCACGTACGTTAGTTGGTTCTCAGAGGGCGGCTCGCTTTGTCAAGAGGTAGGAAGCAAGGAGGTCTTTAATCTCGTCTGGGTATCGCTCATCGCAATGTGGTATCCGCATCAACCATGTTTCATTGTTCCGTCACGCTCTCCACTTCTCCCACCTGCTCTTTCGCGATTATATTCAGTCTCATCAATCAGATACTGTTTTCCTTCATTCGTTCACTCGGGTTGCCACCACGCCTCATCAATATGTTTCTCGCTGTCGTAATGTCGGACGTAGTCTTGCTGTAGGATACTGTACGCATACGACCGTAACATACGGCCGTTACGCGTTACGTTTCCCAGGAACCGCAAAATCGACACATAACGGCCGCATTACGCGTTACGTAACGCAATCCAACATACCGCACGCAATGAACTTGCCGCTGATGATCAATATAAAATAAATTATTTTTCAATTGTGTATATGTCCCAATCGAGTGTATATATGCTCCCTATCCTCGAAATTGGATTTTTTTGACCATTTGAGGTTACCAGACCTGCTTTCCCGAGATCCAAAATCTCAACATACAAGAGCCCCGTTATGCGTTACGTAACGCGATTTTGACACACCAACCGCCCGATTTTCGCCGTAACGATATGCTATGGTCGTATCAGTACAGTAAAAGCATTTTCTTCGATCAAATGAATATCTATTTGACAAATTGATGTTGCCGCGTGCCCCAAGATCTGCTCAGCTGTGAGTCACTTTTGCAAAGTACATTTTCTTGCCGTGCTACCGGGCTGCTACGCGCGTCTATGGGTGGTCGCCGAATCGGATGTGCTATGGGACTGCTATGGGACTGCTATGTGACTGCTACGAGATTGCTGGGGCTCACACAAATTCTCATAGCGGCTCAAGTCTTCTTGGGGAGCTATGAAATTTCTCATGGTCCTTTGCATCTACAGAGCGACTTTGATCCTGGGACCCCATTTCCTGATGTATTTGAGTGACCCGGAGATGTAGAGGTTGCTCGTAGATGCCGCACTGAGCTCGGTGACAGCCATCGGCTTCGGAGAATCTATCGCACCTCATCAGGCACCATATAGCACGTTTGTTTGTTTCGCCGATATTTCTGATCATTTCCTATCATGTTATTCCTTTCGAACGTTCTTTGTTTCAAAGTCATGTGGTCTCATTTTCAGTGTTTTTCCTATAAGTACAGCGCATGTATGTAGAGAAAAGGAACTGATTCGCCCCCAGACCGCCAATATACTAGTTCACCCACAGCACTAGGGATAACTGACCCGCCGAGAGCCGCCCCATCCTACCTACGAGATCCCCTGTGGATCTCGTACTCTTCAATAATAATCACCCGCTGGGGCTCGAGTGCGTGTTTTGGGCTATGCCATTCCACGGAGTCTCCATCTCAGTGACGGAATTCGACCATGATCATATTTCGGTCCCGTCGATTGTATAGTACGCTATTATTAGAGCAGCGGAGCTTATTGGATAAAATTGATAATCTTGATCTCGGTGCTCGTACGGGATTCAGAGCCTGAAGTCAGTAGTTCTCTGTATATTCTTCATTAATTCTTCATTGATTCGCTCATCAACTGTACACACGATATTTCGTACAGGTAGTTTGAACTCATCAGACACCGAGACTACATTTCGTACAAGTCATTTACCTATTGATTGTCAATTGATATTCGGAAGAAGTGGTACTTGAAACAGTGAGACGCTCGGTTCGAAGTTGGTCAGTGGTCACCGTGGCCCCTGGGTAGTACAAAGTGGAGAGTAACGATACGTCGAAGATGAGGAGTTCATGATTTTATCCCAGGTCTACAATATTACTAATCAGTCGGATCGTCATGAACCATAAAAGGCAGGCCCAGTCAAACACATACTTGCTGAGCATCGCGCTTGGCGATTTTTTCCAGCATCCCACAACCACTAGTACTCACTGCATCCTGACCCTGTCTTAGGAGCAACTCATCCCTCTCTCTTCTCAACGCCTCAATCTCCCGTCTTGCAGACTTAACCTCCTCATTCACCTCCACATTCATCTCCGTCACCTCCCTCAATCGATCCTGTAGCGTCTTCATCTCGATATCCAACCCATCAGCCCGACGAAGCGCAGACGCGTTCCGTGATTGTTCAGCACATAGCACATCGTATCCCCTGTCAAGAAAAGAATACTCCCGCCGTAACTTACAAAGCTTCATATTCGCTCTATACTCCGCCAACATATCTTCATTCGCTCCAAAGAACACATCGAGCGAACCGACATCTTCAGGCCATATCTCCTCAACAGGAGTCAAAATAGTCACAGGCAACGTCTCAAACCCGAAATCTTCCGTCCCACCGACGTATGCTCGTATAAAATACGGCAGTCCAAGGATATACGCAAGCGCCCCAGATAGATCCGAGAACAAAGTGAACGAAGCAACGCCTCCACGTCCAGGAAAGGGATGATGAGCGTCAAAGATGACGAAGAGTTCTTTGAGACCGATTGCGGGCCCCGGTTCACGTATCACGGAGGGGAGATAGAAGACGCATATAGCATCCCATTCTTGAGCGACGTACGATACTGGATCCAGATATTTCGAGATTATAGCGGCGATGGGTGTGCATCTGAACCGGTCTGTTCCTTTTCGGCCTTTTTCGCGTAATAAGCTGTAAGATATTATCGTGAGCATCAGTCCGAGTCTGATGGTCAAGGAAGAACGTACGTAAGAAGACTCTTGAGACTCTTCTCAGGAGATCGAGATAGATCTCCACCCGGGGTGTATCGTAAAGAAGATTGAAAAAGAGGCAACTTCAATATATCTTCTACACCCGGATAGATGGGTTCACCCGCAAGATTGATAGCCATAATTTTCTATAGAGTAACCATGCATCCTTCCATGAGCTCCAAACTTGAGCGAAGGATCAAAAAAATAACACTACATACCTCCATCAACTCCTGACTATCCAACTTCTCAATCGCTCTCGAAACCAACCCAAAAGGCTCTCCACGACCCAGCACAATACGCGCAGCATTCACCGCGCACAGACGACCATCCAACGCTTTCTCCTCAGGGAACCATTTAGAATATCGAAGAACGATGACGACCTTTTGACCCCTTTGAAGAAGGGTGAGTATCTCGGCGGAACTAGGGTGGTCCGGATCGGGATTGACGTAAGGGTTGAGGAAGGGGTTGAGGAAGGACGGAGGTTCACGAGCGTAGAAGTAATTTGGCGATGAAGAGTCAAAAGCGTATCTTGAATCGAACCAGATATCTTGAGACGGATCTTGATCTTGATTACGAAACTAGACGTTTGAGAAATCAGAACCATTGGTAGCCTGAAAAATTGCTCATGCGTACCGCGTCCCAATTTATATCACTATTATCCCTTCCAGACCACCACGAACCAATGAGACGTGGTATGATATTCCAGCGCTGCAAGAACGATCCAGAGCCTTCCTCATCGATATCGATGTCGCCACCGAAAGCCATTCGAACGGATTCGACACGGATGACGGTAAGCACTGGCTTGCTGGACGCGGAGAAGGAGCTGAGCGACGACGCGGTCACGGTCCAGTTCTAGTATTTGGCGCCATGGTACTACGGTACGCCAACGTTGGCTGCGGCCCAATGAGAATATTTTGTGATTGAGCGCTGAACGAGGATCGGAAGGAAGAAAAGGTATCCGGATTCCGACGGGTGTTCCTGAATTATTTGCTTCCGCCATCGTTCATAAGTGAACAACTGTCTCGATATTCCAATATCAATCCTCCGAGACGATGATCCATCCGATCCCACATATCCATGTCAGACTACATATTACAAGGCACGGTAATTACGTAAGGAATCTGCATCCCCTGCCCAACGGCCGCGATACTAATGTTCGAACAGTCGACATCGACTGTAATGAGTTGATACAGCATTCTGGATCTCATTACGTTGTGCAGATCTGACGATACTCTCTCCGCAAAAGTAACAGAAATGTCTGTCTAGACATGAGTACCGGAAATACAATTGAAGAGGAACAGAAGAGGTGCTCACGTATTACATCCAACCGTCGAACACTGAATCGGCATATCAACAACTCAACCGGAAATACATAACGGGACTCAGCTCACCGTCATATGATTACATCCCGTAATCTTCTCCACCGGCGTCTGACATCCTTTCACCCCACCAACATCCTTAGCACACATCCCATCCTCGACACCAAAAAAGGAGAACGTACCAGGACAGTGTTTCCATCCTCTCGCTTTCATCAACTCACCCATCTCAAGACTCCCATCACACGAATGATTGACACCCGGCTCGACAGTCTGTTGACATTCCTTACACCAGATATGATCACAATTTGGGAGCGGACAGCCTAGGATCTTCATCTCTGCATGATCAGACGCATCCGCGAACGTCGAGCGATTGCACCTAGTTCTCAATGTAAGCCATATACTGTACGATGAACGAGGTTGAGAACTTACTTCCGGCAGTCGAGGAGAATAGAAAATTGAGACATCTCAAGTTCGATCCATAGATCCATCTGCGCTTGTGTCAAATCCAACATCTCCACCAGATCCCTCTCAACACCTACACACCAAAAACTTGATCAACTCACCATACCAAATGAAAATACAAACACAAGAAGACGTACGACTCGGTTCACCTCCCTTTCCCACACAAATAGGACATAAAACAGGAAACCGATGTTCCCCCAACTTAGATCCCACATACCCCATCATACACTCCCTACAAGTCTCATGCCCACACTCCCCAATTCGCACGACATCATCCTTCGGCAATTCCTCCATACAAATATCACACCTAAACGTCTCCTGGATGAACTCTTCTAATGAACGTCTTTCGAGATTGAGAGCTTGGGATTCAGCGTCCATTGATGCTTGGATTTGTTGAGCTAGTTGGATGTCTGAGGCTCGTTGAAGTTCTTCGAGGCGGAGCTTTTCGAATTCGGGATCTCGTACTGGGGCTTTTTCGTCGGCTTTTGATCGAGATGGTAGGCGTTGGGGATTTCCGGCCGTCTCAAGCGATTGGGGGGACCTCGTACGTCCGATACCACGACTATCAGATATCCGTCTGGTGGTGGCGTTGTTGGACGTACTAGGAGTGTTAGATGTCGATGCTCTTGCAATTGGAGAGGTCCGAGAGGATAAGAATCCATTCTTCCGTACACCGTTTGACGAAGCCATGGGAGATTTAGTAGGGCTCGATGTTGTTGCTGAAGGTGAAGAGATCCTGGATGGCCCGGCGACGGCATTGCTAGAGCTCGAATGGGGAGTAGACGGACTTCGTCCGAGAGACGATGAGAAAATAGTGCGTCGAGGAGCGGGATGAACGTGACTCGTCGACGCAACGGGAGGTTTCGTCTGCATCTGCTCCTTAATCGCTCGAAGTTCCTCTTGCAGTTTGATCGCCTCATCCCTCGCCTTCTTCACCTCCCCTTCCAAATTCCTATTCCTCTCCTCCAACTCCCTCATACCCATCCTCAACCCCAAAATCTCCACATTCGCATCATAAACCGCTCTCATGCCCTCATCCCCATCATCATCCCCGTCCCCATACCTAGCTCTCGCAACGAACAAATGCCCCGAATAACAACTCAAAAGCTGAGCCTGCCACTGCATCGCTCCTCCCCCCTCCCTCGATGCTCTCACCAAATCATCTTCAACAAAGAATAATTCAGCAAGGTAGATAGCCGTAGCATCGAGTGAGGGGAAAATAATGAATGAGGCGCCTGTAGTCCCCTTGTTGGGTCTAGGGTGTGAATCGAACACGAGGAAGACGTGCGATAGGGATGGATGAAGGATGGGGATGTACATGACTGCGATGATTTCAGGAGGCCGGGTGATGATGACGGCACTCGGTTGTCCCTCTTTCGAGGAGTCCTGTTCTGATGTCGCTTCGCTGGTTTCTCGTAATCGCCTGTTGAATAAATTAGTGAGACATCGTGCGACACGTTCAACGGGGAGAATTACTGGAGCAATGTGGTGAAATTACGCATATTTGAGCTTTCGTATTCGGTATGTTGAAGGCTGAGAGTATTGTTGAAGAGAGGCAGTGCCCGAATATCGTCTACCTCGAGATGACTCTCGCTCCCCCAACTCTCGCAAATCTGCACAATATCCTTCAAATTCTCCAGATTAACAGCACCTCCAGATTAACAACAAACAAAACTAACTTTCATAGTCTTCGTCTTCTCCAAAACCCCAAGCAGATCAACCCCCCTCGT
Source organism: Sistotremastrum niveocremeum HHB9708 (assembly GCA_001630475.1). Lineage (NCBI taxonomy): Eukaryota > Fungi > Basidiomycota > Agaricomycetes > Sistotremastrales > Sistotremastraceae > Sertulicium > Sertulicium niveocremeum. The sequence goes on from KV419429.1 coordinate 159,650, forward strand.
CCCGTCCCGAATTTTGCACAATATCCATCTGATAGCGCTCAGCGCTGCTAAGCCACATGAAGATATTCCTCCAAGTTCGTATTGACTTGTATTAGGAAAATTGATTATGACTTCACGTCCGTGAAGCAAGGGAGAGAAGCGTAGACCGATGGTGTTTGAACGAGGTGTTGTGGGCAGGAGCATCGTGTTTCCGAATTCCGATTGCGATGCCGTTGTTTGGTGTCGTGCACCGATTTGGTTCCGAGTGCCTGAAATGGGCGAATAAAAATATTCCAAAAAATGAGAATATTAACTGCTGTACGTGGAAGTTCTGGTAGAGAAAGACAAAGGTAATATCGCGCAGCATCGGATGTAGATGTTTAAACATCTTATGAAATACTGGTACAATAGACTTGATAAACGTGAGAAAAATCAGAGAAATACCATGGACTTTCGACTCGTTAAAATATGTGTCTGGAAGTCAATATCTTCCTCCGGGTAATCTCATGACCATATGCAAAGTGGCCAAATTACCAATGTCGTACTCCTCCAGTGAATGGGCGTCCTGGAGAGGTTTAGACCCATATATCAGGTTAAGGCCTTCTTTGGGAGCATCCAGACGATCCGCAATTCTGGATTTGACAGAATCGATTGTGTCCGTCTTTTGCACATTTAGAGTTATCGATTTGCCATTGGTAGTCTTCACGAATATTTGCATAGGTAGGATCCGGAGGACTGGATAATCGATTTCAGACATAGTCGAAGAAGACGAGATGAACGTACCCATGTGAATCGTCGAATCTTGCATAATCCGGTACTCGGATAACGCATGACCGTCCTCTATGCCCCTTCCTTCAAAGAATTATGTTTATCTCCGTGGGTACCCCACATGGATGGAAAGGGGGGCGAAGGTTATCCATGTCATCAACTACTAGCTAAGCAATTCATACTATATTAGTGTAAACTCTGGAACTGTATAGTTATAGTTAAAACACGGAATATTTTGATCTTGATGTGCTTCTTGTCAGTCTTGAGATGTGCCCTCGGAGTCCCAATCAATGTCTTGCATCTTGCACTGAGGCATCCAATATAGTTTTGAATATTGTGTTTCCCCCACCACCATTGATTAATTTTCATAATCGATTCTTCTCCTTTTACTCAGTAAAAGCCTTCCGCCATCATTTTTTTATTCCTTGTTTATTGTGTCCTTCGTCTCCTTCATTAGCGCCCTCATCCCTTGAGAAATCGCCGTCGCATGCATCATAGCATCATTGTATCAATGATAACTCGCAATGAAAACCGTTGGAATGCGTGCACAATTGCGACTCGACCGAGCGTGACGAACAACGATCGCAAGTTGAAACTCAGCGCTTCGCTACTTTGTCCAGCCTTTTGCTGTCGAATCACCGATCCGAGTCAGTCGAGGTTATGCTCAAGAGGTTAGGTAGAGAGAATGTATGATCGGGTCAATAACCACAGACATATTCTGTCAGTCCTTTGAAAATAATACACAATAATAATAATCATTTAGCTCTGGTGCCTCTGGATAATGCAGTATTATATTTATATTCAATGCCAGGGTGATTATTTGATAAAAGTATAGAAATTACAATAAACCCATCCAAGCTCACTTATTCTGCTCCCGCGGCCATTGTTTGGAGAACCCAATGTCAGAGTGCAAAAGCAAGGGAATTGAGCAAGACAATTCGAACTCAGTAGCTTTCGGAGTCCGAGAGTAAATCCGAACGGGCCAATGCCGAGCGCGTTGGGCAAAGGCTCCGTGGGAATTTTAGGTTACGTGGGAATCTAGAGGTTACGTGGGAATTCGTGCTGTCAAGGACCCTGATGAAATCGCCCGGGTAGTTCATAGTGGGGGGCTACGCCCCCCAATGAGACGTTGCCCATTAGGTGGGATGCTGTCACGATCATTATGACAAGAAGATCATGGATGAGAAGCGTGATCCGCACCTCTTCTTTCGCTCAATCTTGATTTTGAGACTGTCCACGGTCTCTGTTTCGGTAACCTCATACTCATCGGTCACATTATCCACAGTTTTGACGAAGATTCGCATGATGCAGAGGGTTGTGAAGTCGTGAAGGTGGCGCCAAAAGTAACTGGTGAGATGAGAAGGTGCGAGCCAAAGGTCCTCAAGTTGTTCGACCTCGTTCTCAGTCAACTCAGTAAAGATCTCGCGCCTGGCAGAGAAAAGCCGAAGGGTAGATGGGTGTCTGAATTCGAGAGACCCGCTCCGATATCCATGTCTGTACGATGATAGGGGCCGGACTGTATTGCATGGTGTCACTGTGCGGTGCAGTTACCCCTGCTCGTCCACAGCAGCGAGAGTATCGGGGGTCCTGTCTTGTGGATGCTGCGCAGTGCCAAGAGTCCCGGAAGGATATTACATAATACACATTTCGAGCAGCTAGTTCACTTGGCTATACGTCGTGCGAGACGTCCCTGACGATTCTGAATACGAGAAAGAGCATTGAGATCATTTCATCACCCTCACTGTTGCTTTTGAGCCCGAACATCACCTTACAACACCGGCGGAGCAATTTCTTAGTTGCCTTGGCCCTTGGACCGACGGCATGCCGCCACGATGAATACAGGTCGTCTTTCGATACAGAAGACCTTCAAGCGCAGTCTATGAAGCATGCACGAACCATCGGCCAGCTAGGGCCTAGTCAGTATACCGCATCCTGCATGCGCACGACGCGTGAGGGTCATTGGTACTTCATTGGTACGCCAACTCAGGCACCGCCCCAAATAAGGGTTGTCATCGCCATCATCAGCCTTGAGTTCCGGTTGGTTGTGACTGGGTGCATCGGCAGAGCAGTCTTTGACGTCGAGAATGTCGAATCGTACCCCGGCTTCAGTGAGTGTTTAGGATGTTTCGTAGATCAGTTTGATGACAAAGATTGTAGCCGAATCAACTGCCTTCTCAGCTCAAGCAGCGACTGCTTGCTGGATCTACCGTCGTTCAAAGCCTCAACGACGACATTAGATATTCATGTCGAGGATTGACGTCGTGTCGACTGGCAGCGCTCAATGCAGTTCGATTGGTGCTGACGCAGGAGAGATTGATAGGATCAGGATGGGCTTTATTGGAAGCCATTGAAGACGAAGGGGCATTGGAGGTACGTCATCCCAGTCGTCCTACCATATACACGCATTAATCATTGGAAAAGGAAGTTATGCTTATCTGCTCAGGTGGGTCAAGTGCAGACTGTCCAGACGACGTTGGAATGCGTACACTGCAATCGCTTCCGCTCTTTGAGCATTCATTGAAGAACGTCGGTGGGAAACCTACTCCCCCTCATACATCGAATAATGATATCAGTGCATGGCTACAGTGAGTCATATTGATTCATCTATAATATAATCGATATTTGATCAATCTGGATAGTCGACTGGAAACCATGTCTGAACCTCAATCTCCTATGCCAGGTCCCTCAAATTCCTCCCGCTCAGTGATCATCTCAGGGCACTCGGATGTCATCTCCGTAACCTACATTCCAATACAACACCCCACCCTTCACGGTGTCTTCGCCGTCTTCGACTCACAACCTCGTCCAGCCAGAGGGATCAAGGGACCTTCTTTCATCTTCTCTCATTCAGCGGAACGTGTCTCCGCATACCTCACACAACTCTTCCGAGAATCTCACAAAGCCCTCTCTCATGACTTGGCGAGAATGACCGCCGACTTCTACACTATCGCGCCGGCATTCAGCGCTGACTCTGAGGTGATAGCGGCTTACGCTGCGAATCTGAAATTATGCGAGTTAACATCAGAAGTTGACGACCTTCGCTCCACTATTCGCGTGCAGAAGGGGAAGAGCGTAGATTCTTCTCCTGCGGCTCTAAACATCGCAGGACGACATCCCGCCGAAACTAAATTATTTGCTGCGGAAGAGCTCATCAAAGCCCTTCGAGCAGAAAAAGAAGGAGCCTATTTCGAAGCTCAGAATCAACTGCGGGACGCGAATCGAGAGCTACAGCGTCTTCGTCATCAATTGAATGACAGAACGACAGCTCTCCAGTCCACCCAGAGAGACCTACTCACGGTCCAACAAGGACATATCCAACTCCGACAGGGACTTGCAGATCTCCGCACGCTCAACGATGAGGCCAAGCGACAGCGGGACGATCTATCTCGGAATCTCGACGTTCAGCAGAATCATCACGTGACCCAAATGCAGGCGCTTACGGCGGAACATCAGCGACAACGGATAGAACTCATGCAGACGCATCAGACGTCGCTAGATCAGATCGCTAGTCTTACGCGGAGAGTCCACGAACTCGAAGATCGCCGTACAACGCCTCCCGCGCAAGATCCAGTCGATAATGTCGAAGATGTACGCGTCGATCAACGCTCCCCGGAAAGTGGACAAGAGACGCCTGTACGTCGTCCAACCCTGGAGGAGAACGAGAGGCTTCTCTGGGAGCTCTTGGCAGAAGAAAATGCTGTTCAAGATGCGATGGACTTACACCACGTCATCGACTTCGACGGGGACGTCGGACAACAGCTTCAAGTCCTAAACGAAGACGAAGCACGCCGAGCATCGCCAGTCCAAATCTTACCCGAAGAAGAACCAGAAGTCCTAGCAGATACTCCGAAGTTCTCTTGCAATGTATGTTTAGATGAACATCCGTTGGAGGACGTTGCAGTCGTCGAAGGATGCGGTCACGAATTCTGTCGTGATTGCATGAAGGACTTCATAGAATCTAAACTCTCGGACGGACAATATCCAGTTATGTGTCCTATCTGTCAGGCTTCCAGGGATATCGGTGCCCCTCGCGGATGTGAGTTGATCTTCTTCGTCGGCGCCTGCGACTGCTCATAATGGTCTCATAGATGTCGGAAGATATTTGATCGATCAACTCGGTTTCACGCAGGAGCAGTACAACAAATGGATTGAACTAGAACTCAATCAACACTCCATGACACTCGAATGTCGGCGGTACGTCCCTCCTTCCCATCCTCTCCCTCCTTTCTCTCAATGACGTCATTTCCGTTTCCATAGATGCGGAACCTCATCTCTAGTCTCAAGAGAAGACTACATAACCGCAGAAATATTCCATTGTCCAAGCTCGGAATGCGACCATGTTTGGTGTAAGAGATGTGGGAAGACGATCGAAGCAGCTGAAGACGATGCAGACGATGACGTCAGTCATTCGTGTGATGGGTCTACGGAATTTGCGAGACTCATGTCTCACAGCGGGTGGAAGGCTTGTCCCGGTACGTATTCTCAATACCACAATAATGATTCGTCGTTGACGAGACGTACAGGATGTGAAACGCCGATCGAAAAGACCGAAGGATGCAATCATATCACTGTATGTGACAGCATTTCGAGATGATCATGACATGCTCATTGCGATCTTTAGTGTCAAGTATCGGGTTGCAATACGTGAGACCTTTCCTTCTTTCCCAGATCCTTTCCTCATCATGCAATAGGCATTTCTGTTACAAATGCGGCGAAACGATAATCCGGTCCACCGATAACACTGAGATCAGTGCCGCTTGGAGAGCCCACTTCTCGGCTGACTGTCCTCTCTATGGTATGCCTGTATTCTTTGGTCATGATTCGGGGTTTCTCATGTCTTTTTAGGCGAATGAATGAGCCGATTTTTGCATTATGTTTGTTATATCAATTTGAGTCTTTGTAATTACAGTATCCATCATTTCTCTTCCTCTGTTTCTCTATTGCACCGCTATTTTTTGTACGTTTGTATAGTCAGCAATCATCGCAGCGGTTATGCTGTCATGGGGCTCATTTGCACGCCGCTCCGTAACATATTGAGATGCTACGCGCCAAAGTACCAGTCCAGCGCTAGTAGAGCTTCCGACCCCCGACTCTTTTTCCCGCTGAGTGAACCAAGCCTCCATGCCTGATGCTGGTGTCGGTGAGCCAGCGCCATCGTCTAAGCTCAATCCAGTAGCCCTGACCTCGGAAAGTAAATGGGCACATTCCGCGTACGTGCTCGAAACATCCGCATCTTCGATCATCACCGAAAACTCACTCGATAGATGGCCGGCCTGGTTACTTTCAGGAACATGTACGCCATTTTTCCCTCATGATCCATCTGGTGATGACAAATTATTTCATGATCTTAAGTCCTAGGATCGACAGCAATAGCACCTAGAGGCCCACCCTCGCTCCCACCTCTCGTATTTCGCCTCGGCTTCTCGTTCATATTCGCAGGAGCGGGATATGTTACATCTACAGGGGATATCAGAAATGGGAACGGGATTACCACAGGTGCGACAGACATACCATTTCATGTCGACTCTTATTGATTAGGTTCCAGCGTGGTCACTCATATATCTCTTCCTGAACGCTCGTAATTCCCTTAGACGCCCGTGGCATCCTGTCGGACTTGGGTTAACGGTCGCAACCTCGTTATGCGCAGGCATCTACGGAGAGAACTATTTCCAATCGCAAAACTTTCTCAACGAAAAGACGGATTCTTAAGCCATCGTCGGCCGTCGACCGGCATCTCCCACTGCATCACCACGAGATTCTACGTAATTAATCCCCCCCGCTCTCCAACCACACTATCTAATGATCTGTCTTCTATCACGACTTTGACTGACCGGACTAATAAAGCTCCTCATTCCTACTACATACCCGACCCCCCTTGCCCATCTGCGCATGTTTTGAAATAATCTGTCTAGTGTGTTCTTGCCAAATTTGAAACAGAGCGGGCTTTGAAGCTCAGAACCTGAGGGATCAAACATCCAGCCGAGATTTTATCTCATTGCCTCTGAACCCTTCAATGGCGGACACTTGTCTATCTTCGCGGCGCCAGTATGGCTCAGGATCGGCCCTGTTTCATGGAGGCAGTGAGCGAAAACGAACCAGAAGGATATTATCCGTTTACAGGTGTTCTGGCACGATGTTTGGCATCAGAATTTCTACCGCTTTCGGAGACGAACCCACATAGGTCCTTCATCAGTCGTTCCAGATTGTCTGATTCTCCGGCCTGTCTTGCGAGACAATAATTCAGTTCTCTCCCAGTCTCCGAGCCCTCCTGTCATATGAAACGGTTGCTGGGGATCCCATTGATGCCTCAGCTTCTGTATAATCCCCAAGTGAACGCGCAGTTACACATCGAACCCCGTCGAGACCGGTCTACCCTCCCTCCTTTTTCAGCAAAATGATTTTGGGTATATACCGATGCACGTAGAGGTAGACCAGAAAGGAAAGGTGGCATGACGAAAGACAAGGAATCCATGAGATCATAAAGAATATTTCAAGCCTTTTCGGCCGCGAGCGCTTGAGCTTTGTCGTCCTAAAGCGCTCAACCCCTTTCCTTAAAGGGGCGAAATGCAACCGAGGTCCCGGCCAGTTTGGCGCCAACAAGGAATTACGAGAGACTTGCTAAATGCGGATGCGAGAGTGGTGATTGTTCGTTTCGCTTAAATACTTTAAATACCCGTTACATGTAAAATCGGTCCCACGAGCGACGTCCCCCTCCCTGCAACGTCCCCCGCCCCTGCGCAGCGAAACCCAACCTCTGACGTTCAGTCTCCCTCAAGATTTAGCTATATCCTGCTATGAGGACTCTTCAGCCTCCTCGCCCTACGGCTCTCGTGAGCCATGTAATCCCTCTCGAAATCCCTCTGTGGTGCCCGCTCCCAACTGATTTCTCTCAGCTACCCACCATTGCGCCACCGACCCCAACGTCAAACCCACGCACACCACCTCAACAAATCGCTACGAGCGATTACAACCCAGAGCGCCCTTCTCCTGACTCTTCAGAGCATCCCCACGAGGAGAAAGGCGTGCCACCAACGCTGTGTGTTGAAGCTTGCGCTTCAACCGGATCACATTCCAACAGAACACTGTCGAATCATGATTCGGCAGAAGTCTCTCCTGGCGACTCTCAACCAACAACGCCAGACAGTGACACATCCCACGGCTCTCCAAAGCGCTGTAAGCGCAAGAGAGGAGGAAGTGATGAGGAAAGCCTGGACGATGAAGGTGAGCAAGGCCTAAGCTCTCGTTTTCAACGCCTTATATCCTCATCAATGAATCTTCAGAACCTCATCTCCATCACCGCAATCACAAGAGAATCGCGATTGATGGGATATCAGAGGTAAGCCCGAATTTTACAAAATGTCGTTCCGACATTCCCCGATATTGACTGTTGTTTGGTGCAGTGGGGACGTTCATCTAGCAAGTCCCATCCTGGAAGATCAGCAGAATTCATCGCAAGATTGGACGAGAATGAAGGCTCGCCGAGCGATGACGATCCGACACCGGACGGAATCCCAGCACTCGAGGAGCCTACCATCGTCACACCTTCGCCTTCTACATTCCAGCCGCAGCTTACAAGACCCCTTTGCCCCGCATTTCGGCATTTCAGAGATATCTTCTTCGAAGAAGTCCGTGGCAGAGAGATCGCCGGTTTCGGGACGAATATCGATCGCGAGCCATCGGAAGATATCGATGCCATCTTTGCCGATCCGAAAGCCCCTCCAACAGTCTCTATCTGGGGCCTTCGTGCGCTGGTATTGATGATTGTGTATCACGGTTATTGCTTCAGTTTGGAACGGTCGTTGCCTCCTGTAAGAATCCCGAAGTTTTGCTTCTTATGCTTGCTCATTTTATCGTCAGGTTGAATTGGGTGTGACGAAGGAGACTTTCAAGATCGAAGATCTCTATATGTCCGGCCTCAGACAGGCAGCTCAGTATTGCCTTGGAATGATACGCTGGGAAGATATCGAAGACGTAGCCGCCATTCAAGCGACGTGCGTGTTTTATTTACCTTACCGAGGCGACGAACTGAATCGCGGTTGTATAGTACTTTGATCGGGATCGCACATCTCCAAAGGAATCGCAAGTCGGGAGTTGATGCAGCTTATGCCAAAACTGTATTGCAAGCGCATCTTGCGATGCGCAGACTCTGTTCCTGGGCCTTTCAAGGCGGATGTCCCTGGAGGTCACCACAATTTTGGAGAGCACTAGAAGGAGAGGTACGCCTATCATCTCCATCCACATGATCCTGCAGCTCCTAATTTCCCGAACTCCAGATGGCCCTGCAGCTCGCCATGGAAATCTGCTTCGTAGAACGCAGTTTAGATCTACCCGATTTGGACGAGAATCTGCTCATCTTGGACACCCTGCATCAGAACGAGAGTGATACGATGGACGTTGGGAGGGATAGCCGCCTCTTCTATGCTACGATGACACTTTCGACGCTAAAGAATCGTCTGGTGAGGACAGTGTTTTTGACCGATAACTTCGTCTTTCTCACGATCATGACCTTCCTCTGGATGTAGATGAAATCATTGTCAGAGCCATCTTCTCTCCCACGGGAGGTGTTGGTTATGCGGCTGAAGATTACTGTAGAAAAATTCAAAGCCAAGCTTGAGAAGCTTGCGACGCAAGGAATCCTGTGTCCAAGATTGGCTGAACTCGTATCGATCGTGGAAGAAAATATTCGATCGGATACGTACGTCCATTTTCGCAGTCCCCGGAGGCGAACATTAACATGATCTACAGGATCCCGGACGTCTCATTCTTGAGAACCGCCTTCGCTGCCGATTTTCCTCATCTACAAGAAAGGCAGCGACTTGGGCGCCAAGCCTAGGTCGCATGACGTAATTTGACATATTTGACGCCATTGACATTCAGCGATGTGTGTATCATTATACAGTTGGTTTGCAAATTCCAGTCGGAACTCATCGTGTCGGATGTGATTCGGCAGGTTGAGACATCGCAAGTGTACTTAATGTGCTCCCAGTTGCTTGACCCGATGAAATCATCGATATAATGCGCGAAGCTTGTGCTTCTACAATAAACAGCGTGTTTTGTAATTCACTAGTGTATATAACATCGATGCTATGTAATAATTTACAAGCACTGGCAGTAGTCTGAAGAAAGGCCACAAGATCAGTACAATGATACGATCAAACTACGAAAGACTCACAAGCGTTGGAACACTGGCAAGTGTATCCAGTAGCGCAAATAGTGGGACCGGTCCAGCCGATACCGCCACATTGACCCCAATGAGCAGAGGTAGCGCCCGAAGCGGGAGATGAAGTAGTCGAAGTAGATTTTGAAGAGGAGGACGATGAGGAAGATGAGATAGTAGTAGACTTGGACGAAGAAGAAGACGAAGAGGAAGATCCTCCGCTTCCGCTGATAGCAGCGTTAAGCTTGCTCTGGACGAATGCGAGGGCGACGGAGCCGTATTCGGTGGCATAACCCTGATGAGTAGCGGCGTTGTTACCGTTGCAGCAGTAGGGGTCGGAGGAGTCGCAGTATGATTGGATGTTGGAAGCGTAGGGGCATTGGAAACCGGTTGGGCGGGGAGCGAACTATATGAGCAGATGAGCAAAGTGGCGGATTATGATGAAATGTAGATGAGACTTACACCACTGGCTTCGCAAGTGCCGACGTTGAAAGACAGGCCGGGGATGTGACGGGGGTCACCCATGAAGATAGCAGCCTTGATAGCAGCCAAAGAGGCAGGGGTGAGGTTGTACTGGTTGGCAGCGAGACCCTCGTTCGAGTCACCTCCTCCACAGTAGGCATCGTCGAAGATTTGGCCACCCTAATAATGGGATATGATGAGGACACACTTCGAGAACCCCGGCAAGAATGGGACACGTACCTGAGAGTAACCGACCAAGACGAGGAAAGTGTTAGGGCACTTCGAATTGAAGCCGTCAACGGCGGCCTGTACAGCTTCGACACCCTGGATGACTGAGTCGGCGTAGCTGACGTCACCGCATGAGGATTGACCACCGCAAGCAGGGTAGACAATAGCCTCAGAGGTAGCACCGGGGTAGGCGTTGACGATAGACTGAACGACTGATTGAGAAGTACCGTATCCAGGGGGAGCAGTAGTCTCGCGAGCACCGAAGACGTGGACCTGTGGGCAACTCTGTGCAAAGACGAGAGATGCGCTCAAAAGGGCGAGAGTTGCGACGCGGATGACAGCCATTGCAAGAGAGGTCTGAGGAAAACCGACATTGCCAACTCCCAGTTTTATAGCACCTGCTATCGACCCTAGCCAACATGCGTCTAAAAATGTCCTGAGCTATTTGGGTCCACTCCGGGAATGTCGTCGATGGTTCTTCTGATAATGAATGCGTTAGACTCGTCGTGACCTGAAATCGCTAATTAACCGGTTCCGTTTTCTTCCGATCGATGAGCAAGCAAAGTCATGAGACGGTCCCAGCAGTTGATCGAACTCGATGCTCGAGTGCAGCCCTGTACAGCAGCCTATTTCTGCAGACCGACATATCGCCAAGGAAATCAGTGAGTGCTATTGAGCAGGTACGACAAAGGCAAAAAGCAGCGTTCGCAAATAGCTACGGCCCGTGGAGATCATGCTGAAAGAAAGAAAACAAGTGAGGGCACCGTTCGATCGATGCGCAGAAACCACGGCGGTCGAGGGCGATGTGCTGTGCCACGTCTTCAAAGTCACGCGTCACACCGCGTGGTCACGGTGGCCATGACGAGTTCCCCCAACCACTTTCAGGACCCTGTGCAGGCGAATATTCCTGACTGTCGAGAGCATGGGGATGGAAAGGCACTATTTTATATTGTTGTTGAAAGAGATTGATCGACTGACATAGCGACGGACTTAGAAAATGGTGTCGGGTATACCGGAGAACATAACCGTGAGGTCGGTTATGTAAGCAGGAACCTAGCCCGAGAAGACTTTGAATAAGAACATGGCGATCGCTCCGGTGATCAGATAGGCTTCAAACTTCATGTTACAAGGGACTGCAACACGAAGACTGCGCCACTTCTTGAATTAGATCTTGAAACAGACGCTCTTACGAATGGGTCTCCGATTCGGCAACTTCGGCATCGACCTAATCGAACTTCAGATATTCCGAATAGCCAAACGGAACGCACCCGATTGAGTATCAAACCTTTGATCCTATTTTTTCCCATATATGCTACATAGCCTGCTAAATTCGAGTCGCTGATCATAAGCTGGAGCGCGTTTGTTTGCTAGTGGGATTTTTCGAGCGACGAAACTCAATCTCCCGATACTTTTACTGTACATGTGGACTCATAAAGCTATGAACCAGTCGTGCACATCTTAGGAATCCTACCTCTCAGTTCTCAGACAACGAGACTGTATATATGCTCTCCGGTCCCAGAATGCATTGGCCAGGGAAGGCTCCGAGTCGGTCCGAGATGAATGTCTACTAGTGCCATCAATGTAACAGTACCTCGTGTTGCCCAAACTGACTGCGGCTCATTTCATTCTACACTGCGCAATTTCAGTGATCTTTTACACGTACCGTGACCTTTCTGGATAGACGCTTGCGCGTTGCGTTGAGCGACCACTCAATCACGCCGGCGCCGTGCTCTATTCTCACCAAAATCACGATCATTATTATCAGAATGATGAACGGAGGCAAAATTTCTTCTCAAGTCCTATTATGAGCTTTGGCATCAGGCATAGGTTGACGACGGGGGGTGCGATTGACATTATGGTGAAGTCCTGAGTGAGGAACAAAAAAAGGGGGACGTGCACCACGTATCGGGGATGACCGATTCTTTGAGGCCAAATTGCCAAATGTCGAGAAGACGGATGTGAGTGGCTTGAGGGACAAGGGTCGCACCCCATATGATGTAGGTAAAATTAGTAACCCTGAGGAAACATCGAGATGATCTGAGAACATGTTTGATTTCAGCGTATAGATCGGAGAACCAATCAGTTTAGACCAATAGGTCACCAACTCGGCCGAGTCTTGGCTTATGTTTTGTCTTCAGGATCTCTAGTATGAATGACGTGCACCCATACTTTTTTCTCCGTGAAGGCAACACAACAATATGCCAAGCAATCCGCAGCGTTTCAAGCGAAGTTCCAGGCCCACGCGAGCGAAACAAAGAAGCCCTGTCAGACCGAAAATAGCCAAAAAAATCAGATGCGGTTGCGCGAAAAAACAGCTCGCGGAGACCATGCGGGCAGTCTTATACGTAGCACAACTACATGCAACGACTGTATTTCTCCGCCACCCACGTCACACCTGATCGACACTAGGTGGGTGTCTCTTGACAGCGGTAAGACGAAGGGTACTCTCGACCGCCGAGCTGAACGAACATTTTAGATCAGTTCACGTTGAACAGGGTTCATCGATTCCAAGCTACGAGATAAATCAGTCTCGGCGGAACTCGGAACTTTGACGAGCATATCACAATCGAATGCTTATCTGTTTTTAGCTGGACTGCGGGAATAATTACACGAGGCAGGGTTGTTCGTCATTCTACGCGTGTAATAGCCGGCCAAATAGGGCATGGGAACGATCCAAACGCATTCCGCAGCAGTGTGATCAGGTTCCACACCATCGCACTGGCAGAAGGCCGAGCCCGCAGTCACACTTTAGGTTCAGGTTGCGGAATTCGCAGTCTTAGATGCGAGACGTGGGCAACAGGGGTCTCGTTTTTCTTTGCCATCGTTCATGATCATTTTCTTGCCAGTCCCCGAAAGCGATGACCTTCGCCAAGGTGAACAGTCGGCATCCGTATTCCTCGATGGCCTTGAGGAACTTCAGCCAAAAATAGAGACGTTGATGCAGCCAAAAGTAAGAGCCCTAATGCCGATCTCCAGCCTTATCTCCATCTGACTCGCACGGTGAGTCGGTGCAAGATGACGAGGCACGTCGAGACACAGCTTCACAAATCAATGCCGCAAGAAATGAAGTCCGAAACTTAGCTAAAGTAAGTCATTATATCGGCAACTTGATGTGCGAATGCAGGAGATTGATGGATCCCAGAGCGTGATGTTATTGCAAGGCGTCGAGCGAACCAAGGCATTCAATCAATTAGTGGAGGCCCGAAAGACGATAAAGAGGTTGAATTTAGCGGATGACAACGCTAAAGTGAAAGAGAGGCTGCCGTATGGCATCTCTTCCCCTTTGCGCCGTCAGTCGTCTTCATCCTCGATGTCGACAGCGAAGGAGTTCCCACGCTCGATTCGCAGCCATTCATATACGAATGGTGAAAAGGATTTGACCTGTTCTCGGTAGGTCATATTATCCTATTAACTGAGATATACCTGACTATGACAGTTATGATGGGTCAATCCATGATTTTGCCTCGGAGGAATCGTCGGTTTCAGCTGGGATCGACGACATTAGTGTCATTGCGGTAGCAAACTGGAACCCAACTCCCTCTGCTCGGAAAGAGACGACAGCTGCAACTCTAGCAAGACATGGACGCTCACCTAGTTGGGTGCTCGAACCTGAAATTTTGCGCCGAGATCCCAAGACACATGCGAGCTCCTCACAATCCCGGAAAATGATAGACGGTTATCTCAAGGTTGTTCGATGGCGAGAGAGTCTTTATGACTCGAGCGCGATAACTCCACAAGGCATTTGAAGATGGTTTCTCGGTATGCGCCCATTTCTTGTTGATATTTGCATGTGTACATTACCAATGTTGCATCGGCTGCCGAATCTAAACAAAGCTCTGGCTTTTATTGTAAGAGGGGGAGTACGACACGGTGAACTCGCCTGTGGGCATTGACAGAAATTGAGATCGCGCCATTTCGTTTGGACCAATCATAGGATCATGTCTGATCTCGTGCAAGAACAGAACGCCTGGATGTCCAAGGACCCTCGAAGTTGGCCGTCGGCTGTGTCCGAAATTCACTGCGAAAGGCATTTCCGGTGGCGGATTCCGGAGCGGAACCCAGCTACCCGAGCGCGCTGCAGTCTGCTCTCTGCGGGCCCTCTACAACATCTCACACCTTTAAAGCTCAACTCTCTTCACTTTCCAGGCACTGTGCAAACCAAACGATGGACATCACGGGCAAAAATTATTTCCTGAGTTGAAGGAGCGTTAGGCTGACTTAGCAATAGTTCATCGAGCTACGGGCCTGCCCACGAAGCTAGGAAAACGACAAGCTGACATATATGTTCTCCTACGAATAGGGAAGGAACAGCACAGTACCAAGACCATGCGAGCTAGCCCATCTCCAGTCTGGAATACCTCATTTCGATTCAAGACGATGGCATGGGGTGATCAGGATGTCCAAGTGCAAATTCTGAACAAGAAAACATTGGGGTCGGATCACCTTATTTTGAGCGTTAGAAGGAGCTTAGCACAAGCAATCTCTCAAGCACAGGGACAAGGTGCGTGGATCGTCAGCTATATCTATCCCTGCCTTACTCAGTTGAATCCCAGAATTCGTACTGGATCTTGGCGAATCTCCTAATGAACCAAAAACGCGCATTCAACTCATTCTTTCCATGAAACTGCACGAGGCTAAACCTCCTTCTTCGTCGCCCATGCTTCCTAGCCCCAAATCATCGCACTCTCTGCCAGTGCCTGCCGAAATAAGGCAACCAGTATCGAAACTGCCCAGTGCTAGGGCTGCACCACCCCCACCCCCAAATGACTCCGCGTGGTCTTCACTTCTATCGGTGGTATCTAGGTTAGATGGTGTTGTGAGGTTAATTGATGATGTGGCACGGGTAAGTCACTCCGTCATTAGCTTCAATATGCGTGTCTGACGCATGGAGTGCGAATAGGTCCACCCATATCTTAATGCAGCTTGGCTATTTCTATCAATAGCCTACAAGGTAGCTGCACTTTCCTTCACTCTGTGTCAATCTAATACAAGGTATCAGACAGTCCAAGCTCAGCAGCTTCGGGATCAGAATGTGCAAGATTTGGTCGAGTCAATGATTCGAATGTATTCCTTCGTTGAATATGTGGATATCCGCGATCGCATCACTCCCATGGCGGAAGTCATCCAACAAATGGGAAGAGAGACTGTCGAGTGCGCCAAGTTCATCGAGCGTTATAATCGGAAGACCGTTTCTCGTCGGTATTTATGTTTGCATGCCTGGTAAAAAGTCACATAACTTATTGGCCCGCATAGAGAGAATGATGACTTCAATCCTCGATAACGTTGATGCTGTCATTGCTGAGTTCAAACAGACTTTCGAGACTCTGCGCAACGATTTTGACACGGGTTTGGTCGTGCAAAATCACCTCGGTATCCGCAGAATTCAAGAAGACATCAGTATGAGCCATAAGTCTCGCAGCCAACCCTAGTACTGACACAAATGATTTAGATCGGTTGTTCATCCGGGATCACTTGACCCATGTATTAGCGAGTTGGGATCCCGATCTAGGTTGCTTATCCGGCACCCGTCGGTCAATCTTGGAGGAAATCATGACGTGGATCGTCAGCGTTGACAGGGAGAGCAAAGTCCCAGCAAACGTATTTTGGCTATCTGGCTTAGCCGGTAGCGGGAAGAGCTCCATCGCTCATACCTTGGCCGAATTCTGTGCCGGACTTGGAATCCTTGGTTCTGGGTTCTTCTTCAAACACGATGAAGCCGAACGAAACCGCGCAGTCGATGTATTCTCGACCATGGCCATCGATCTCGCTGCATATGACCCACGACTCGCTCAAGAGATTGCCCAAGTTTTGAAAGCGAGCCCTTCCATCAGTGGTCTTCGAAGACAGTTTCTGTCACTAGTCGCAGATCCTATAAGACGTTCGGACATCGTCAATCCGATGCTGATATTAATCGACGCACTCGATGAATGCGGTCCAAATCGACGAGATCGCGAAGAATTCTTGATGCTTATCGCACAAGAGGCGCCCAAACTTCCTCCTAATATTCGAATCATCATATCCAGTCGGCCTGACGAAGATATCGTGGATACCTTCCAGCGCTTCAAATCTGTGAAACGATTTGACCTCGATCTTCAATCGACGGAGAACCACGATGATCTCGCCAGCTATGTGTCGACTAAGCTTTCCGAGATCGCGGCCTTGAAGTCAAGAAAACCTCACATCAACCCGGAATGGCCGGAGGCCAAACTCCGAACAGAGTTCGTACAACGGACTGCAGGTCTATTCATCTGGGCTTCGACAGCATTGGAGACGATAAAAGATTCTTGGGATCCTCATGCCGAGCTCTTGAGTTTGATCCGAGAATCTGCTGTTAATCGGGGTGCGCAGGAAACCTTGCAAGATCTTTACCGACGAACGGTCAATAAATTTGGACAATGGGATGACCCAAATTTCGCTAGAGCTTTCCGCACTGCTGTAGGCGCCATCATAGTATTACGGGATCCTCTTTCACCCGATGCAATCGATAATCTTATCGGCGACGAACTGGGAGCTCACCGCCCAGATCACGTCTTCTCTGTCATGGGCAGTGTCCTACGAATCGTCGGAGGGACAGTCCGACTTTTACATCCGTCGTTCTCTGATTTTCTTACGGACGGCTCACGCTGCCAGGATGAACGTCAACTTATTCTACCCAGAGTGCATCATTATACGATAGCGCAGAGATGTGTGGGGCTGATGACCGAAAACCTCAAACGAAATATCGCCGATCTTCGCGATACGACAGTCATGAACTCCGAGATCGCTGACCTCGAAGGTCTGATTCGGAAGAAAATTCCTCGCGAACTGCAATATGCTTGCGAATATTGGGTTGACCACATAGTCAACAGCGATGGTGACTCCGGGGTCCTTTCCAAGATCGCCTTGGAGTTCTTATCGTCGCATGCTCTCGAGTGGATTGAAGTTCTGAGCCTCACGCAATCAACGAAAGATCTGTCGAACACTCTGGAAAATCTCCGGGCATGGGCACAAGTGAGTTCCCACCGTATTTTGACTATATTCATCTCATATTCATTTAGGAGCAATCAGACGGCGAGCCGGCTTTAGTTGATTTTCTGACCGAGTTAAAACATTTCTCCCACGTGTTTGCGTCGGTGATCTCAGGAAGTTCGGGTCACATCTACTCCTCAGCCCTACCATTCATACCCCTGAATTCGCGTTTAAAAACATTCCTTTCAAAATGGAGCGACATCCCCATCGTGACAACAGGACGCCAAATAAATTGGCCCCTATTCGCGACCTTGCGAAGTCACACTCAACCCGTGATAGCTACAGCTTTCTCGCCTGACAGTACCCGTTTCGCATCGGCGTCTTGGGATAAGACTCTATGCATCTGGGATACGCGAACTCATGACCCCGTACTACAGTCGATTGAAGGGCATGCGGATCGCCTGTCCTGTTTGGCTTATTCGCCCGATGGCCGCACTATTCTGTCTGGCTCCTATGACCGATCATTAAAGCTGTGGTCCAGCGATACTGGAGAAATCATCACCACACTTTCTGATCGTCACGACGATACAATCAATTCTGTGTCATACTCATCGGACGGGCTATATTTCGCATCCTCTTCTGTGGATGGCACGATCCATATATGGAGAACTAGCGACAACAGTCGCCATCTCACCTTAAAATATACCTCAAAAGTATATTCCGTAGCATTCAGCCCCGATAGCTCCAAAATCACATGCGGAACGAAGGACGGTTCTGTTATGTGTTGGGCGGTGAGCGATGGCAGCCTATCGTTCCGGCAAGTAATAAGCCGAGCTCCCGTACGCTGTGTACACTATTCGACTCAATATCTCGGTGTCGGGGCAGGATCGAAACAAGATCACAAACTGGGAATCTTGCAATTATTAGACATTGCCTCCGGGGATCGTCTCGGACCTCCTCTCCTGAATTCTGTTGGCGTGCGACACTTCGACTTTTCTCCCGATAGCACCATGGTCGCTGCCTGTTGTCACAATTTCACCTTACGAATCTGGGACATCCCAACCCGGCAGCAACTCGTATCGTATTCGACATCATCCTTCTGTATCACTTGGTCCCCCGATGGTTCATTGATCGCTTCGGGTACTCCGAGTGAACATATTTTACTATGGAATGTGCAAGCACTTCTCGCGAGTAAATCCGATGGGAACTACGACAGACATCACCGCGCTGAAGAACTCGTCTTCTCCCCAGATGAGAAAGTTGTCATTGGCGGTACGGGAAAAGGCACCATTCGGCAGTGGAACGTTAACTCCGGAGTCGAAGGCCGATGGATCCAAGCTTCACGAACTCCCAATTTCGTCTCCGCGGTAGCATTTGAAGCCGATGGAACTTTGGTGGGCTGCGGATTCCGCACTGGTTTGTTGCAGGTGCAAGCTATAACGTCGTCGAGACCTCTATTCGTACAGCAAGCGCATAGTCAGTCAATCACTGCCGTAGCATTCGCAAGCCACGCGCCGCTCATAGCTTCCGGCGCTTCGAGCGGGACATTGAAGTTATGGAACTATCGCACGAAAAGCAGCCTGCGCGAATGGACTTATCACGCTGGGCCCAGTTCAAGCAGTCAGTCTACAAACCCAGAATTTTTGCAGTTCTCAGGCACAGGGCAATACCTTGCAGCGGTCATCGGTAGCAGTGTCATACTATGGAATGTGCTCTCGGGCGGATCAGTCAGAACATTATCCTGGTCGAGCAATCATCCCGTCCTCGATATCTCATTTTCGGCGCACTCGGAACTCGGGCTGTGGATTTCGACTTTACGAGATCCCCCAATATTCAGGACGTTCGAAGATTACGGGGACTCTGACGCGGGTAATACTGTTTCCGCCCAAGGTTCTACGGTTGCCATACCTCCCCTTCCCTTCTTCGTCGACGGCGATGCTTGGGTATACGAATATCCAAAGCGTCGGCTTTTCCAGTTAATGCCGAGGAGCACTCCACAGACGCGTCTGATGATAACGCGGGGCGGGAAGTTGGCTTATCAGTCGAGCAATGTCGTGCGGATCGTCGATTTCACGAACTGTATAGGGAAACGATCTCCACCATCCACCATCATGGCGTCGTAGCTTATGACAAATGTTACTGTAACGATCTCACAATGAATGATTATCGCATCGATTTAGAGATGCGGACATCAGGGTGACCTCAAATTAGTATTAGTCTACGGATGTGGTTCGAGGAGAGCGTGTATAGATATGTTTCATGAATCAGTTTCTTGCTTTTCTGCCAATTGACTGCTGAGTTCACTCGACGACTCGACAGTCTTGACAGGGCCAGTGAACCACTTGCGAGCTCCAATGATCCACCATCCACCTGCAAAGCAGAAAACGAACATGACAATCACGACCGCATAATCTAAGCAACATAATGAGAACCGATTGATGAGTGTAAGAGCTATTTACGTACTCATAGTTTGAGCTGTCGGATCTTGGAATCCAGGGAAGAGCAGGAGAATGCAGATGAAGGAGACCCAAGAACATGCTATAGTGCCAATTGGGATTGCCCAACGTCCGAGGGAGAATGGTCCAGGTACCAGTTTTGATCGACCGGAAGTTATCCTCAAAAACACGGGGGTCACGTATGAGAGATAAAGCCCGATAACGGCGGATCTGTTCGAAGAATGTCAGGCCAGGTATAAAGGTCTTAATGGCATAGCGTACCCGGCCAAGCTAGACAAAGCTGCTTCGGAGAATCCAAGCAGGCCGCAGATCCCAGCGACGACCATGACGAGCCATACGGCGTTAACCGGAGTTTGGGTATATCCGTTGATCTTCTTCCAGTAACGTGAGCCTGGGAGTGCGTTGTCTCGAGCAAAGGCATAGACGACACGAGATGCGTCAACGCCCTGAGCAGCGCCGGTGACGAACTGCAAACGATATCTCAGCCAAACTGCGACAAACAAGCAATTGGGGCTTAAGAAGCCGATGGGAACCGAGAAGACATACTTGTACAACGATAATGAAGGACCATATGGCGAGCATACCCCTCTTTCCGAGTGTATCCAAGAACAGTTGTCCCATTTGAAGAGGCAATGTCGTAGTGAGCAGATTATCGACGCTCGTAGTTGCGAAACTTGCAGCGATCAAGATGAGCCAGCCTAAAGATGCTGTTCCCGCTACACCGACTAGGATAGCGATGGGTGCGGCACGTGCTGCTCCGGAAGTTTCTTCTGAAATGTGGGCGGCGGAATCATAGCCTGTCAATGTCCACATGGGGGCGGTGAAGGAGAGGAGGAAGGCCCATCCATCTATGAAGAGAGACTAATCAGGCAACGCGGAATGGCGAAGACGACTCGAACGCACTGTTGTTCCAACCCGAGTTGTTCTCGAACAGAGTGAACGCGTCTTTGGTTGAGACTCGGGTGTCACCCGCACCGGCGAGAAGCGCGGCAATGGCTGCGATTGATGTGCCCACTATCGTTTTGAATTTAGAATAGTTATTCAAAAGTCGGTTTGACCAACTTACCGTTGACAATGACGTAGAATATGTTAATTCTCGCAATAATGAAGGTAGCAGCGGAACAAACGACGCCGTGGCAGAACAATATGGCAAGGAGAATTCCGAAGGTAGCTCCGGCATCAAGAACAACGCGTCCATCAGTGTTCACCGCAATGGCTGTCGTGATCATCTGCGCGCTGTCATACATAGTATCAGCCAGGTCTACAGGATTGCTAGTGTTGTAGCTGACGTACCAAGTAAAGTCGATCGAACATACAAGCGTTATTTGGCCCGTGATGTTCGCCCAGCCAGTAATCCAGCTTGCTAAAGCAGAATGGCGTTCGGGTGCCATCTTTGCGGAGAAGTAGTATAGACCAGCGCTCGTCCTGGTGTTCGTCGGGATCGTGAGAAACAGTCGATGGACATCAAAGAGCAAAGGACTAACGGCATCGACGAAGCGAGCTCTGCTACTGAAGCAGCCACCGTCATAACGAACAGCGATGGAATCAGCCATCCCCAAATCATTCCAACATGCCCGCCTGATGATGGACGGTTAGGGTGGGTGTTAACGTCTATTTCCAATAAAGAATCGACCTGAGACCAAAGGGAAACTGAATGTTGATGTAACAGAGGCAATGACGCCCATGATGGAGAAACTAAAGCATATTGTTTCCAAAAGCTAGAATTTCGCGCCAGTGAGCCTAAGCAGCCATCTTTGAAGAGGTCGGCGCTTACTGAGAACTCTCGCCTAAACTCGCTCTTGTATCCTAGCTCCGCCAACAGGGCATCATCCGCATGCCTTAGGTTCTGCAATACCGAGGAATCCTGTCCATGAACTGCCTTTGGCTGAACCTGTTTCGTCTCCACAGAATGCAGGTTATCGCTAGACGATGTTTTGGCCTTCTCGGACATCATGATGGAGGTGAAAGGACAGAGCAGAGGAGCAGCGCCGCCGATAAGAACGGTAGGCCATGATATTCCGAACTCCTGTGGGATCTTCTGGCGCGAATTTGGATTCGAGAGATAGCAACCAGGCTAGCCTCTGCTTTCAATCTCCGCTCACCGTTTGGCCCTTTTCGGGACCTAAATTCTTTATCCGTTATCTTTCATTACGACTCTGCCGTAATGCTGATATCCTTTCATTGAGATCGTTACAAGTCTACGATCCTTTCCTTGTCCTCAAAATTTGAATCGGAAGATACCCCCCTTATTCTGAGCCTTCCTTGCGGCGCAAGTGTGGTTCCCGGACGTGAGAATCCGCAGCGATAAGGCCCGATTCATTTGCTGCATGGAGGAACGTTCCCAGCGTTATATAGAACGCCGCATGCTAGGACAACTACTGTACCCATACGACCTCAACGTACCGTTACGGTCAAAATCCGGATTTTAGTACGCAAAAAAAGCGTTACGTAACGCGTAACGCGACCCAAGTACGTTCGGCACATGAAATTTGGTCCGGCCGGCTACGCCGGCCGCGGTTGCCGAGCTTTAAGCGGTACGTTATGGTGGGCTACGTTACGCGTTACACTGGACCTGTACGCTGTACGTTTGTTATTTGGGAACGTTACGCCGTTACGGCCGTACGTTATGGTCGTATGGGTACAGTAGTTGCGTCTTCTCCTTCGCACTGGCAACAATCAAGTTTGGCTTATGCAGTGGGCTAACTAGTAGCCTTAATAGTGACTCAGAAATATCCTTTTAAGGCGTTGTCGCTACGCAAAGACTCAGAAGAGACCTTGAAGAAGTCTTCCTCAGGAACCACTATTCGTTCCTCGATAAGAAGTCTGGAAATGTGCCCCTGTGCCTCAAAGACTGGGAACAAGATTGAGGGTGTCCTTCCCAACCCGCCGGGCAGAACCACCGACCCTTCCCGCCGGGCGATTTTCAAGAAGCTACCCTACCGAGATATTCGAACACCACGTCTGACAACAGGGCCGGTACCACTTAACGTTCTATGTTCAATCCAGGGGATTTCCTACCACAATGGCTTGTTTATCGATTAAGGTTCTCCGTGATTGAAGCTTGCACTGTGAGCCCGACGCGCGTGATAAACAATGTCCAAACAATGTAGACGCTGATGTTTCAGCATCGGATCAGTGTTCCGACCCCGACGACGCGACTTCAGAATTTTGGATCGCCGACTTCGGATCTGCAGTACACTGATCCCGATTTGATTCTTCAGTGCATCATTGATCTGACATTGAAGCATCAATGACATCTCAGAATATTGGGTCAAGGCCAGAAATTGCACGACAATGATATTTAAACAATAGATACAAGTTCGGCACGGATGTACTATCTTTGAGAACCGCTTTCCGCAGACTTTTTGGCGATGACAAGAAAATGGGACTTAGCGATTTCGCGCGCAAGAGCGGACTTAACGGCTTTTCGGAATACGGCTCAGCCAGGTCATGTGACTGGATATCTCAACATGTGCCAAATACGTCCCAACAATCCCGTCCCTTTGCCTCTGTCCTCGATGAGTCCATCCGTTCCCTCCCCCGTTGCCCGTCCGTCGTGCGAGCTTCTAATCCCCACTCTCCAAATCTGTTAGCACCATCTCCGCCGCTTTTCATGCATCCAACCGCATCCAAGAACAGTGTCGTGCTCACTCCCTGTAACACTGACACGACTGCGCCAACTCGGTCTCGAAGATGACTGCGCACGTCCAGAACCCAAAGGCCCCTCAGATTATACCTCAACATCGGTCGGACAAACACTCTGTAGTCGAGACACTCACCCATACGGTGCATCTCAAGGTACGACATCTCATTGTCTGATCACGTGAATATTTATTGATCAATAGCATCCAAAATAAGGTTGCATCAATCCCTGCTCCCGCCTCCACTCTCCATTCCCTGCTCAAGACTGAATTAGTCAAACTCGAGCCAATTTGGTTTCGGTGAGTCGGTCTTGGGATCTGCGAAGCACTAAACTAATGGAAACTTCAGTACATTGGACCACTATCGTGTTGAAGTTATTGAAATCTGGATGCTGGGACTTCTATACATTTGTTGTCATTTTCGATCAGTGATTCTTACAATATTCAGTGTACCATAGCGTAGGACTAATATAACTTCATGGTTTTCACATATCTTCGTCTTCTGTATTGTCAATCAAAGTCTGCATCAATGAATCCTAGGAAAATCCCTGTCTGCCCGAAATTTTTGAATACACTGATGGTTTTCAAATGGATATTGATTTTTCTATAGGACAAGTGTACACTGATCGCAAGATTTTACACTGATAGCCATTACACCACCGTTCCCGCCCGAGGGCCCAGAAATATCAGAGCCGAATCCTCCCACGATATGGAATCTCGGATATCGGCTGAGATCAAAATCATACCACCCGGATATCGGCGCCCGGGATACCTCTCAAGATGCCCACTGATATCCCTTGATATCCTCTGTGATATGGCCCGATCTCGACCGGTACATATCAATAGCTAGTACTTGCTTACCTCTACTGTAACAGTTCTGAATCTACTATAAGTTGAGAACATCGATGCATTAGCTTAATTGGATCTCCCTCAGTGTGACTTGGTTGACCCGCCCTCAGTTTGGGCCAGGTCGTCGTGCGGAACAATTCACCGGCAATCACGCAGCGGTGCAAGTCATCCGAGCCTGCCCTAAACATCACGTGATGTTGAACTTTGCGCGCACGTCTTGTTCCGCAAATCCCAACTCCGCCTCAACACCTTCCATCATCGATGCATCATCACTTGAACGACGACATCACCATTGTGCCCAGTCCTTCCCTCCTCAAGATTGACCAGAAGTCTTGCAATGCTTCTCTTGGTGCGCCCACTGTTTTGATTCCTAATGACGTCCGTTTCTGATTCTGTTCCGTCGACAGCAAGTAGCCTGCGCGCCGTGCAACCCAGCAAAGGTATCGTCTCTTCATACTCTACCCTAGCGAAGGCTTACTGACAGCTACTTTATAGATTCCTTTTCTCGAACATTGACTAGCACGGGTTGATATATCAGGTGCGCAACTCGATCTTTTCAATGACTTATCCCAGCACTTACCCAAACTTAAAGCAGAGACTTGGTTTCACCGCGCGGATGCCCATGTTGAGTCGATTGAAGTGAGAGTGATGTAGCGCGAGAGCTAAGGTTTAACACGAGTCCATACTTGCCATACCTGGGTACCTGTGGCAGGTACCTCCCTGCTTTTTTCAGGGCCTGAGCTCATACTTGCCTCCAAAAAACCCCCAAAATCAGGTACTCATACCTGGGTACCTGCCTGTTTTCCCTACTAAAAACAGCAGGTACCTGGTCCAAGTACCTGCTTGGTCAGTGTTTTTTCCAAAAAGTTGATACTTGGTACTTGCCCCTTGCTTAGTAAGCAGGTACCTTGCCAGGTATACCTGCAGGTACCTGTTTTTTGCCTGGACTCGTGTTAAACCTTAGCGAGAGCAGCAGTGGTGGACAATGAGATGGAGTTATAGTAACTTATACAGCAGAGGAAGTCTTGTTTCTGCGCCGACCATTGTATCGTAGGCTTTCGTAGCAAACCTGAATATAATTGCCTATTTATTATTTATTTCGTGCGCTGTCCATTCTGAGAAAATAAATGAAAATGAAAATTCTGTGATCTAAAGGCATCTCATGAGGATACTGAGCGATATCCGGGAGGACTCTCAGCTGAGAGCTGATATCAGAGGAGACCAGGCCGAGCGTCTCGTGTGATATCGCCTCAAAACGATATCGCCTGATTTTATGATCTGGCATCAAAAGGTCTCGGCCTGATATCAGGCGGTATCCGGAGCGGAATGCTCGGAGAGTCGCGCGCGGGATATCAATCCGATATCCGGCAGGAACGGTGGTGTAGACCAGATATTGATCCTGCAAGTGACGCGTGACGTGATGTCGGAGTTGAAGATCAATGCGGTCGGGCTCACAGTGTTGCAGATCTCGTGTGCGTTTTAGTAGACCTCAACGGTTATCTCTGATACTCAACGGTCGTGCTCGTGCTGCCTAATTATCTGCTTCACTCGCCAATTCGAAGGACGAAAGGGATGGCTGCATCTGGATTCGTGGCCGCTGATGCCCATCACTAATCTTACCTGGAAGAAAAGTCAATTACGAGCGCGTCATTCAGCAATTATAAGCGTCTAGGATCTTGGACGGAAAGTTTCAATTGGACAATTCGAAGTGCCCATACATACGCACGCATTTGAATAAATATCCCATTCCGAAGTTGGTTAGACGTACATCTTCTTCAAACAATGCAATTATATTCCGTCTCATTGCCTGATACTCATGTTTCGCTTTCTATCGCATTGATAGTCCAAGATCTATTCCCCAATCGCGTCATTCGCACCTGTTGTTATCAACAGATATAATATGAATCGGCTTGCTCCATTTGTCTGATAGTCCGAGCGAGGTAGCGGCTATATGAAGCCCGAGTACCCTCGTCCTGCAACGCTATCAAGGCTCCCCCTGCTCCCCCCGCCCCTCTTCTTCATCTCCTCCTCCTCCTCCACAAGCTCCAACGACCTTATGAAATACTCAATCCCTCATCCCTCTGCAACCCAATGCGACAGACAGAGGAGCGGTCAATTTCAAAACTATTCATGGATTCTCCGACGAGATAGGAGCGGTGGCCTACTCAGAGGCTAGTCGAGCGGTGCAGCGCAGCGTATCTTCGCCTTTATTTTCGAATTCATCAAATTGATACACTGCTTACGCTAGCCCTACATCTAGCAATAGTCTCAACGAACAAAGCACAGTTGGTATTTCCATCGAGCCGCGGCGGGCATAGGAGAATTTCATCCTGATGAGGAAGCTGAAACTTCTTCATGAGAATTGAAACCTCGCACGCTAATTGCAAACCCATCTAAAAGTTCATATCAGAACAAGGCACTCGTGCCGAAATGGACTCGGAGAATTTTACCTCTTCTTCTTGAGCCGGAGTGCTCCAGTATCTCGCGATTCCGTCAAGGGATGCGCCGTGTTGGAACACGAAGCCGCACAACTTCTTGAGAGAGGTGTAAGCTTGATGTAATATGTCTAGACACCCCACACTTGGAACTCGATAGTGCGGGTCATATACTAATCCCAGTAGGGTTCTAAATCAACCAAGGAAACGATTCAGAAATAGATCATCACGAAGCAAGAGAACGTACGATGCCTGGATAGCGGATATGTCCCGGAGCGAATCCCAAGATACGTTCCGGAGACAATTCTCCGCATCCATGAGTAGACGAACATTGAGCGCACGCTCTTGACCTTCCAATACCTTCCATAATGTGATAGGTAAACCTGACTTTTCGATCATCAGGTCAAGAATTTGAACATCTCAACAGAAGCTTGTCCTCACTTTGATCAGATCCGTCCTCAAGCTGCCGTATTGCTCCGAACCATGAAACGCCACCATAAGGTAAAGAGCACGATGTCCCCAAACAATATTCATGTCCGCGTCGCAGTCATTCTCCACCCCGAACGTTGTTTGGAAACTCGGGAAGGATTCGCGATCTATGTTCGTGCCGAAACCTCCGATAGCTTGGCCTTGAACCTGATCGAAAAAGTAGTAGCGGCAAGCCTCAATCAACGTCCGGTTGTGGGTGATCGCAAGATCCTGGATACGGTCTATGATCCCTGAGTCGACAGTCTGTGCCAATTGCTTCAGCGGAGGATCGCATTCTGTCGTCTCAGCCTGACCCACAGGACGATGCTCATCGGGAGAATGAGTGATGGCGGTGGGAGGAAGGTGATAGGGTAACGATGAGTTAGACGGTGGACATGGCCCGGTGATGGAAGTGGTATTTTCTGTCTGCTGTGAAAAACGGAGATTTATTATGGGGACGGATGAAAGTATTAATTTCGGATCTACCTCTGGCGAAGCACCGAAGAGAGTTTTCTTGCCACGTCTACTCCTCGTTTCATCTGAAATTGTATAAGACTCAGCACACATCCACCTTATTCCAGTTGCCTCACCTGTCGCATCTCTCGTCGACTCGTCGTCGTCAGCCTGACTCGTTCGCTTTCTCTTCCGTGCACCCTTCGATGCTGGAAGTGATTCGATCGTTGATTCTGCCGGAGGACATCCGGGCAATTTACTGTCGTGTCGTTTTCTGGCGGAAGCCAAAGGGTTGAGGGTGGCTTGCGCGGCGTCCGTGTTGCGGACGTCATATATGTGGGAGTTGAATGGAGGGTCTGTGGAGGAAATGGAAGGTGAGTCTCCTCTCGAAGAATCCAAGTTTAATCGGAACACGTTACCTGTACCTCCGTCAATGGTCGTGACGTTGGCCAGAGTCGATCTTTCGCCCACTCCAGGCGACAGTGGTGCACTAATATATCCAACCAAATGATCTGAAGTAAGTGATTCAGCTGGCGGACTGAGAAACGGATCCGGAGGGCTTGACAATGGCTGGGATACCCTTCCCGGAGGACGCGTTGGGGGCATTTACAGACAGTGGGGATGAGGTCGTTGCAGGTGAAAACGAGGGTTGATTTATAACGTCTCGCAAGCGAACCAAACATTGGACACACAAAGTGCGGCAAGACGAAGAGCCATCTTGTCGGACGCGCACTTCTAAATCAGGCCAGGCAACTTCGCCTTCGGATTTCCCGGAGGCAGGGTTTCTTTCCAACTGTCGTCTAAGCTCGCTTTCAACCTGATTATCTCTACTAATCCTGCATGATTGCAGGAACGGAAGATATGAGTTCAAAATCATAGTATACATAAAATACATACCAATCAATTATTGAGTTTGGTCGATAGGAGACGTTTGAACAGGTCTAATATCTCGAATTCAGCTAAATCCGCTGATCACTCGACATGTCAACCATATGATCTCATGGCATAATCGGATGACCGAACGTCCATTTCTTCCTCAGTGGCGAGAGACCCAAATTATCCAAGAAATACTCCGCCTTGGATACGTCTATGAATGAGATCAGAATTTCATTGCGGCCATTGGGGCCATGATTGGGGCTCACGTTAGCAATATCTAGGTACCTGAAGTCAGTGATATATGAGATTGAAGATTGGAAAAGAGAAGGGATGAGGGGTCGGGGGCAGAAAAGCGTTCTCACAATGCAAGCTTACATAAGCCAAATCAGAAAGTCCTCGGGATTATCGCACTTATCTTCGTCCGACCATCCGACGACCATGACGATACCCACACTCGCCGTATGCTCAGACTCTCGTATTGTCAAAGCTCACGCCATCTGTCGACTTCGACTCTCTTTCCTCATCCCGTAATCCCACTAGTGACCCGATCTCCGCTATCACATCTCTGCTATTCACATAGCCGCGATAATCATAGTGCTTTCAGCTACCGCTCCCACAGTTCCACCTTCAGTCGATATCATCCATCAACCTCTTCAAAATCACCTCTGAGACTACCTCTAGCATCTTACAGAACCTCTAGAAAGATGACGACGCTCGCTGGCCCACCTCATCCTTCAACGTGCCTCGCAACCCCATCTCTCACAGAATCAGGAACGCCAGTTGGGACGACGATTCAGATCGCAGGAATAGACACCTATGTTACAGGCTCTCAACAGCCTTCTCCCAGTGGATCTAAGACTCGGATCATCCTCTATTTCCCCGACGTGAACGGTCCTTTCCACGAGAATGCAGGATTATTGATGGATTGGTTCGCGGCACCGAGAGGTGCTACTGGGAAGAAGTTGAAGGAGAGTGGAAGTTTGAGTGAGGATGAGGGATTCTTGGTCTTGAGTCCTGATTATTTCAGAGGCGACCCGATCTTCGTATGTCTTTGAATTATCTCTCAAGCCCTGATATTCGAATTGCTGACGACGATATTCAGAAACATCGCAATGCGGATGGAACGACGATCGACCCCGATTTCGATTTCAACGCATGGAGAGAGAAGCACGTCACATTTGCCAGAGAAAATGTTCCAAAATGGGTTGAAGCCGTAAAGGAGAAATTCGGTATGCCTAGCATATCCAGACTACTATCGACGCCTTTGACTGATGAATACGATCAGGCAATGAAAATACGACTTACGCAGCTGTAGGATACTGTTTCGGAGCACCCTATGTTCTTGGTCTCGCTACTCCGAATTCACCGAATGCTGTCAACGGCAAACCTCTCATCGCAGCAGCTGCTTTCGCTCACCCCTCATCCCTCACGACGGAACATTTCAGAGAGACTGGTGGTACGTCACCCTTCCCACCTTGGTCATTCCCTCTATTCCATGAGCTCATATGTACCGCAGTACCCCTCCTGCTCAGCTGCGCCGAAACCGACAAAGCCTTCCCGACCGAATCGCGAAATAAAGCAATTGAAATTCTTCAAGAGAATAAGCAGAAATATCTACTTCAACTCTTCAGTGGAGTTTCACATGGATTTGCTGTCAGAAGCGTCAAGGGTGATCCGGATGGTGGTACGTTCTCACATCTATAATCTATCGCATGGCCGTTCGGAAATGATAATGACGACTTTTGGATAGAATGGGCAAAGCAGGAGAGTGCGGATGGTATCCGGAAGTGGTTCTCGAGGTTCCTATGAGCCTGTGCTTTTGCTGAGGATGAAGAAATACATGTGCCTGTAAGATGAATATTCATTGAAGATTGTCAAGAAATGTAGCAGTATTCACAGTTGATCGATATCCGAGATATCGTTTCAAATATATATACATGGAAAGATTGGGGTGGTGAAATCATCAAACAGTGTATTCAACCCATTCATCAGAAAATACCTGGTAAATAGCGTTACTAGAGTGAAGGTAGTCATATGAACCATCGGATGGCCGCGGAGCCCGCCGCTCCTTCTGACTTTCGCACTCATACACTTGCACCCCGGTCATTTACAATACTAGTACCAGCACCCACGGGACCTATATGATGCAAAGAATACAACCGAACTTCCCTCTTTCCAACTCCTCAGCATCCAAATCCGATGATCTCGACGTCCAAAAAGCCAGTTTCGGATGACCTCAACAACATCCAAAGCTACAAATCCCTCCTACTCTCATCTCTACGTTCATCCACCTTCCTAAATCCAACATTAAACCTCCACAGTCCATCATCGACGCTCTACGTCTCTCCGTCATTGACATCTCTTGCAACATGCGTTGTCATCGGCGTGTCGTGCTCTACGTCGTCCGTAGGATCCTACGCGGGATTCACAGGCCTAGGGATGCTTCGAGCTAGTACATTCGGTCAATCCGACTCAGGAAACATAGACGCTGATCAAGTCGAACGTGCAATCAAACTCGGTTGCGCAGGTCGAGAAGAATGCCTCGTCATCGTCGACGGTGGATGTACCGACGAAGACCTTTTGAGAATCGCAATTGGGATGGAACGAGTCAGAGATGAACTCGGCTTGAGAATTGACTGGATTCTTCCTCGTAGGACACTTGAGGGACCAGCTGCGGCGGCGGCAAATTTGCTTTGCAAAATTATTGGCGCTGTTCGTCATTTCAACTTGCCCTCAGGCTCTCTGATAGAGTGCAGTGATATTGATCATGATGCTTTTTGATCCCAGGCGGCAGAACGAGGTCTTCCTCTATCCATTCTAGCGCCGTTGGGGAAAGCGGTTTCCAACTCACTTGGCGTTATCACACACTTCGGTCCCCCCATCTCTGACGTTGCCAACCCGACGGAAGACAATTCATCGTTGGCGACGACATCTTCGATATCCACTCTTGTTAGCTCCCTTCTATCTTCGCTTCTGACCTCCCAATCTCGCAATCCCATCCCATTTCTCCAAAACGTCGATGGTGCGGAGGAGAAAGAAACGGCCCTTGTGATCACTCACTTCGGTGGAATATCTTCTGTCGAGGTCGGGTCAATCGTCGATCATGTCGTCCGTCAATTAGGTACGTCTTCCTACCCTCTTCACTAGTGTTCAAGGCTGACTAAGAGACAGCGGAGCACGATATACATCCGTCTCGATTATATTCAATCCCCAGTTCGGCTTCGGAATCACGAGGGGGATTCTCAATTGCACTCTTAAATATCTCCCACGCTCATCACCTCTTCCGCGCTGCCCTCCTTCAAGCCTCTCAGTCCCAGTCGTCTTCGGCCCTTCCCACCGGACATGGTGAAGATGACGACGAATATGCATTTGAAGAGTGGCTTGAATCTCTCCACGTCCCCGATATCCTCACCCTCCTCGACGATCCGACCGGTACACAATGCTGGTCATCAAACGGCACGAGCCCCTACTCCACCTCCCACTCCAATCCTTCCGCAAACTCAGGAAGCGCGTCTAGCGCGATCAGGAACGTAGGATGGACATGGCCGAGAAATCCAAAGAGAGCGAAGGGAGAGAAGGAAAATGACGAAGAGTTTTCTGCGAAGGTCATCTTCGGAGCTTCGATGGCTTCTTCAAGAAGAAATACTGGAGTTGGAGTTCATTCGTCGGAAATCGAAGCTGTACGTGGAGCGTGTATTCGAGTTATCGGGGATGAAGCATCTCGCGAACCTGAGCCGGATAGGACTGAATATCAATTCGGACCATGTGCAGAGGTCATACTCTCCTCGCTCCCTCGTCCTCCGAACAAGATCGGATCTTCCCTTAAGACGAAATCGAACGGTAGTGGAGAGGCCGGCACAGAAAATGTTGACCTGAGCGGACGGAAAGCCATGATGAACAGCCTTGCGCGCATATTCGAGAAACGCGTCCCAGGACGAAACGGAGCTCGTGAGTTATTCTTCTCCCTTCAATATCATTAATTGATTACGTAATATTCGCAAAGTGTTGTCCATGTACTTGACGATGCTCTCGTCCTCACTCAAGAAGGATGAGTCCGCCAATGGGATCGCGTTTGATATATGGAGCGACGCAGCCAAAAACGCCTTCGATGCATTATCCGAATTACGGACTGATGAATCATTGTCAGTGCTGGGTGTCAACAATGAGTCGGTTCATGCTCGTGAAGACGAACAAGGAGATAGCGATGAGGGAGTCATGTTGATACTGGATGGTTTTCTCCAGGCGTTTTCTCCATCAGAGTCTACGAAGGCCAAAGGTAAAAATCCAGGCGAAGAATGGGAGAAGTCACTGAGAGGGGCGGTACTAGAAGCTCAGACTCGGGCTCAGGACAGGGAGCTCCTCCAGAAAGATCGTATTGATGCGCAGTCGGGCATACGAGGAATGTTGAGCATCATTGAAGGCTTAGCAGAGGGAATATTCGGAAATACGACCACGTGAATCTTGTGCTGAGATAAATCATATCATTGGTTGTTTGCGTTGCTGTGTTGTCTCCTTTTGTCGGAGTTTCCGACGATGTAATGAATATATGATTGAGATGAAGTCTTCTCCGCTCTGGGAGCTCGATCAGTATTATGTCAAATCCAAGACGCGTCGAGATCAGTCCTGAGCTTCTCGAGTGACTCAATCAGGCGAAGTCTGTTCAGGTGTAGGTGCTCATAGCTTCCAGAAACGAGTGCACCATTTCCGGTGTTCGAGTGGTGAGCAGATCTGTGTTTGAACTTCATCAGAAAATACACATACAGGGCAAGCGATCGGGTGGAAGCATCACAGTCTTGGGAAGGATAGACAATTCCAGCGCACAAATTCCGACTCAATATTAGCATCATCGAGGTGAGTCACAGCAGGCTGCAAATTGGCATTTACGAAAGCGAAACACAGAGAAACAGGCATCAAGCCCGATGAAAGACATCCAGCATCCTCAGATAAATGAGGCACTCTATATAGCCTCCTGATAAACGACTTTCCGATGCAACCCGCAAGACAGATGATGAGAAGCCAAACAGCAGGAGTAGAGATGAATCGTCGTTTGACTGCGGACTTTCAAATTGACGCAAGCGCTCATTTCCGAGTAGGCGCCGACCGAGATAGGGAATGCCGGATCGGAGGTTGATGTTCGCACTCGATGCTAATGTTACAACTGCTTTACGAAGAAGCTATGGTGCTTCATAGTACGCCGGGCGTACGCCACAAGGAAGCCCGAGATTAACTACTATAAGGTAGGGGCCCAGGCTCAGATCGGCCACCTGATTTTCTTTACGTTCAACACCGCCCATGCGGACCCCATTTCCTGATGTCTTGCGCACCCTCCCACGTACTATTGCACGAATGCCATCGAGATGAAAGGCACATAATATTCTCTGAGAATCACGTTGATAGAGCTCAGCACAGCTGGGCTGATGGAATCGGCACTCACGGTGATTCTACAATAGTAAGTTTCCCGAAAGAGTATTGAGAAGGGGATCGCGTGGCTGTGTCCTCCCTTGCTCGTGGTGCATCTCACGGTCTGATTTTCAGGAACCCGGACTGATTATCGCACCAAACTAGGAAATCGAGGTATAGAAGCGAATTTGGGCGTCAGATTCGGGATGACGAATAATACGACTGTCGGCCCCGGACGGAGGGTGAAAATGATGAAGACATAAGTCGCACAAGCGTAATGATAGAGGAAATTAGAAATAGAATCAAAAGGGATCGAGAGAAAAAGGCGACAAGGCTGAACCTGTAATAAATTGATTGGTCGATCATTTTCCCGACAGATGAGTGTCTGTCTCCCCAATCATCACATCAGATCAAGCACATCGTCCTGTTTCACAACTAGCGAGGAATAAAAAAATCTATACGGTGCAGGAATCATAGCTCATCAGGTATCTGGATATGCCCACGACAATGATGAGAGGGATAAACCGAAGCGATTCCTGCAGTGAATTTGAAATATAACGTAACCTATACCTGTGAACGAAGCAACCACAAAGATGAGTGTATTTTCCTGTGTTTTAAGTCTGACGCGAATGACACGATGCCTCATTAAGCCGTTAATACTGAGCTCGCTCAATGGAGACTTTCAAATGTACGAAGGACCTCTCGATGAGAAGTCCGAAAGCGCCGCGACAGAAGCGAGAAGCAGCTCGAACCAATTCTTCCTCTTTTTACGCGAGGTATATTAATCAAGGAGCTCCAAGCCTCATCATCAACATGTTTTCGGCATTTCCACCGTTGGTTGTCGTAATGTTAGATTGTACATGTTAATGGTCGATCAACTTGAAGTTGTGGTTGATCGCCACTGGCATCCGATTCCCAGAACAAACAGGGCAGACCTTCATAGCATCGACGTGGAATTTGTGCCGCTCAACTGGATGGATAACATTCCACATCAATATTCGTGCATGGAGTGGACTTGAGCGCGATGCGCCCGGGTTGGATTTGTAGGTGATCGTGACATCACCGGATCGCCGACAAGTGCCGAAGTAGCCGGCCGGCAACACCCGAACACTCTCGAAACTGGCTGTCATGCAGTACCAGCGCGACCATTGGATGGTCCATCTTTCTGTATCGTTCAAACAAGTTTGGAGTAGGTATTCGGGCCCGACACGACGCTGAAATCGTTTCCATGGGAATGCAGCACCGTTGGTCACAAAAATGCCTTCCCTTTCGTTTGATGCTGAAGTGCGAAGCAATCGCTGCTCGAAGCCACCGGTCTGCGCCAAAACATTCTTTTCAGATCAGATCGCAGCTGGTTCGTGCGCCCATAGTCTGAGAGCCTCCGAGTCTGAGAGAACCATTAGGTAGGACCCCCTTTAGCTGAGGTCGTTCTTGGGAAGGCTATCAGATGCTTCTCCGGGTATCACTGCTTGTTCGCGTGTCTGAACGCTCCGCGTTTCTCGGAGCCACCGATTCATGCCATGCATGCCATGGAGCGTTTATTCTTTACGCCGAGTCTAGGCAAGGACGCACGAAAGCCAGTGTTTATCGCCGTGTTCGTCGCACATTTTGTTCTGATACGTAGGCTAAAAGCACTCATAGCAGATATTTTCTGTCTCATGATAAGTCTTGGGCGTGATCATCTGGAGTGATGTAAGAGTCTATATCTCAGTCAGTGACAAAGATGTGACTCACCGTACAGGGTATTTTGGTATGACGGCAATTCGGCGCCCAGTGTTTCTCTAGTCTAGTCCTGATTGACTCTTTCATCTCGTTTCTCTAATCCCTCTTCAACATCCGAATGCTATGAAACACCATATATCTTACAATCACATCTCTCAATCAGCGGCTAATCGTGCTCGTGCCAGAGTTTGGCGCGGTGCCATTATCACCACTTCAATCGATAAATACGCAATCCAGTGCCCCGCAACTTGCAAGCGCAACCTCCCAGACGAGCTTTAAGAGTCCCAATTTTTTCGCCATGTTCTTCACCAATTCACCTACACACTTTTCAATGTATCCAAACCCTAATCAGTGGCAGTCTTCGTATCCTTCTGGTTCGAATCCTGAAGGCGAGGAGAGCGGGGACCAAAGGAGACGTCGTCCGAGAGGTTCTGCGAATACGTATGCTCAGAATATCTCGGCCTCTGGCTTCCCTCCTGGTGGGATGCCCCAGGTATATCCTGCCTACGGGTCTCAGCCCGGCAGCTCCAGTATTGGAGGCGATATCTCTGGGATGTCTGGATATCCGACGATGAACATGAACCAAGCTCCAATGTCTTCGGATGAAGCCTGGGTAACAGGAGTAAGAATTTTCCTTCCGATGATCTACTTGTTGCTGATCCGTAGCCTAACAGCAAACCGATCAAGAAGAGAACATTTCTCAGGAGCAAGCCAATCTGCGGCGCCATCGACTCGAGATAGAACGGAAGAGTCGAACCAAACGTACAGCTGCAGGGAACGACTTGGTCGTTCTCGTGCAAACGCTGCAGCAAGAGAAACCTCATATATTCGGTCTTGTCTCCAGGACTGATGTCAGGATTTCCGGTCTCGCCGATGCTGCAGATGTCGCAGTGTCGATCATACGGTGAGCACAATTTCAGTCTTCAACTCGCATACAGAATCTGACTCCTCTAATAGCGATTGGGTGAGGATCAAAAGCGCGAATCCCGGAGCATGACGGCATTCGCGGTTTGCCTCGATCCCCATCATGGATTTTCCTAGATTACATCAGTATCGACCCATCCATTAGACTTTGACATTTATATTGATATTATTTATTCGA
The DNA here is from genome assembly GCA_001630475.1 of Sistotremastrum niveocremeum HHB9708. Lineage (NCBI taxonomy): Eukaryota > Fungi > Basidiomycota > Agaricomycetes > Sistotremastrales > Sistotremastraceae > Sertulicium > Sertulicium niveocremeum. The sequence goes on from KV419429.1 coordinate 196,594, forward strand.
TTCTGTAGATATGGTGTGTTATCATAATGTATTCGCCATCAGTTCGTCGTCCTTCGCATGAGTTGGCTTTTCTCTTTGCTCGTATCTGAGTATGCCGGATGCCGGATGCGAAGGTTCAGGTTCCTTCCTTCCTTCGATATTTCACCCAAAAAAGCAATTTGAATGCTCGTCCATCGTTAGGATTAGTTCCCTGATCCCCTTCCGCCTACGATGAGAAGCTGTGCAGTTGTGTTGACTGGGCTCTAGAGAAGCGCCGATCCACGCTACCTTTGATACAGAATCAAAATGAATGTGCGAGTGCGGTATATATCTTTTTCCCGTTGTAATCGGCACTATTCTATTGTGCCTGGGAGTAGATGTTCCTAGCTGGGGAATGGAAGGCCCCGATAAAGGACCGGAATCAATATTTGGTCGGTACTATTAGTAGTGATCTTGGTCGTGATCTTTGACAGGTCATCAAACTGTGCGCCAATTAGAGTCTACGTTCTTTTTGGCTTGGTTAATCAAGACTGATCTTACTCTAGTAACCCAAGTTCCCGTTTTGTGAAAGATACAAAATGGAACTTCAATTCGGAACCCTGGGCGCTTCGTGTCGGATTCCGGGTTGTCGAAGTGCGAACGGAGATGGTTGTTTGCCGAGAGACCACGCTGCTGGCATCGCCTCGCCAGCTCAAGTGCACGTTAGACTGCACTTATTCCATGGTCTTTACTCAATCCTGCTCAGGTACTAAGGTGAGAACCTGCCATTCTTAGTGAGAAGTTCTTTTGAACTTCTGATGCGAACGGAACATGCGAAGTTCCTAGGTTCTGTCCAAGGTTCGAGACCACGCCGCGGCTTCCGTTTCTCATCCTTTCATCGACATATAAGTCCCCATCAAACACCGTACGTCGAACCCAACAATGTCTCGTGTCCTCACTTCATTATTTTCCGGGCTAGCAGCTTCCAGCAGCCTCCAAATCTCACTTGCGGAATGGAATGATCTTAATTCGACGGTCCATGGGCGCCTTCAACAGCACTCCCCTTTTGCTAGACCTTGCTTCAAGCTAGCAAACACGACCGAGGGCTTATACGACCCAGCGAAGTGCTCCGCGATCCAAGGAAATTATCTTAATACATGTGAGGTCTTATCCTTGTATCTTGCCAGAAATCTCACTGTTGACCAACTTAGTCTTCCGATCAGGATACTCTGGGTCATATGAGCAAGGCCAATGGGAGGCTTGCTCAGCCACGCTTGACAGATGTCTTCTCGTACGCATCCGCCTTCATACGAAGATCCGAGGTTGAGAATTCTCTTCACTCTTCAGGATTCTAATGCGCCTTTTAACCCGGAAGCCTACAGTCCACCAAACGTCTGTGGTCAGGGCAGTGTCCCGGATTATTTTGTTCGTGATGAGAGTACGTTGCGAATCGATTTGAGCGCTTATCCTTCTCATCAGGTCGATGTCCATGAGCCTGCAGATGTTGTTGCCGCATTCAAGTTCTCGCGAAAGACTGGTGTTCCTGTCGTCATAAAAAACACTGGCGTGAGTTTATCTCGCGTTGGAAATTTCTTTTCTTGATGGCGATGCAGGCTGCAGCACGATTATCAAGGTCGAAGTTCGAGACCGGGGTCATTAGCGATATGGACCAATAACCTCAAAGAAGTGGGTGTACGGTCATTAAGCAGTACATCCTCGTACTAATCATCCCATTATAGATCCGCTACGAACAAGAATGGAAACCCCATGGCTGCTCAAAGCCGATAACTCCGACAGCAGCAGTTTCAGTAGGCGCCGGCGTTGAATTCCTCGAACTGTACAGGTTTGGGGAGGCCAATAACATAACCATCCCCGGCGGGGCTTGTGCAACTGTGGGTGCGACTGGAGGATATGTTCAGGTGTGTATTGAACATTTCGTGATAGAATGCGTCCGGAAAACCTACGTCATCTTGTGCAGGGCGGCGGTCATACTGCTTTGTCGAACGTCTACGGACTGGGAGCCGATCGCGCATTGCAGTTCACTGTCGTGGTTCCAAGCGGCGAAGTGCTTGTCGCAAATGAATGCCAAAATACCGATCTATACTTTGCGCTGAGAGGCGGTGGTGGAGGGACGTTCGGCGTGGTTCTCGAACTCGTGACAAAAGCCTTCCCTCGAACGCCTGTGATAGCGTAAGGAAGCACCTCAAAACGTTTCAACCTACTGAAAAGGTTCTCTTATAGAGTTACCATGAGCGGTATCCCCACAGACCCGGACACGACACGAGAATTCTACAAAGTCATCGTGGACAACAGTCTGCAGTGGGCTCAAGAAGGCTGGGGAGGCTATATCGCGCCGTCATATTTCCAATACGTGAACCCCAATGCCTCCTTGTATGACGACGCGACCGATTCAATGGAACCACTTCGCGAATTCGCCCGTGCCCATGACGTAATCGTTTCTGAAGACGAATTCCCCAGTTATTTTGCTTGGTGGGCTAAGGTTCCCGAGCCTGTAGATCAAGTGAGTTCCCAATCCCGGATTTTAAACTAAGTGTGCTCACGTACCCCGTCGGTCCGTAGATCTCCGGCCTCTCCTTAAGTCTGGCTTCGCGATTGGTGCCAGCGAAGAATTTCGAAACGGCCGAATCAAGAGAGAAACTTCTGAACGTCACCCTTGATGTATCAAAGAACCATCCCATCGTATACATCTTCAGCACCACCCCATATTCGTACCAGGCGGATAACCTCACCAGCGTCACACCAGCTTTCAGAACGTCTCTCTGGCACGTAAGTGTCGTTTCGTGATCGGGATGTCTATAAAGGCTCACTCCGGATAGTTCATCATTGGACATGTCTGGAATTTCGACACACCTCTTGGTATTCAAGAGGAAATGCTCGAGAATTTGACGGACGAAATGGATAAAATGCGTGATATCACCCCCGGATCCGGAGCTTATATCGTAAGCGTGCCGCTTACATCCCAAAGATCTTATCCAATAGCTGATTCATCTAGAACGAGTCCGACTTGCATGAACCTGACTTCGAGTTTTCGTACTGGGGTGAACATTACGATGGTCTAGTCGAAATCAAGAACAAGTATGACCCTGATCATTTGCTTGACTGCTGGCACTGCGTTGGGTTCCGCGGAGCGAAGCATCCTGATTACAGATGCTATGTGTAGGGGAAGCCGTCGGTCAGATATCTTGGACAGCAGGGTCTATGTGTGCATTCTTCGACAATTCCAGTGACAGACTTGACACTAATAGGCCTCAGATTTATCCAGAGCGATAAGATATTCTAGGATACGTACCCCACGCCTTGACTGAGCCTCTCTTGCGGAGAAAGAATCATAAAAATCGTGAAATTCTGGGTCTCTGATACTCGCCCACCAAGAGAAACTTTCTTCACCTGCTCGAATCTGATGACTTTCGAACGCATTATCAATGTAAATGAACCCGCATTCGAACCAGCCCTTGGGCGCGTGCGAATTCACATTCTTGCAACGATGCCAAGACTTCCACTGGACTCGGCATGGAGCACAGCTCCCATCAAGGGTTAGTCGGCTTCAACGTCAGGTCTTAATTTGCTTGTGGGGCTTGTTCTCCATTTGAACAAACATCAGGGCACTCAAATACTCAAGACCTGCGTTTGCTTTGCAAGCAGATCCTGGTAGTTTTCAGGTAGTTTAACCGAAAGGTGGAAAATTCCTGCGAAGATACTGGGTCTACCTGCACTATAAAGCGGAATTTCCCTAACAAATATCAATGAGCTTTGAGCAGCCCAAAGTTTTCTTCACTTTGTGAATGTCGAATTCTCGCTTCATGACCAGCATTACCGAGCTCGCATATCTGAGTGTCTCCGCTTCTGGCAACCTCAGGGGACTCTTGTTCCTGGCGTAGTACCCCTGGTTCCTGAACACCCCGGACTCGGTTACTAAACTGCGCCTCATGCCGAGAATAAATTCCTGATTTCGGCACCTCTTCCTTTGTGCAATGACTGAACTTCCAAAAGTCGATGCCGAAGCCGTACTGAACTGTTGCTTGGCTATCGTCATGAAGCGGTTCTCCGCTCAACTCAATCAAAGCTCTTGATAGATATGTGTCATGATCAGTCTTCAGATTGTTCGATTTGAAGATTTTCGGAACACAGATGGTCACCCATAGAATCTTCATAACGTAGAGAGAAGTGGTTTGGACTGTATCAACTCATTCTTCCAGGAATTCCTGATCACTTCTCATCCTAGAAATATATTTTTGAAATTATCCGGCTAAAAAAGGAACAAGGCCGAAAAAGGCGCCAGTGCTTGACGGCTCGGCATCCTGCCGTTTTCCCACATTCCGATGCCGTTTCCGCCATAACAACACCCAGCACGGCAAGTTCTTCGTCAATTCATTGGTCTCTGGTAAAGTGCCTCACTCTGCCAAGCTACTCAGCGGCATCTTAGCTCTGTCACAGAACATATCTGCCAGTGCGCTCATGCTTGTCATCCTAGCCAAGGACACAACGTATCAATGGAACACAATTTGATTGTCAATGATTGAACAGCAAGCCGCGTGAGGTTTGTCGGCCCATGCAGGGTTGTTCGACGATTCTGATCGTTCAAGAAATAACTGGGCTCGGAGGCTCACTCGACGACTACCGAATCGACGGCCTCGATCTTGAATACTGCAAGTCTTCTGCGTGACACCCGTCCCAAGATACCCATCCGGTGAGTCCGAACCTGCTGAATTTTGCTTTGACGGACTACCACACAATACTAACCGCGAACCACTATATCCATTATCGTAGGTTTCGGATCGGTGGAATAAACGACGCGTAAAGCTCAGACTGGACGCAAAATGGGCTAAATTAATGAGCTGAGAGTGTGAAAGTGGTTGGCGAGACATAGCTGCTTCGACACTGTGCGTGTACAGGTTCTCACTCTCGACGGTTTGCGCTGACGATTCCAACCCCTTAATGCCACACAGAATTCCCACAGTGACTAAAACCTTGCCCGAAATGACATCGTAGAGAGCTATTGCAGGGGATGCGACGCTATGTTGTATGTTCACCAATCAATTTTTTCCATGGTCGTCGTTGTATAAAAGCCTCGCATTGTTCTCAGTTTTTTCCTCATCGACCAGTCCTCCCTGACAAGTCTTCCTCGACAACCTACCTCCTCCTCTCGAAATGTTCGGAACTCTTAAAGCCTTGGCCTTCGTTGCCACTACCCTTTCTGTCAGCGCTGTACTCGGTGCAGCGACTACGGCAGATGGTGGTGTCATCATCACTTTGCCCCCTAGATCGACTGATGTAGGTATCAAACAAGTTCCTGGTGAGTGTTATCTTGACACCGAGGGGCACATCAACCTGAATCGATCTGTAGATGCTGCTCATCCGTACATCGCCCCGGGACCTAACGATCAGCGTGGGCCCTGCCGTAAGTCCAAGCCAAATGAAGCGGTTATATCATTCAATAATATCATTCCCAGCGGCCTTGAACACCTTGGCCAACCACGGTTACCTTCCCCGCAGGCAAGTTTATTTCATTGCTGAGGAAAACGCGTACTGATCCTATCACAGCGGCATCGCCTCTTTCGAGCAGATCCTCGAAGCGACCCGTGAAGGCTTCAACATGGATCGCGACCTCGCAGGCTTCCTTGCCGGGTTTTCAATGGTGAATATCTTTGTGACTTTGAGTGCCGGTACTCGCTGATTTTCCTCCGTAGATGGCTCGCGGCAACGCGTTCTTAAATAGGCTTTCTATCGGCTCCGTGTCTCCTCAGATTCCGGTTCTCCCTGGTGCAATCGACGGCCACGCCCCTCCTGGCGGCATCGCTAAGCACGGCAGATTCGAAGGTGAGAACATAGGCCGTGTACTACGACTGCGAAACATCTCATATAATTCTGCTTATAGGTGACGTCTCCATGACTCGCCAGGACTTCAACAACGGCGACGATGTACACTTCCAAATTGATCTGTTCGATGAAGTACGTTTAAGAAGCCTATTCTATCTGAACTAGTTATTGATTTATTTCTAGTTCCTTACTGCGATCGCGAAATACGGCGATGATGATCCCGTCACCGGCCCCAAATCTATCGTCAACATGAAAACCATGCAAGAATTCAAGTATCAGCGTTTCCAAGAAGCTCAGGCCCAAGATCGTACTGTACGTCATTTGAGACCCTACCGAATTTAGTGCTCCTGCATCTGAACTAACACTTCTAGGTCTCGTTCCACGCTAGCCGCATTGCCTCTAGCTACAACGAAGCAGCCTTCATCCTTACCTTCTTCGCCAACGGTAAGCTTTGAATTTTCTGTTGCACTTCTATTACCAACTCCAATATCAGGCACTACCGGTACTTTGAGCAAACAGGCTTTGACTTCGATCTTCCAAAACCAGACCTTCGCCCCCAACTGGTTCCGTCGCTCCTCTCCAGGAACTTTTGGTTTGATCGTCGACACAGCCGCCGAAGTTTTGAGCCCTCACCCCATCCAACCCGGTGCCAATGTCCGAGGATTCTACAAGCTCGACCCTCCCAGCAACGCCGTACGTACTTCTCTCGCCATATAAAGGCGTTTTCTCACACGCTCTTCAATAGTGCGACGCCGGATACGCCGACTTCGTCCTTAACAATCTACCTCACACCTTGAACGAAGTCACCGGTACCTTCAAGACTAACGTCAACACTTTGTTGAACATCGTCGCGACGCCTTTCGGCTGTCCTAAACTCTTGCCAGCGGGACCTGTTGGTCAGTAATCCGGGGACGACTAGATTTCATAGAGGGATTAATAACTCACGATTAATATGACGAGACTCAACCTACTCAAGGCTGGTTCATTGTGCTCGGATGTACCTAATATTTGATATGTATTCTTGATACGGCCTTTGTGTCAAGCACTAGTAGTAGTGTATTACATCCCTTATAATTTAGTTAGAGCGAACACGATATACGTACACCAGAAAATTGTGGGCTGACCTCATCTATCGCACTCCCCAAGCACTTCTGAATCGAAAATCAGCGGTGCAATGAGCTTGACAACGAGCATACGTGGCACAATGTGTAGGCGCCGGCGTCGGCAGACCCGATGTGGTACAGATTCCCACGATCTCTTATGCTGGCTTGATGCTTCTGTCTTCGAAGCTTCAATTTGACGATGAACGACTCGGACCATCGTGACAAACCGTACTTCTAAACACCATCAGGAACATGGTGAAACCCTATCCAACAGGCTCTGAAATCGTGCTAATCCGGCTTGATACTCTTTGTGTTCAGAAAATTTACGCCATGCTCTTTCAAGTGGTCTCATCTCGTCATTTCAAAGCAGCTGTCAAAAGTCCTTCTCATAGCCGGTCTCATCTCCTGGATGTGCTCAGATAGCTTGAGGATATATATCTTATTTCGCCTTCTTGATCAACGCCTTTGCCACCTCCAGAAGAGACAGGTCCGATATCAGGCATATGATGCTTCCGGGGCCTGGGAAGTTGAAGCGATAACCCAACATATTTCTGAAGAAGATGGAATATGAGGCATTGATTGATGGGTCTTCAGATTGCAGCTACAGTCAATGGCGCCCTTCGGTAAGTCCGTTTCTATCCATCTTCCTCCTGTTATTCACTTCGGAACTAGCTTTGGAGCTTGGTCAGCGACACCGATAGAATCACAGAAAAATTTCCCTAAGATACAATCTCAACACTCAGTCTCTATCTCTCCCGATTCTTGACCCCCGGCCCCGTCGACCTCGTCGGCGATAGGTGCTGCCTCACCGATACCCAACGTCTTATCATACTGCATGACACTTCGAATGAAGAGATTACAGATCAAGCGCGCTGGTTACATGTGCCAAAATGCCAATACCGAAACGGGGCCTCGTGCCATTCTTTCGCTGCTTTCTTCTATGTCGATTTTTGGCAACGTCAGACTAAACGCTCATCAAACACCTCGATTCTCAACGAATGGTCTCAGGTATATCAATGTTCCCCTGTCCTTCTTCAGATCCAAGGCCCGGGACGATCGCCCTTCTTTAAAACGCTGGTCAGCTTCATGCGTCAATTTGATTGAATCGCCGGGCGTACCTGGCTCAAATAGGATTGAATAAAATTCCTCATCTGAACCCTCGCAATGCCCAGAGCGCCTGGAACCCGTAGGCGTAGCTCGGAATGTACGTCAGTACTAGTCACTGGGCAAGCCGGCTACTATCTCCTTGCTGGTCTTGGTCTGATATCCAGGTCTATTCACGCGTGGATGCTCACTATATTGGTGTCTTGGAAGACAGAAATAGGTCGAAAGGGCCGGGCTGGCTCACTGGCTATGCTTGAAATTGATTGAACACCACATCACGTTTGTGGACGGAAAACAGGACCGCCCGTGCGCATCGCTTTGGCATTCTGGCTTCATGAACCCGAATTAGGGGTGACTATTGCACATAAATACTTTGACGCTCTGCAACGGCGGTCCTCAAGTGCCAGTGTTCTGGTACGATCTTCTTGTTTCGTAAGCTTGGCATGACAACCCTGCGTACTATAGTCTGTTGGACAATCGATTTTTTCTTCCGCACTCAAGTGATGTGATTAATGAGAATCTCCTTAAACTATTGAGATAGGGAGAATTTGCTACGGATTAGAGTGGCAACTTCACGCTGTTCGATGTGCCCGGATTTAGTGACCGCAGGTCCGATGCTGACGTCACATTTCCCTCCCGATTTCCGACGCATTCGCCTCCGATCTTCATCCGAATCGAAGTGTATCGACCGACCACGACGCCGTCCAGTTGCCTGCTCCCTACCGTGGCAGCGTTGCTGCATTAAATCCTCCGTCCTCCTATATTATTCCTAACTATATTCACTCTACTTCCATATACATAATTCGAGAACCCTGCTGTGAAAGCCAAGGATTGCAAGGACCGTTCTGGAAACGCCGTCGACCCAAAAGATCGTCACCATCGCTCAATTTCGCTCTCCGAATCATTTCAATATCTCTCTGTCGGTTCCAGCCCCTTTGACTCTCTGTTTAATGCTGCCATCATCAAGGCCACCCGCCCCGGCCTCCTGTCCACCCCCAGCCGTGAAACAAAGCAGTCACCGCTTTCAGAAGGTGCATACGAGCGTCAGGAGATGGACGCGAGTCGTATGGCGTCACTTTCAAAAGCATGCCGGTGCTGGGATATTGGCGAGCGTCGCGTATTTTGATCCTGGCAACTGGTCAGTCGATTTGCAAGCCGGCTCATTATTTGGGTATAAGCTTTTGTTCGTGGTTCTGATGGCAGGTTTGGGCGCCGTCGTGCTTCAGGTGTGTCGGGAGTCATTCTGCATATTGTAAGAGCTCAACCGAATTAACAGATCATGGCCGCTAAACTTGGTTGTGTCACGGGACGAGGTGCGCTGGTTCTTCATTTTGAGCTATTCATTCTGACAAAATTCGCTTTTAGATTTAGCTGTACATTGTCGGCAGCGCCTATCAAATCATCCTCGTCATCCCCACCTGGTCCGCTATCTGGTGCTGTATCCTCTGTACGCTGCATCAGAGATTGCAATCATTTCCACCGACTTGGCCGAACTTCTTGTCAGAAATTCTTAATTCATACCCTCTTTCTTGCTATCTAAAGATGGTTCTCCAGGGATCCGCTATCGCATTAAACTTACTCATTCCGAGACTGCCTTTATTCGCCGCCGTGCTTTTGACCTCCTTCGATGTCTTTGTTGTCCTATTATTAGGTGATCCCTCTGATCGTTCGCGGCCCATACGCGTTTTTGAATTGGGCATTGCGATGCTGGTGAGCGAATCGGCTGTTGCAGCTCTCAAACATTTTCTGACTCGCTGATAGGTCTTTGTTGTGTTTATCTGCTTCATCATCCTCATCGTCGAAGTAAGCCCACAGTGGGGCCACGTATTCCAGGGGTTCCTTCCTTCGAAAGCAGTGTTCAAATCCGAAGCGCTGTATACATGTGCGTCTCCACGAATTTCATAAATCAGTCCTGCAGCTCACACTCTGTTGACAGCTATCGGAATCATCGGTGCTACAGTGATGCCACATGCGCTGTTCCTAGGTTCTTCTCTAGCTACTCAAGATCGAGAGGCATCCTCGATCCAACTCGGCGATGAAGAACACGCTTGTCGCGCAACGGAAGACCCATCGGAAGATGTCTCTGAGGCGCCGAATCCTCGGATGTCGAACGGCAGTCAAGCTTATATTCTGAAGTCTCTGTGGCTCAAGATCTCCTCGGATGAAGTTCGTTCTGAACGGAAACAGAACAACAAACTTGCTTTCATTAGAGCTCATCTCATGCACAGCATCATTGATATATGTTGGTTACTTCGATCTCGTGTCAACTCAGCCTCTAATTTGCATTTCCAGCCATGAGCTTAATGGGCTTTGCAGTTGTGATAAACTCAGCGTAAGTTAGTCCTCCGGGATTAACGAACGTATTCTCACAATGAACTCGTGATTGCGTAGCATTCTCATACTCGCTGGTGCAGTATTCTTTTATGATTCCACAACGACTCCAGGCGTAGACTCCCCAGCAAGTCTCTTCGACGCTTACGCACTTATCCATCAAAGAATGGGAAAAGGTCTGAGCTTATGGTCCGCACCTTCCACGACCTTGTCATGTTAATTCGATGTTCAGCTGCCGCCATAACGTTCGCTCTTGCGCTCTTAGCGTCCGGTCAAAGCGCTTCGATCACGGCCACATTAGCAGGACAGATAGTATCAAATGGTTTTATAAACTGGAATATATCAGTCCGTGTCATTCACTCAAAGCGAAGATACGCTTCCTAACTCTTTTTCCTCCTTATCAGCCCTTCAAGAGACGACTGATAACTCGATCCTTTTCCCTCCTTCCCTCGACAATAATCGCAGCAGCGCTCGGAAAGTCCGGTATCGATTCCTTACTTGTCGCTTCACAAGTTGTCCTCAGTTTCGTGCTGCCATTCGTCATATTTCCACTAGTATGGTTGACTTCGAAGGAGGACGTCATGTGGGCTACTGTTGACCGAGGGACTGGAGAAGGTTCTTCTGAACTTCGCGTCAATTATAAGAACGGGAAGGCTATGATGACTCTTGGATATTTGATATGGATTGTCGTCGTACTGGCCAACGCGTATGCCATCGTCGCGTTGTGCATGGGACAAGGGGGATAATAATATCGATTTTTTGGTTATTCTCTGGTCATTGTAGATTTTTGGGATTTTGGTAGACGGAATAATGTCATCGACTGTAAACGTCGAATACAGTACTCGCAAATGATGAAATGGCAGTGATGACGGTCAAAATAGGCGCCCGTGACCAGAGGCTTCCGTGAATCCGTGGCCTTGCAGTTGCTTTGAATGAAGGGTGAAAGGTGTGTCGAAGGTCCACTTAATCGGTATAGAGTTAGACCCAAAGGCCATCTATAACGCGAAGATCCAATCCTTGATCAGTCACGGTTATGAACTATTTTGCCTTTTACTGTTGTAAACCACACCCAAAAGCTACTCCGGGAGTCTCGATTACAGTAGGCTGATTAGGCGTAGCCGGAATCAAAATTTTCAAACTCAGCGTTCTCTCCTTCCGTCACCCGCGACAGCTCCTACAACTCAGACTGGGAAGCTAGGCTGTCGACCTGGACCTGGCTCTCAATATACGGCTCAACGTCGACAGTTACAGTCTGAACTCTCCGTCGGCTTCATTCTTCCCCTCACGTCGATCCCTATGTTAGAGATGGCGCCAATCAATGCAACCTTACCCAATCTCGTATAAAATCTCATATACTGCAGGCCTAAAAATCATACTAGTATCGCGCAAAATCGGCGGTGAAATAAGAGTTCAAAAATCAAGCCATCGCTACATAGGCGGCCCATGCGAGCTCACAATTAAGAATAATTGCGAAAGATCAACCTCAGGTGTACTGATCTCGTAAGTGCTTCAACAATTCGAGTGCCTCTGGCGAACGTGGCGTTATCTTAAACTCGAACTCTTTCAGGATACTAAGCAATCAGATTAGGCTAACAGGCGACTTGAGTATTCTGTTCACTTACGCAACCAATCCGAAAGTGAATTTTGCAACGGGCTCAATTTCCTCTCCGTTAGCGTTGACAGCCTTCTTGATGCTGCACGTTGCTAAAGTGAGCACGATGGTCAAGAAAATAATGTCTTCTGCGATCTCTTTCCCGGGACAAAACTGGATATTAGTTTATAGGTATTGAAGTGGGTTCTGTCACTGGATATTACTGAGCGAACTGAAGCTTACCCTAGATATCGCAATACCAGTATGAGCCGAGGCCGCTGTAGGATCGATGAACAAACCCACCTTCTGCCATATCCAAACTGAGTAAGACGAGGATCGAGCTCCTTTTCTTGTTGAAGATATCGATCAGGATTGAACTCTTGAGGTGATTTATATCTGCGCGCGTCTTGTGACATACCCCTATGTGAACGGTCAGCGCGAATACATATACATGACTGATATAATTGCCATAGATGAGCCCAAACGACCGTGTTAGCAGGGATTCTGTACCCTTTGTAAGTGTCTTCCACTTCAAGTCGATGCGGTATACCTGGGATTGCGTTTTGCGACCATCTGTGAGAGAAGGAGAGGCACTTACCCGTGGGAACTGGACGACGGAATCAGAATTTCTCCGTTTATAATCTTTTGCACGACTTCACTCACCGATAGGTGCCCATCGGAACACTTCCATGATCAGCGCGTCGACGAAGGGGAGGTTAACTCGATCGTCAAATGACGGCAACCGCTTTTGTTCGGTGAGTCGATCGATCTCCTCTTGAGCTCTTCTCTGATATTCGGGATACTTAGTCATTGCAAAATAAAAATGGTATAAGGTGGCGGTAGTCTGGTGAAAGAAGCGGCCGTGGTATTGATAGTGTGCACCTAACTTTGATCCAGCTATGACTTACTGTGTCAATGCCAGCTGTAGAACGAGAAATGAGAATAGTAGGCGTCTTCATCCTGCAGAAAACGTGCCTGTATACATGTTATATGAAGTATACTTGAGCAAGTCTTCGGTTTCCGCATCAAGTGGCCCTTCGGAAAGATGTTGCGCGACATAGGAAACACGCGCTGTGCCATTGCGCTAGGGGCCAAGAGTAAGTTGCATGAAGTGGATATGACCTCTATCATACGAGTTGCTCCTTTACAGCGACATATGGTCTCTCAACGGTTTCGAGCAAATTAGCTCGCCAGATCGCAGCCTTTCGCTTGAACCCTGCGAATGGGAACCAAGCAGGGACGTATTTCACTGATTGAAAATGTAGATCGGTAGTATTCCTTTGACGGAAAGTCAATAAGCTCACAGATCGGTATCGTATCGACGAGAAAATCGCCGACCGAGATTGCTTCTCCAAATTCGCGTACATTCTTATCTGACATAATAACCAGTTCGTCCCGCTCGCCTTTGACTTGATATCCATAGGTGATATCCAATATTATTGTTCCTGTTAACCTTTGCAAATCAATCCAGTACTGAATAAAAACTTCGTGGTGACATAGAATGACAAACCTGGCGAGACGCACTTCCAAATGCGACTGGTCATTGAACACCCCTAGGATGAAACTCGAGATCGCGTGGCCCATACGAGGATGATACTGCTGAGCGTGTCTTCCTCCGACGCCCCTCGCCAGCATGCGGCGCATGTTACGGATCCGATTTCCGGATGGTGCAAAGACGACAGACTTGTCCCAACCAACCCTGAAACGTGAACACAGTTTCGTTGGACGTAGGGGATCAACACTCATATCCAGTAACGACTCACAGTCCACCGGCCATCTCGAGGCGAGGACGGTCTGAATATATTGAGCTTCGCGTGTCTAACAGTTCCTTTGCATCTTCGTGCGAGTTGATGATTAAAGCAGGTGCCCCCATGAGATCCACATAGACCAAATCCCCTATAACAGACGTATATGTCGAATTAATCCCCGGAAGTTGGACAAGGGCATTACTCACCGAATTCTGCATTCCATTCCATGAACTTCACAGACTGGTTCTTTACCGGCATCTGATGAAGATTCCCGATAATAGGGAGAGGTCGAGGGCCCGGAGGGAGCGGAAGAAAGTGCCTTCGACGGTAGACTATATCCCAAATTTTCCATGCAAGCAGTATTGTCAGAGCGATGGATAATCCATTGAGAATCATCTCCCAGTCCATTGCGGAAAAGTTTTGGAGGCTCATTCGCAGGCTCATGGAGCTTGAGATAGAGCGAGTCGATGACCGTACGTATATGCTGATCACAGAGATGGTTTGCTATGACCGGCACATTGCTGAGGAATACGGGGCGTTTTGACCGTTCATGGAGTCGTGACTGTCGTGCCATCAAGGATCGAGGCCGATGGCCGAGCTTCTTAATTCATCGAAGACAACGAAATGTCATCTGACTATAAGAACTCGTGGGACCAATAGTATAGAATAGGTTGAAATTGCCGCCATACGCAAGCATACACAGCGTTTCAATGATCCTAAAATGTCAGGGGCCAACAAGACGAATGCCACTTGGTGGGAGACACTACGTAGACCTACACAATGTGAGTAGATTTACATCCTATGTTTAGATGGCTGAACAACCGGGGAGTAACGCCTGTTTCTCTTAGGGGTCATGTAGGTTTGCGGCCCGGATATCAAGCTACGGTCTCAGGAAGAGGGTTGTCGGGATTTGCCGACTTCCCGAACTTCAACAGAGTTACTGAGAGTAGCCGGAACGTACCTTACATTTACAAAGATGGCTACATAATATTCGCCTTTTCAGCGCCTCTGCTACACCTCGGGTGACGGTTATATGAGTTTATTCAGTAAACCAGCCAGTAGTTGGGGGCCGAGAGGGCTCGGGCAAAAAGCAAAAAGAAGCCCGAGACTCCTCGGGTGCGAGGCTTGGACGGGCATTCGGCTCACTGGCACCGGGCGGGCTGGCCCTCTGATCTCCAAACCTTGTCTTAATGGTGTAGTAAGCAGGGTGGGTGGGATCGATGTCGAACAAAAAGCAGAATCAATGAATTAGCAAGGGAACGTGAACTGATCACAGCACAGGAAGACGGATAGCACGTATCCGAACAGAACCTGACACTACTAGCAACAACTACATAGCTACGCTACTTTGCTTAGAGACCATGGAATTGCTCCGCAAGTCGCAGCGAGTACATATACAGGATGCACGCAACTTCACGACTGCTTGCACGCACAAGTTGGCACAACTCCTTACAAAAGTCCCCACGAGGCAGTCGAGTGATTAGATCAACACCATTCTGTGGAAATTGCGCTTGAATCAGTCGAATTTTTCATTCAGTCAGGCCATCACGACATTGTTATTTTCTGTCATGATTAGTGTTGCTGTTGTGCTTGGTGCTTTTTACCAGGTATGAGTGAGAGCCGAAAGCCGATTCGGAAGGCTTCTCTAGCTTGTCTAGGCGAATTTGAGTCATTCGGTATCAGTTTTTCCAACTCAGCTTTGGTGGTGCTGTGTACGCTTGGCTGTCGACATTTCTCCTCGGTCCACCCAGCTTCGGATGTACGCCTCTCATCCAAAGGGTCCAGATTTCGGGCTGCTCTACCTTACTTACCCGAGCACTGGCAAATACAAAGAATTTATAAACCAAAATCTGGTGTCGCCATCGTCTACTTCGTCAGTTCGCCGACGACTCTACGTGCTGAGGGAGCTGAATATCACTAGTACTGGCACATTCGAAGGCGAAACATATGTATCGGAGTTGAGTTTTTGTCATCATGGAAATCAACGAGATCAGCGGGATGCACTATCTTGAAGGCAATCAACACTAGGTATACTGATCTCGCAACTGCTTCAATAAATCGAGTGCCTCCGAGGAACGTGGTTCTATTTCGAACTCAAATTCCTTCAGGATGCTGGAGATTCGATCAGAAAATAATACAGCTTGCTCATACAAGTCACTCACGCAATCAATCCCATAGTAAATTCTGCAACGGGTTCGATTTCCTTGCCTTCTGCATTGACTGCCTTCCTTATATTACATGTCGCTAGAGTGAGCACAACCGTGAGGAAAATAACGTCTTCTGCAACATCTTTCCCAGGACAAAGCTGAAAATCGGGGGATATCAAAATAAAATCGGCCCCGTTGCTTTATAGCAAACGGACTAAAGCTTACCCTGGACAGCACGATATGAGCCCCAGCGCAGGTTGAATCAAATGCTGGTAAAAAGCTCACCTTCTTCCAAATCCGAACTGAGAGAGACGGGGATCTGGCTCTTTCTCTTTTTGCAGATACCGATTGGGGTTGAAATCCTCGGGTGACTTATACCTTCGTGCGTCTTGTGACATGGCCCTGTAAGAACAGTGAGTGCAAATGCATCTGCATAATGATATCATTACCATAGGTGGGCCCAAACGACCGTGTTAGCAGGGATTCTGTATCCTTTGTATGTGTCTTCCACTTCAAGTCGATGCGGGATACCTGGAATCCCGTCGGTGACCGTGTGGGATAAAAGAAGAGAGACTGACCTGTAGGGACTAGGTAACATAAGCATGACCCTGAGTTTAGTATACGTGCTTCCGCACACTTCACTCACCAATAGGACCACATCGGAATACTTCCATGATCAGTGCATCAATGAAGGGGAGATTAGCCCAATCACTAATTGATGGCAGACGTTTTTGTTCGGTGAGTCGATCAATCTCTTCCTGCGCTCTTCTCTGATACTCCGGATATTTAGTCATTGCCAAATAGAAGAGGTGCAAGGTGACAGTAGTCTGGTCAAATATTCAGCACACCATAACGTCACATTTGTTCGTCTAGCCGTTAATCATTTATTACTCACGGTGTCGATACCAGCTGAACAGTCACTCATGAGATTGGCAGGAGCGCTCATTTACCAGAAAGACATACCTGCATACATGTTGTAAGAAGTATACTTGACTAAATCTTCGGTTTCCGCATCAAGTGGCCCTTCGGAAAGATGTTGCGCAACATAAGAAACACGCGCTACCCCATTGCGCTTGCGTAAAAAATGAGTTGAATCCATTGTTAAACGATTTCCCTCATACCAACTGCTCCTTCACATCAATGTATGGTCTCTCAACGGTTTCAAGCAAATTAGCTCGCCATATAGCAGCCTGGCGCTTGAAACCTGCCAATGGAAACCAATCAGGGAGATATTTCACTGACGGAACGTTAATTCCACTCCATCTTTAGTGATTCAATAATACACTCACATATTGGTATTGTATCGACCAGAAAATCTCCGACCGCAATCGCTTCTCCGAATTCGCGTACATTTTTATCCGCCATA
Organism: Sistotremastrum niveocremeum HHB9708; assembly: GCA_001630475.1. Lineage (NCBI taxonomy): Eukaryota > Fungi > Basidiomycota > Agaricomycetes > Sistotremastrales > Sistotremastraceae > Sertulicium > Sertulicium niveocremeum. Next base: position 213,780 of record KV419429.1, read on the forward strand.
ACAACCAGCTCATCACGATCACCTTTGACTTGATATCCATATGTGATGTCCAAGATAACTGTCCCTACCAATCTTTTGAAATTGAATGAGTATCTCGTGGAACTTCCAATCATAACAAATGATAACTTGCCGTGGAAGAAGCACTTCTAGAGGTGTATGGTTGTCCAGCAATCCTATTATAAAACTTGAGATCGCGTGGCCCATATGAGGATGAAATTGCTGAGCATGGCTCCCCCCAATCCCCCTTGCTAACAGCCGGCGCATATTACGCATGCGAGTTCCATCAGGAAACACCCCCCCTCGGTGCGTAGCGCTACCATAGGAACTACACATCGCTATGTAGCGACCTGTAGATCCATAGCGCCCATAGACAAGTCGCGTTTATATAGCCGTCGCGTAGCTTCCCCATAGCTTCCCCATAGCACATCCATAGAAACGCGCAAATCTCATTAGTTATATAGCATGCCGATAGCAGGACAGGTGACCGTGGTTGCTTCGAGCTTTGATAACATTGACAAGGAACGCACAGAATGATTTTTTGAAGGAAAATGTATATTCAAACTACAAGGAGATAATCTACATTTGATGAAATATTGCTCTCAAAAGCGCACTCTGAAGACTAGGTTGAAGGCTTGAGGTCTACTGGCTGGGATTTCTCAAAGCTGTTTTCAGAACCTGGCGCTGGGACATCAATATCGCGTTGAATATTAGAAAAGCCGGTAGACGAACCTTTACTGCGTGAATCTAAGCATCTCTAGAACGAATGACACCTTCAGATAGGTCACGACGAGCTAGGAACACGTGAACTTATGACCCACGATCAGAAGCGATGGACGACACTTACACTTAGGCGATAGACTGGGCACAGCGAGTGAAAGAGATTGGGGCGAGTAGTTGGGCGACAAGAGGATATTCTCAGTGAATGAAAATAGAGAAGATGCGAGAAAACATACCGATCGATGAGTACAACACGATTGGGCTCTGGCACAAATTGAACGATATTCAGCGACACAGGCGGCGACTTCTTGAGTTCAGGTGGGCTGCGGGTGTGAGCGAGGTATGCGAGACAGCGAATGGATGGTAGACTTCGAATATGATCTCGATATAGATGGAATGCGAGAAGGGGAAGGTAAGTGCAGCTAGAGCGTTGGCTTGGATGAAAGACGAGAGCAAGGATGTCGTCGGAGTTTGAAGGCGTAGTCGCGCCATTTTGACTTGTCAAAAATTTCAGCCTCAAGCGCTCACGCCTCACAGTGAACCAGTGCGCCGACCTCAGTGGATAGCAATCGACAACACATCGTCCCCAAAGACTGTCGAAATCTTTTGTTGACATCAAACATCTAGCCAACTTGCTGCAGGATAACGCCCTCACCGTTTGAATAAACTCCTTTTCTTCAAGTTCACTGGCAGCCGTTAATACAAGTCTCGCTATCCATCACGCCTGGCATCCGCATAAAATTTGAGTTCGTCTTGCATCCCAGGCTCATAGTACCCTAGATTCTAGTGTCGACGTGCTGATCTGAGTGCATGGAGACCCTTACAATCGTCGTAATCTCGTTGTAGAAATGTAGTAATAATGTACGGTGTCCACATGTAACATGACGGTCTAGTAAATGTTATGCCTTTCTCCGGATGCATTCTCTATTGACAACCGAACACCTCCAAGAGCCTCGAAACCTTCAAGTTGTTTAATATCACATTTCCTATGCGTCGCTACCCGGAAGCTATGCGGATCTATCAGCGGTTTCCGGGCTGGTGCTGCTATGGACCTGCTATGGGTCGGCTATGGGAATGCTATGGGACTGTGTGGGCTCAAACAATTTTTCATAGCGCTACAAGAAGCTACAACTGAACTATCAAATCTCTCTCGACCCTTCGCATCTACATAGCGACTTCCACTTCCAAGGGCCGTTTCCTGATGTCCAGATGGTCCAAAGACGACGGACTTATCCCAACCAACACTGAGATTCAAAGACAGAGTTGTAAGGCATGATAATAAACATCGATCTATTAAGGAACGACTCACAGTCCGCTTGCCATCTCAAGGCGGGGTCGGTCTGAATATATCGAGCTTCGTGAGTCTAATAGCTCCTTCGCATCGTCGTGCGAGTTGATGATCAAAGCAGGAGATCCCAGGAGGCTAACATAGACTAAGTCCCCTACAAGACGTCCACGTTAATCCTAAAAATCTAGGATAATGCATTACATACCAAACTCCGCACTCCATTCCATGAATTTGACGGACTGGTTCTTTATGGGCATCTGATGCAAATTTCCGATGATGGGAAGAGGTCGGGGTCCCGGAGGGAGTGGAAGAACGCTTTTTCTCGAGGCAAGTGTTCTCCAAATTTTCCACAGAAGTAGCAACGCGACAGCAAAAGATAATCCATTAAGGATTGTGATTCTGTTCGTGAGAGAGAATTGTTGGAGACTCATTAGGAGGTTATTGAAATGCAGGGCAGGAGAGTGAGAGTCGATGTTTTTAAGTCCATACCACAGATGCTCTCATAAGACAGAGACATCTTCTACCCGGCCCCACGTTCCCAGGCCCATCGCTGAGAGATATGAGGCGGTTTGCATTAGCTCCATCAAGATGGGAATCCGACAGTCCGAGCTTCTGAGCTTTAGAAGACTGCCAGTTGTCATCTGAGAAGGGTCGCGGGTCGTGATTGGTTGAAGGTTATTAAAGCGGGGGTTGACATCGGAGCGAGACGAATTAAAGGACTTCCTTGATCGCACGAGACTCTCGATTTCCTTAGCCTCACAATATCACAGTATAAGACCATGCAGTCTTGAAATTATTAGCTCGTTATAGAAGTCGCTGCTCGCAGAGGAGGATATGTAAGTTCGCGGGGCCGAGCAACGGGCAGCTGGTCTCAGGATGAGAGCTTCGGTGTTTGCCGACTCCCTGAAAAGATTTCACTGAAATATACAAACTTGACAGAACGTCCGGCACTACACTACTCCTGGAACACACGAGGGCATTAACGAGGTGAGGCACTTACTAACCCATATACAACGTGCTTGAAAGGCTAACGAACTCATCGCTGTATCTCCACACGCAGTTGCTACTCTCCCAATTGAGTGTGCGCCGCCGTTAACATCTGAATTGCATCGTCCGATCGCGAGGTTATTTCAAAGTCGAATTCGGCCATGTGACTGATTCAGAAAAGTTAGTGGTCAGTCACCTCCTTATGATGACTATGCAGAACACACGCTACGACGCCCATCGTGTACTGAGGGATGGGTTCAATCAGATCGCCTGCTTCGTTGACCCTCTTTGTGACATTACATGTAGCCAATGTGAGAGCGATTGCTAGGAATAAAGTGTCGTCTGCGATGTGCTTTCCTGGACATATCTTTGATGCTGTGAAGTCAGCCACCAATTCTTACACAGGACCAAGCTGCCTTACCCTATGCGAATATGAAATTTAGGAATAAAGTGATGATATAATTAGACGTACCTTCTACCGAAACCAAACGCAAACAGCCTAGGATCAGGCTCCTTTGGGGTCTCAAGGAATCGATCGGGTCGGAATTCGTGCGGCGAAGTATAGCTTCGTTTATCTCGACTCATAGCCCTGTAGCCGAATTTAATTCTCAAAAATAGCAGTTGTGAAAGCCGAGTTGTTACCATGGATGTGAGTAGACCACCGCTCCTTGCGGAATTCGATAGCCTTTGTAGATGTCTTCTACCTCGAGCCGGTGCGGAAGGCCTGTAACGGTGCTATAGGTACGGCTATGTCACCTTGGAATGATCGGACGCACTTGTCGGGGCTGCTCGTCATATTAAAAATATCGAAGAAATCAGTGCTCGTAGCTTGAATCTGGATCAAAAATTCTGTACTCACTTATCGGACTCCATCGCAAAACTTCGAGCATAACAGCTTCCACAAAAGGAAGCCTCTCACGATCATTGGACGTCGGCAAACGCTTTCCTTCCGTGACATTGTCGATTTCCTGCTGGGCTCTTTGTTGAATTGCCGGATATTTCGTCACGACGAAGAAGAACGTGGACAACGCGACAGCAAGCTATCCAAACGGCGCGTGAGCCACGAGGGTATAGAACGTAGTGGCGTAAATAATCAGAGCGATGCTCACCGTCTCCATTCCGCCTATTGATAGAGAACATACTCATCTCATAGCACAATAGTATCACAACACTGCTCTTACCTGCGTAGAGATTGAAAGAGCTGTACTTCAGAGCGTCTTCCGTTTCAAAATCCAGAGGTCCTTCGGACAGGTGCTGGGCCACGTAAGAAGTCCTGGCGATACCGTTGCGCTGAGAACATTAATAATTACTCTAATGGAAGGTGTTTATACTGACCAACTGCTCTTTGACCCGCGAGAAAGGATGCTCGATGGTTTCCGTCAGGTGCGCTCGCCACGTGGCGACGGTCTTCTTGAAGCTTGTGAAGGGTATATACGAGTGCAGATATGTCACTGGGGGATGTATGAGCATGAAAGCATTTGTCGATAACACCCAGCTCACTTACAAGCAGGGATCATATCGACTATGATGGAACCGACCGCAGTTGCATCATAAAAATCTTGGACGATGCGCCGGAACCAAAATATAAGCTGATCATGACCACTTTTGACTTGGTGCCCGTAGGCGACGTCCAATACCACGGACCCCGTTAATCTAAAAGAAAAATACATGAACTTCGCGTGACTTTCCCTAAGAATTTTCCTGGCACCTACTGTGAAAGAAGAAGTTTTAAATCCCGCGGCTTCTCGAGTAGGTTTAGTAAGAAGGTACATATAGCAAATTCTTCGTGTAGTCGAAAGCTTTGGGCATGTTTTCCGCCGATACTCCTGGCCAGAAGTCGACGCATAGTGCGATGCCGTTCTCCAAATTTTCCCAGTACAAGCGATCGATTCCATCCAACGCTGGTCATGGTCAGTTCGTTCAGACCGTGGGAAACATTCCTGGTACTCACAGTTCGCCAGCAACGGACAGGCGAGGCCTGTCTGAATAAATTTGACTTCTTACTCCAAGCAATTCTTTTGCGTCTTCGTATGAGTTCAATATAAGGGTCGGAGTGCCGAAGATATTGACGTAGACCAGATCCCCTGTCATTATTGGACCGTATGAGTAAACGGAAATTCAATGAGCATCATGAAGTTGACGGACCAAATATTTCCTGCCACTGTAAGAATGTTGACGATTGATCAGTGACGGACATTTGGTGAAGATTCCCGATAATGGGCAGCGGCACAGGTCCCGGGGGTAGTGGAAGCGATGCCCTCGAGATCGTGATCAATTTCCAGGTCTTCCATACCAGCCATACACCGAAGGCAATGGACAACGATACCAGAGGAAAGGAAGTATAGGAAAAATCGAATTCAAGGTGCAGATTATGCGCGAGGATAGAAGACATTGTGGAGGGGGCTGGCGACAGACAGAGAAGCAGATCCTTGAGTATGGGATTTTCTGAAAAGCTTCGTCTTCATATAATGTTGATGATGCTTGCGTGGGAGCGCGATAGGCTGATCGAGGGATAGATAAGTATCGGGGTCATCACTGGGATATCGATGATAGGTTAACATGAGTAACAGAACTCAATCTGAAGTCCATTGTCACGCTAAACTGAATTGAATCAGCGCTTAAAGCGTAGAATGACTGATAAGAAAGCGTGTACCTGCGGGTCGGACAGCTTCGGAAGACCGAGGGCGAGGGCCCCAGTGAGGTGACTCGGCGGGGAGCCTCACCATGGAGCATGAGGGCCTACGGCGCAGCGTATACTATCTGTATTGGAGAGGTAAACATGAAGATACTGACAAGCTTCAACTCAACTCGAGACTCAGATCATCATCCGGTGATTGTCGTCGATTTGAGTGGTAACACTCATAAGGTGAACAACCAGACAAAGCATGCCAACCAGTGGCAACCACGATTCCTGAGCGTCAAGTGGTGGATGATACTTGATAGGCCAGCGAATACAGCACCTGATAACCAAGGCTCTCCGTTGCATCCGCAATTGCACCATGAGATCCGTGCCTGATTATCTGCCCGGCGCGTAAAGGAAGAGTGAATACGAAATTCGGAGTTCGGAAACAAACAGAGTTTTGAGCTGAATGCACGAAGATCATTCCCACATTCGAACTTGGGTGATATTACCCCATACCTTCGAGCTGCCTTCGGCTGAACCCTGAGGCCTGAGGCCTCGAGTCGGTACTGAAACTGTGTGAAAGACATCTTGAATCGAAATTATGATTGCGCTCACACGGAGGGAAAAAACGCGGAAATCGGGAGTATAAATCGATCTTTTTCGATGAATCTCCTTGAATGAACAGACTGGGTCGCACTCCAGATTGAATGTCGCCAGAATCCGTTGGGAAACGATCACAGACTGAAACGTAAACTCGCGGGAGCGCCGAATTGCGATCTTCGGAGTCATTTGTCAGCAGCGGCACTTTCTGGCCGAAGCGTGGAGGCGGCGGTGCCATTCCGCCCACTGTGTGCAGGCTGCTCGATGTCGTCCGCGTCGTTGGACCGAACTGATTCTTAGCTTGCTGCATTCTGATACTTTCTTTCTCAGCTTACCTCAATCTGATGTCCTATTGCTTTCGTTCTGTTCTCAACACTTACTTTTCTCTCCGTACAAAAATTTCTCATAGGCACAAATAGGCTTGAATCATACTATGAGTTCCCTGACAGTTCACGGTGTGTAATAGATTCACTATGTCTGTGAGACTCGAACTGATCCATCGCAGTTATCCGCGGCTCTGGCATGCCCATCAAGATAGGTAGGAGGACCGTCGACATATACATCCTTGTTACTTCTGGAGACCAGAAGCAGAACACTCGAACAATTAGCGGAAAGGCGGCACCTGAATGGAATGCGCAGCTTGGATTTACAAAGATCGAACATAGTCACCTCGTCGTCATCAAGATCATGAATAGGAGGACCGTCATTCTTGGAGGGGATGAAGTCTTGGGTCAGACCAGCAAAACGGTCGAGAAATTGGTGGCTCAGCAGGGCAAGGAGAAAGGTGAGTCTCTTGTGTGACTCTCGAGATAGACTGTGCTCGAACCATCTTGGATAGACTTGACCGTCGATTTTGGAGCTCCTTCGCCTGATCGAAAGGCTCGTATGCGCTTAATTATCGCTCTCAAAGCGCAATCCCTCCCTGTCCGCCAGAACTCCTATCACGAATCGTTAGCTCTAGCGCCATCTGTCAGCTTGCCTAGCTACAGTGGATCGACCTGGTCCTCATTGGTTGCGATAGTCGAGAAATTGAACGGATTAGTAAGGGTAATAGACGAGATGGCTAGGGTATGCCCATTCGATCGCGTACTACTCCGCTCCTCACATCCACTCAGATTCACCCCTACGTCAACGTTGCCTGGCTTTTCTTGTCTCTGGCATACCATGTCCGTTCTTCGTTCCTTTCCGCCTACCATATCCGTTGACATTCCTGCATACAGTCCGTCGAGAATCAAAAGACTCGCGATCACAATGTCCAAAGACTCGGCGAATCCATGTATCGCATGTATTCTTTTGTGGAGCACAGCAACGTCGAAACGAAAATCCCTCCGATGGGAGATGTCGTGCAATTAATGGCGCAGGAGACGGTCGAATGCCTCAAATTCATTCAGCAATATAATCATCAGAGCATCGCACGTATGTCACCAATCTTCAGTTTTGTCCTTCTGCTAACAACCTCGACTGTGCAGGACGGATCGCCACGTCGGCGGTTATGAACGTTGATCAACGGATACGAGAGTTTGATGAACACTTTCAACAATTACGCAGGGATTTTGACACTGGGCTGACAGTGCAATCTTACCTGCTCATCCAACGGACTGCCGATGATAGCAGTGCGTCAAAATGATGACGTCAGCTACACCCTCTGACACCGATTCATTCGTATTAACAGAACGCACCTTCATTCGAAGCCACTTGAAGCACGTTCTTGCCAGTTGGGACCCGGATCGTGGTTGTCTTCCTGGAACGAGAAAGTCAGCCATCGAGGAAATCATGAAGTGGGTGATCAACCACGAAGACAAATATCCTGAGAACGTCTTCTGGCTATCAGGGGTAGCTGGTAGCGGAAAGACCTCCATTGCTCACACTGTTGCGGAACTCAGTGCAAAGATGGGACTCTTGGGGTCCAGTTTCTTCTTTAAGCACGACGAAGCCGGTCGGAACGAATCCACGTCCGTGTTCTCGACAATGGCCATTGATCTTGCCGCCTTCGACTCTCGACTCGCGGATCAGATAGCCAACATTCTCCAAACCACACCTTCTCTGACTGGTCCCAGAAGACAATTCCAGAGTCTCATCCTGGGTCCAATACAAGCATGCGGCTATTCCAGCCCTGTTCTTCTATTATTCGACGCTCTTGATGACTGTGGAACTCCTCGCGATCATCAAGAGTTCTTGCAGATGCTGGCCCAGGAGAGCAAACGGCTACCTAAAAATGTCAAAATTCTGATCACTAGCCGACGTGATGAGGATATCGTGGACGCGTTCCGCAACTTTCCCATTCACCATTCCGATTTGGACCTTCATTCGGTCGAAAACCGTAGCGACCTCATCAATTACGCCGAAACTAAATTCGCCGACATCGCGCGGTCGAAGTCTGGCAAACCGAATATCACTTCGCAATGGCCTGGAGCACAGGCTAGAGCCGAGTTTGTCGAACGTACGGCGGGGCTGTTTATATGGGCTTCTACTGCCCTTGAGACCCTCCGTGAATCTTGGAATCCTGACAAGGACCTCCAGGATCTCCTGTCAGAATCTTCTGCCGGTAAAGGTGCTCAAGAAACGCTCGATGCGCTTTATCTCCGAACGTTGGAGAAGAACGGATTGTGGGACGACGATGGATTCGTAAAAGCGTTCCGAGTCTCTGTTGGCGTCGTCATCGTATCCCGAGAAACTCTTCTCATGGATTCCATCGACCGACTCATCGGTGAAGATCTTGGAGATCATCGGGTCGAACACGTGTTTTCTCGACTCGGAAGCGTTGTTCGGACTTCGGATGGACCCGTTCGATTTTTGCATCCTTCATTCTCAGATTTCCTCATCGATCCATCGCGATGTCAAAATCCGAACATGGTGGTAGTTGCGCGCGAACATCATTATGCCATGGTCTCCCGATGTATCAAACTGATGCAATCCTCGCTCAAGCGAAATATCATTGAATGTCCCGACCCATCTCTTCTGAACGCCGAGATAGCCGAACTCCCGCGCTTGATCAAGCAGAGCATGAGCGAAGAGCTGCAGTACGCGTGTCGGCATTGGATATACCATTTGGTGAAAGGCGAAGGCGATCAGCAAGCGCAAATTCGCCTAGTCTATGACTTCCTCTCGAGCCAGGCGATTGAATGGATCGAGGCACTCAGCTTTCTGAAGAGCATGAGTGTTCTGATGTCAGGCTTAGGAGAAGTTGGCGAGTGGGCCAAAGTACGTATCTTAAAACTTTTCAACCTCAGTGTCATGACAATTCGCATCTAGAATCATACACATGGCAAGGGCAAACTACCGAATCTCATAGTGCAACTGAGACACTTTTGCCATGCATTCGCATCGATTCTGTCCGGCGCTGCCAATCACATTTACACCTCAGCCTTACCATTCGTCCCCGCCGGATCCTCTCTCGATCCTCTTCTATCGAAATGGACAAACCTTCCAAAGATGAAAGTGGGAAGAGAACCGTTGTGGCCTTCTTTCGCCGTCCTGCGACGCGACACAGGTCGCGTACACTCAATCGCCTATTCTCCAAACCGGCCTCAACTTGCTTCTGCTTCGGACAAAACCATTTGGATATTGAATACTCATACCCAGCTACCACTCAATCCTGCATTAGGCGGCCATACCGACCAATGCTCGTGTCTTGCGTACTCCTTCGATGGCAAATTCATTATCTCAGGCTCATGGGATAGATCGATCCGGATTTGGTCGTCTCAAACCGGCGAGCAGAAGGCTGTATTCGCAGACGCTCACCGAGCACCCATCTGCGCAATAGCCTGCGACCCTCATGGACAATTCTTCGTGTCTGCCGCACAAGATGGTTCCGTGTACAGTTGGACTCTCAAAGGCCGCTGGCGCCAATACGTCAGCTCGATGACACATACAATCACGTGCCTTAACATTTCACGTGATGGGCAAAACATATTTTGTGGCACGCGTGGCGGCCAGGTTATCTGTTGGGACGTCAGCCATGATTCTTCACCAAGATATGTCAGCCTCGTATCTCAGCTCCCCGTCCGATCCCTTGTATCTTGTCCGAACGGCAAATCAATCGGAATTACGACAGGAGATGAGAGAAACGCTAGCCGTGGCACTTTGGAATTCCTTGATCCAAAGAACGGCGTGAGAATTGGCCCTCCTCTGATATCAGGTCTTTCAATGTATGACCTTGATTTCTCTCCGGATGGCAGCAAGGTCGTTGCATCCTGTCAATCGACTGTCCGCATTTGGGACATCAAAACGGGCAAGCTGCTGAGCTGCTTGCTGTCTCCTTGTGTCTTTGTAAAGTGGTCATCCGACAATCAGTTTATTGCATCAGCAACTTCCACGGGACAAACCCTCCTGTGGAATTTATCTACCATCATGGGCCAAGTCTTCGACCCCAACGCGGAGCGACCTGCTCGTGCCGAACAGCTAGCATTTTCTTACGATGAGCTCGCGATCGCAGGTGGCACAAGACGAGGCACCGTTCGTCTTTGGGATCTGTCTACATCCTCAGAGCGACCTCCGATTCGCCCATCGACAAGTCAGCAGCCCGTCACTTGCGTTGCTTTTGAACCCGACGGAACCATTTTGAGCTGTGGTTTCAAGGACGGCATCGTACAAGTTGTCATTATCAAAACGAGTCGATCGATCTTCACTCAGAAGGTCCATCAAACTCGAATCAACGCTCTTTGCTTCTCTTCCGCTGGTCCGTTCTTAGCTTCCAGTGCCATGGATGGCAACATTCAAATCTGGAATTATCGCACGCGAGAGACAATTCATTTAGTGGACTATTCGTCTGCATTTGAACCAGCCCGATCTCAAGCATCACATCCAAATACGATATCATTTTCGAACCAGGGAGACTCATTGGCTGCCGCTTTTGATGATCGAGTCATCATATGGAGTCTTTCGCCTACCTTATTCAAGTGCTTCGAGTTCAAGCTTCCTGAACCCAACATTCATATGTCGTTCAGTACCGGCGACAAGGGCATATGGAGCTCATCATTCCGTGCGGCGTCAGCTTACCATTCGATCTCTCCACCAACGACGATAACGACGAAAGATTCTGCCAGTGAATCACGACCAATATTATATCACATCGACAAAACAGGCTGGGTCTGGCAACACCCTGGGAAACGCCTCTTTCAAGTTCCGCACGAAAGTGCCGATTTTTTCATCTTCTCAATAAGTGGGAAGCTCGCATATCAAGCGAACAATCTTCTTCGTGTCATTGATTTCTCCAGCGCTCTCGTCGCTTAGCTATCAGGTTTTTTCTGTTGGATATTTATAATTTATGTAGCTTTGTTCTGGATCATGTATGTGCGCTCTGTATTTTAATAGTTGTCATAGATGTTCATGTGCACACGTTCTCTCCCGTATCAAATTATCAATCGACTCAGCATTCAGACTCAATCCTATCAAGAAATGTCCAGAGCCATAGAAGGCCCCTAATCAGTGCGTCTTTCATATCAGTTTGGTCGTTTGCTGACAGTTCAATGAGCGCGTCCCTTGATCGAGAATGCACTACCTCGTTGTAGATGGCTTCTGTTGTCGTACTGACTAACCTGAGGCAATATTGCTCCTCAAAACGGTAGAAGAAAACGGGAGCGCGCGACCGGGCCGGTGATCCGCCACGAGCCGACTCGGCATCAGAAGCTTCGAATTCTTCAACTGCTCAACTCACTGGCTTGCTCAGCCCAACGACTCAGCGAGTCGCACTAGCTGAGCTATCAGCTTCATATCGATGGCTCATCAACTCTGCCTTATAGGCACTCTGGGGACTATAAAACCCAAGGCATCGAGCAACTGACACAATATACTCCCATCATCATGTCGACACCCCTTACCTTGCAAAGCACTGTCCGTTTAAACTCTGGTCTGAGTCGCTTTCAATTATATAGTCTGTCATGAATTCAACTAGCCTCTTTCAGGTTATGAGCTGCCTCTCCTTGGATTTGGCGTGTTCCAAAATGTCGAAGCGTGCACGCCGGCCACCTTGGCGGCGCTCGCAGCAGGATACCGGTGCGTACTGAAATCCCGTTCAGAACGACGAGCTCACGATTTTGTACCTTCGCAGCCATATTGATTCAGCCGTTGTCTATCGTAACGAAGCTCAGGTCGGCAGAGCATTAAAGCAAAGCAGGCTGAAACGTGGTGACGTGTTCGTCAGTAAGTCGTTCGGTTCTGCGTTATTCATGATAAACACTCTGACACATGATTTTTCTACCGATAGCCAGCAAAATCATGAGCAGAGATCATGGTTATGAAAGCACTTTGCGAACGGTCGATGAATCGCTGGCACGATTGGGTACCGGTTACATCGATCTATACTTGATCCATGATCCCCTCTCGGGTCCCAAAAAGCGCTTAGAAACCTGGCGCGCTCTGATCGCCGCTAAGAAGGAAGGCAAAATTAGGTCGATCGGTGTCTCGAACTTGTATGATTCTTTCTCTGTCAGATCAACCTTGATGCTGATACCTTCTGTTCGACAGCGGCGTCAAGCACCTCGAAGAGTTCAAGAAACACGGCCTGGAAACTCCATCGGTGAATCAGATCCAGGTGAGCATAGCTGAGATACTGTCATTCCTCCGAGTTCACCCACACCGTAACGCAGCTCCATCCCCTTCTCCAACAGAAGGAAATTGTCAAATATTGCAAGCAAAACGGCATTGTTGTCGAAGCTTATTGCCCCATAGTGAGGGGCCAGTTCACGGAGCCCTTGTTCCACGAACTTGCAAAGAAGGTAAATCTAGCCCATCTATTGAAGTCAGAGCCTCGCCTTAATGATGTCTCCAGTATAACAAGAACCCAGCGCAAGTCTTGATTCGATGGTCACTACAGAAGGGGTGAGTGAAAGCAACCTATCGAACTCCTCAAACAGTATGTACTGACTTGACATCGAGATATGTTCCCCTGCCGAAATCCGAACGGAGCGATCGTATTCAAGCCAACGCCGAGGTATACGACTTCGAGCTCTCTCCCGAAGACATGAATAAGCTTGATGGCCTCGACAAAGGACCTGCAGGATCCGTCAGCTGGAATCCTGTTGATGCTCCCTAGACGATCGAACGGAATCGAGCCTATGCATGGAAGTCCGACTCAATAAACTTCGACGATGGTACTGTACTGTCTTCGTCAATTTCAAGAGAAATGTGAAAGAAGGCCGAGAATCATATAAGCATCATATGGCACTATGTACACTAATTTAGACTGAAACGAGTCTTACAACACGAGAGATCGACAATTGCTTGAGCAACGTGTCCCCTTGACGTGTCCCGTTACGTAAACAGAAAACTTGTCCGAAACCCCCAACGCATTTGAAACCTCCCAGGTCCATAAGTGAATGATGGACTAAGCGTAGGATTGTATAAGTGCCAAATGCTTCTCCGATCTCGGTGATACTGTATATTCCCATTGTCGTAGCTGACTGAATTCCCAGACCGGTCAGGACACGGCTTGGTGCTGAAGATATTGCGAACGCGCACCAAATCAGTCCTGGAGCGAAGTCTGGAGTCGGCATGATATATCGACCTTCACCATCAACCTTGGCTCTGATGTCGCAAGTAGCCAATGTCATGGCTATGGTCAAGAGCGATATTTCATCGGCTAGATCTTTTCCTGGGCATATCTATTGTAACAGAGTCGAGTAAGGCGTCTTGTCAGACTATGGATACTCTGTTGACTCACTCTGAAAGAGGAAAAGAGTATGAATCAACCAGTAAAACTGCCGCGCACGGGTAGACTAAAGCTGAACTAACCTTCTGCCAAATCCGAATATCATCGACCTCGGATCTGTTTGTGGGTTCTGCGGATCCAGATAGCGATCGGGTAGGAAAACATCAGGATTCGGATATTCAGCATCGTTGTGTGTCATGTCCCTGAGTGCGGTCAGCCTTCATTAACAATGGATAAGCACGTTTACCATATATTTGCGTATACGACGGTGTTGGCGGGAATCCGATAACCCTTATATTCATCGTCTTCTACTAGTCGATGCGGAAGCCCTGGTATCATGCCAAAGTTAGCCTGAGTTTGCCTTTGCTTCATCTCAATATTGGACTATACCGGTAGGAACTATGAAATCGAGGTATCAGACGCCATCGAGGACATCGGAAATGTAAACGCACCAGAAGGCCCCAGCCGCAACGTCTCGAGAAATATAGCATTCACATACGGTAGCTTATCCCGGTCTCTGATATCTGGAAGCCTCTCCCCGGAAGTCACTTGATCGATTTCTTCTTGAGCTCGAAGCTGGATTTCGGGATGTAGCGTCATGTAGAAGAAGAAGTTAGTTAAAACACTTGTTGTCTATTTTTCAGTATTTTAGTGAGTGCGTTTGAAGAGTAGAGACTCTTCAGACCGTGTCAACACCGCCTGGCGGTCTGAAATGAGCGGGGATACACTCTCAGAATATGATACTTTACCTCCGTACATATTCTGAGCTGCTCGTTTCAACATCTCCATCTCCCAATCGTCTAATTCGGTCTCCTGCAAATGTTTCGCCACAAAACTGTCCCTAGCTGTCCCTTCCGCCTAGAAAAGTTTGAGTGTTCGTACAAATATAACAACATCGCTTGGGCGTGATTTACAATCTGGCGTTTGACAATCTCTACAGGCTTGTTGGTTGCATTATAGAGGTTGCTTCGCTGTCTTTGGGCTATTGAATGGAATTTGAAGAAGGGAAACCACGTCGGTAGGGATTTCACTATCTCAAGTCTGTTCAGATGTTGAAGAGGGAGAAATTAAATGCGGCAGACAAGCAGGAATAAAGTCGACGGCGTGGACACCCATCGTTATTGCGGCCCCAAAATCTTCAACAGATTTCTCGGATGCAGCAACCAAGGCATCGTCGTTCGATGTTACTTCATGACCATACACTACATCAAGGACAACGGTTCCGTTCAATCTGTTATCATGATGAGAATGTGTGATATTACACGCTTTGGACTGAGCTACCGTTTCAGTTGCTTGATTAAATTTTCGGGCTCGTCCAAAAATTGGATCACAAAGGACCGGCATGCATTCTCGATTTTAGGACGGAAAGCCTCGAGATATTTCCCTTGAATCGTCAGAGCCATTAAGCGACGCATATACCTGAGATTCTTGTTGAAGGGGCTCAAAACAGGTGTCTTATCCCATCCGATGCTTTCGCGATCTATTAGCAAATGGCGCGTCACGGGAATTATGATAAAGATTGACTCACAGATCGCCGGCCATCACAAAGCGCGGCCTGTCTGAATACATTGCGCCACGATTATCCAACAGTTCTTTAGCTTCCTTGAGGTCGTTCAACACCAAGACGGGTGAACCGAACACCTCCAGATAGACAAGAGCACCTGTATTGAATATGATATGAAAGACTGCAGCATGATCGAAGCTGGGTCTTGGAATTACCGTATATTTTTCTCCATTCTGTGAATTTAAGATAGTGGTTTACGGAGGGCATCTGGAAGAGATTGCCTACTATCGGCAAGCGACGAGGCCCGGGAGGAAGCGAGAGACGACTCGATTTTCGGATGGCAGATAGAATCCATAGTCCGATTAGAATGGAGCCGATGGAAGAGAACGCTGGATACAGTGTAATGGACTCCATGGATGGATATTTGCTTGAACCTGAGGCTCCGAAGCTGGGGGGCGTGTGGTGGAAGGAGAGAAGGTGTGGTCTGGGCGTACTTTATATCGTCAGGGGGGCCAAATCCGAGGAATCGAGAGCGTCCGAAGCAGATGATATCATCTTCTCTCAAAATACCAGCGTCTTCTCTATGCCCGCCACAATAGTACCACAGCCTCGTTGAGCCGTAAATAGGCTCAATAGCTATAGGGAAGTAACTGTGATTGACACCGATCATGGTCGCCGAGCATCTCTCACGAGTCGAACATGAGGCAACGTTGGATCCAGTAAGATTGGTCACTGTTCACACCGATGAGACGTGGAATGTACACCTAGAATCAAAAACGCATTCGGGACGAGAGATTCTTGCAGCAGTCCCTTGGAAAACATTACTAACGTCAAAGGTCAACTTCGCCGGGATGACCGAATGGCAAGGGAAACACATTGAGAATATGAAGAGCTTTGGTCCCAGCCATCTCAGTAATTTGAATACCCCTGTCCGAGAATCTACCTCTGGGAAATAGACGGGGTTCAACGGGCATTCCGAGGTCACATCGCTGAGAAGTTGTGAAAGGGTCGGAAACTCGGCTGCAGTTACGCAACGACCCTGGACAACAAATGTAGTCTAGGCAGCACAACGCGCATCCATCGACTTCGTCAAAAGTTTTCCGATTTTACTCTCTGCTATATTTATTTATGCCCGGTTCTGGACCTTCAACAGCTTCACTCAGGGGTGTAGGCTCAAATATGGAATCAAATATGTGTCGGGCTTATGTCCGATAGGCCGATGCCAACTCTCCAGCACCCGTATTTCAGCACATCAGTATTTATCGGAGTCTGCCAGGACTGTACAGCACTATATGGGAAGGAAGGTCCGCGATAAAGGTCGAGATTTATTTTTAACGAGAGGAATTGAGGCGATCAGAGGCTCGATAGGACCGACGAGCGAAAAACCGCAACGACTGGAAGATAGGTATGTCATCAAACATGGGCAGACAGCAGGCAAAGACACGGCTCACCATCTCAATCAAGTTCTGCACGATAAGTAATAGAGCGAAGGACGGCAGACTGCCTCGCAAATCAATAAATTGAACGCGATCCGCGCAATAGGTCGACTCACATCCACGGCGTCAGAGCAAATCTCCACATCGCAGCTATAGGTTGATCATCGGTTTCTAAAAGGGATCTTCCACTCCCAGCGTCCATGATGGTTAAGAAGGAGAACCCCAACCCTCCTAGCATCCGCGAAAGAATGATGCCCCATTCGTAACGATCTGTAGACGTTTGAGATACTGAAACACGATAGGGTTGGACGCAGAACGTACCCCGGGGCCACTGCTTTGAAACGTTCAGAATAGACAGAGTAATCAGAGTGCCGCCCTGTAGACGAATCAGTCTTGATTGGCCAGATTGCGGGAGACTTCATACCGCAACGCCGGGGAACCAAAGAGCAGAATCGAGGCGAGATTTCATTAGGTCATTCATGAGATTCACAAAGCTGTCTTGCGTTGCGAGGGTACCTTCGCCGAATCCCTGCAGTTGAGCAGCGAGCAGAGAATCGGGGTCGGGTAAGGCATTGGATTGCTATACGTATGACGTCATCATCTGTGCGTTAAAGAAGCGTTGTAGTACCAACCTCAAAAACAGTCTTCACGATATTCACAACCTGCTTCAACTTCGACATTGTCTCGGCATCTGGATCGCTCGGCGAGCTCGCATTGTTCATCTGCTTGACGAATTCGGCCAGAGACATGCCCAATGTGGCAAACGTGGCGTTAGCTTGGGGGAATTGATCAACTGATAAGCTCCCCGTTGCGTTCAAGATATCCTGAGTAAAGTCGAGGACGACCGTGATCGCTTGTTGGAGATTCTAGTAGAAATGAGTCACTACAAGGCGAGAAAGCCGGAGGAGCGAGTACATACCACCCAAGCGACCAGGAGTGCTGAAGCTGATTTTGTTGTATTCATATAATGATTGAATACGACATTGGAGATACTCACCTTGCAGCATCAAAAT
This sequence comes from Sistotremastrum niveocremeum HHB9708, assembly GCA_001630475.1. NCBI lineage: Eukaryota > Fungi > Basidiomycota > Agaricomycetes > Sistotremastrales > Sistotremastraceae > Sertulicium > Sertulicium niveocremeum. The sequence continues at coordinate 231,596 of KV419429.1, forward strand.
TAATGTAGCCATGAAAGGAAAGTGCATGAAGAACCAGAACAGAACGCCATGATCACCTCGGTCGCCACGAAATGTGTTTGATTCGCTTCCGAAATAAAGAGAGAATATGCCGACGATGATTACGCCTGCGCTAATGATGACGCCGACGCTCTGGGGTCCAAATCCGACGTATCCAACTATATATTGAAATTTATTCGTGATCCGATCGAGGCCTGGGAAGAAATAAGCGAGCGCATAGCAGTATATGAAGGTACGCACCAGCGCCAAGGATGATGATGAACAAGACTGAACTTCGATTGTACATCGCTTCGGCCGAATACCGGACTCGGCCAATTTTATTGTTGGCTTTGAAGTGTAGGATGCATTCGAGGAGCAGAGGAAGGAACCATAAGACCAGCTTGGCGATGTTTCGTGGCCGGGTGGAACTGGTGGACTCTTCAAGTAGAAGTAGGAACGCGGTTGTGTAACAGAGGATGGACGCGATGAGGGACGAAAGATGAACCATGATGCCAGGGCGATGAGCGGGACGCGAATACAGCAATACTGAGCAAGAAGATAAGTAGCGCTCAAAATCGAGGAACGAGGGGAAGAGACTCACCAAGTAGATATTGCAAAAGCAGAACAACTCGGCTGAGCGCCATACAGACCGAGATACCTTTTGCGTTAAGGATCGGTATCAGCGCGTCCCGATACATTTGAGCCTGAATGGTCGCGCCGTCCGTGGTACCCAATGCTGCCACAGAGTCAAAGAGTTCGGGATTAAAAGCGGGTGTCAGTCCCGTTGTTATATCGAAATTGTTCGTGAAAGCTGCCAACGCGCCGAAGAGGGCGAGGTTGAGGAAAGCGAAGCCGCGATGTAGCCAATCAGACTGTCGAAAACGGATATTGTATGCGACTTGGCTGGCCCAGATCCACCAGACGAGAGCGAAGAAGCATAGGTACGATGTCGCGTTCTGGGTCGTATGAGATGGACTCTCGATGGGCTGGAGTGTAGGAACTGACCTGTGCTGTGACTATAGGTGTATTGTCCCTGCACAGATGATGTCTGATGAGTTTCCAATCGAATTACAGATCGGAGATACTCACGTGAGGTTGGTGAAGGCCGTCGTCATTGCAATCTCTAACACCTGTAATCATACCAAGCATCTTAGTCGGTTGCACACATACGGTAGGCATAGGATGTACCAAATCGATCCATGGAACCTCTTCTGCCACAGTAAGCTCGCCCTCCTCTTCTTGATCCTCAAGCTCAGCCTTTTTCTCCTCATCCAAAGGTCCGAGTAGATGTACCCCTCTACCATGTTGAAATGGCGACTTCGTGAACGGAATGGATCCTGATTCCCGTTCTCGCCTTAGGGCCAGACTATCATACAGTGTATTGTGAGCAAATAACGCGTCATCAAACAATATAGTGATATGCTCACTCCTTTGGATCGGCGGATTTGATGAAAGTACCAAGGACACGCCTGCGTATCTCCCGTACCATTTAATCCCCAGAAAAATAGAGAGAGCGACCGAAACCGTTGCCAGTGAACCAGAGGTCAACGCGGAGAAGAGAAGAGAGAGTCGAGACCAAGAGTTGAGTGTTCCCATGTTGCTGAACTGAGCAGCAACGGTCTCCTCCTCTGGCCATCATACATCAGCTCTATTCTGATCGCCTGCTTGGATGGTCGCGACCAGAAAGGGCGATCATGCTTATGTAAGCCACTTCAACTCAGGCGCACGTCGCATCCTCTGCCAAATTCTGGGACAATCTCCATGGTCAAAGTCGCATCTCAGCTCTCATCATTTACATTATGGGCCTGATAGGTCACTGTCCCCACAAGTTGGGATTATTTTCGACGCAGAGGACTGGCCGAACTGACCGATATTCCGGAGGTGTAACTCGACCGACTGCGACGATAGTGCAAGCACCCGGGATCTTCTCTGAATCATGAACTGGGATGACCTTTGCATGGTGTAGAAGCTCGTAAAATTTCTCGGCCACATAGATGTCTACCGCCAACGCAGCAGGGCACACCGCATGCCACAGAAAACCCGTCACGGCTTTCTTTGCTTCCGCTCGAGCGTCCCCAAATGGACGCACTACCACTGGTCGAACGACAGGAACGACCTGGAGCTGGCTTGTCGGCATCAGTATCTTTGCTGTACCAGTGGTTCTCTTCGGCGTGATCGGCCCACACCATGTTACCTGCGGGCGCTTCATGGCGATGTCTACTCTCCAAATGCTACAAATGCTACTAAAAGCCCCCGACACACACGTACTGGTGTCCGTTGTCTCCTGAAAATCTCTCATCCTCTCGTGGGACTTCTGGACTATAATCCAAGGCGACTTTCATATGCATCCGATACACATCGTTTTATCCCTTGTCTTACTGGGCTTGGGTGCTCAATCGGCTCCCGTGCCACTTTCGCAGATCAGTAAGTCTCATTGCACTCCAATTTGAATTTGACCAAGCATGCGCAGCACTCCTTTCTAATGACCTGACCTTATTAAGCATCAATAATCTTGAGTGTATGTCATTCAATCTGATCATCCTTCAAGGGACATTCTAATCGAGGGATCACATCTAGCCTATCTAGAGATCATGAGTATTCGATCCTCCAAGTCGGAGCTATCATCTAAGGCTTTGATACCAAGAGACCCACCTGCGGTGGAGCAGGAGAGAAATCATGTGACGTACAGGTGTCTCGTAGGTCATAATTGCACACATGATTGCGACCTTCTAATCTTTGACATAGTTGAATTTACCATTGTGCGTTGTTTCTGGTTTACTTCGCAGTCGTGAACGATTTGACGCCCAAACAGATCAGACCTGAAGGCTGTGGAGGACTTGGGCAGCCTTCCTGCGACTTGAATTAACGCGTGAGGTTAATTTACCCATCTTCATAAACTATTCAGTGGCATAATTCATTCTTTCTACAGTCTCGCGATCCTCCGACATCAATACAAAGCGCGTCACCTGTCGTATTGAGCTCTCGGAGATCACTCGGGACTGAAACGTCTCTGGGGAAGAGACTTTCTTGAAAACCGGTATCAACACTATTCTTGCTGATCAGGATCGTGTTCGAGAGACAGATTCAGTCGCAGGACTAATACTCAGCGACACAAAATTCACGCCTAGATATAATCTACTCTATGGACTGTTTATTAGCTATAGTATAGAGAGCCTTCATTCAGCTTGATACGAGATGTGCTGTCAAAAGTACTCCAACTGATGCTCAGACACGGTTGATCGTTCGAAATCTGATGGATGACATTTGGGAACAGACAACCGTTGCACGATGTCGCAAAAATGAGAAAATCCTGATCAGGCTCTGACGGACCTTACGGTGATATCAGGCGAGATCAAGAGAGTCGTACCGGATGATCGAGCCCTCATCAGACAATATCAGGTCCATCGGATCGGGCGCAGTCTTATGCATGGCCATCGCTTGGATTGAAGCAGCTGGCCCCGGCTGCTAGAGCTTGGTCAGACTGTCAAAGTTGTCTGTTCACGAACATCAGGAGGGTCGAGTGAGCTTGTCAGGGTGGATTGCAACATATCAGTGCTGCCGAGGAACATGATCTTTGTGTTATATGTTAAATAGTCTCTCCATTCTAGCCAACTCCAATAGACTCAATAGGTTGGGGGTTTCAGGCGAGATACAGAGTAAGAGTTTGAAGCAAGAGTCCTATGAACATGTGTATAAACCTATTGCCGGCTGTACTGCCCTTTCATTCTCTCCTTTGTAGGCGTGACATTCGAGCCGAATTCCTGCTCAGCGGGTTGCACGCAAAGAAATTACGGAATGTAATATCTGGAAATTCAATTCACCAATGTGTCTTGGCGAATATATGGTCCAGCTGCTCCAGCATACCCGGATACTGACTGGGCTCAGAACGCTGAGACCCCGTCTCCAAATTGCTTGTATCCGTTAGAGCGGACCTTGATGATGGACTTGGCTGCAAACCAGTAGCTCAAGAAGACAGAGCCTAAGAAAGTCAATGAGAAGTGCTGAGGGATTGTGTGAATAGAGAGACCAAAGATATTATGCGGCTCGGCGAGTGAATGTGGCTCGGACGAGAAGAGAGCCGTCTGAAGTGCACACGATTGATATCAGCGGGATGAAGACTGACGAACAACGATGATCGTACATACGTGGGAATTGCCCCTCCAATGCCTCCATCTTCTGAATCCAAGAATGAAAGGCACTTTGAGAGTTGACAGTTGTCAATGGATAGCCAGCGAGACAAGACTTTACTGAGAGTGATATGAACCCGATACTACTCAACTTCTAATAGGGAGGCCCAAATACCTACGTGTGAGATTTCGAGGTATCAGAAGATGTCGACAGTGTACAGGCTGTTGCCTACGAACGCGTTGCGGCCTTTCAAGTTAAACAAGTTTGCTGCAGCACTAGTTAGGTACCAGACCATGAACGCTCTTGCTGACATAGAGGAAAACCAAAGAAGGTTGCGGATGCATGCCTAACGAAGGCAGGTCGTTGACATTGGTGATACTGATGGCGTCGACGCCGACGGTGAACGCTGAACCCCTTGAAGTTGAGCGCTGAGCAGCTGCGGCGGCGTCAGAAACTCGGAAGCGCAAGCCGAAAATTTCCAAGTCAAGCTCCAAGTGAGAAAGCTAGCCTCAACGTTCCCGACTAACCAAGTCTATTCTTTTCGTTGATCTATGCGGCACTGATGCGCCACCGTCTGGAGAATCGTGATATGACCAATCGCGTAGCCATTGACTCGCTACCGGTCAAAAAAATGACCGGTCGGAGATTTTGTCTGCGGAAACTTTGATGAGGGCAGTGTATAATCCTACCCTGCCTGTGCTACGCTAAAGTCTAGATAGTATAGTGGTTCTGCACCGGTACTCGCGCGATCTGGTCCGCCGATCGAATCTTAGAATAGCTTAAATATATCGGTAGCGTTGAATTTAATAAATCGGTTTCTCTGGTCCACTGTGAATGTAGTCACTCCTAACGGATATCGCTAATGTGTGGCTGTAAAGCCATTGCTCTTAGTAAAATCGAAACATGTAACATAGTTCAATTACTCCTCGCTCGATACAAAGATCAGGTAACAAAGGCGAAACGCGTAGTCGTAAAGCAGGGTACACATGAAGCTACATCAAGTATCAAGTAAGGCGACGGAATAAAGTCAGAGTTACACTTTTGGCTCTTTTCTCATATTCGAGCGTAAAATCCGATCAATAGAATAAGACTCACCGAGCAATCATATCGGCCTGCTCAGTGCTCTCGCTTCGTCTGATCAGAGGATTGATCGAACTTGATCAACCCGATCTTCTTACTCGGCTAATCTGATCGCGGCTCATCGAGCGTGCCGAAGGCTCCGATAGACCCGTTCAACCGGTTCAGTTGAGTTGACGTGGCCTGGTCAGGCAATATCAGATCACTCGGGAGGTATTATACATCTCATAAGATTTAGTGTCATTCCTATTTACTTCATCAGGCGCCGAAAATCTTATTGCCTTATATGACAGGATAAGGCAAAATCCGACGAAAACCATTTTTGCGACAGAATGAAAATATAATGTAGTCATTACGCAATCAACGTTAATCAACTTAACCTCAAACCTCAACCAGCAACCTCGGAAGTTGACCCAGCCATGATGCATGATTAGGGAGCCCTGGTCTGAAACGATCTCGGAGCCTTTGACCTTTGACTAACGGGGATAAAAGTCATGAGCCATCACTGCAAAAGATGGTACCTCAACTTGTGTCCAGATCTTGAGGGCGCCTCTACCAAATTCGGAAGAACCGCTCAATCACTCGACATACACGAGTTATACTTGAACCATCACTCAAGCACATCATGAATCGTCCCATCGTCGACTCTCCGCTCATCATCCCTTTCACGGTCGTACGCAGTCGCGGAAAACATGGCAGATATTCCTCCAGCTTTCCAGGCAGAATGGGAATTGCTGCTGTCGACGATGGAGCAACTTCGGGTGGATAATTATAATTGTGGTATGTACCAGAGCGTAAGATATACTGCACTCTAATATGATGGATCATTTAGCTGCTGCGGTGACTTGGTTGGCGTATGACGTCCTCTTGACTTTCTCAGAAGAAGTGCGTTGAGCATAATATCTCATGGAAACCAGACCGATTAATTGGTTTATAGTACAAGTATATTTGGAGGTAAGAAGATGATACCCCGCCCTCATGTATATAAATTCGAAATCCGTTGTCCAGAAGATCGTGGTCGTTTTTACCCAAAGCCCTGTACATTTTCGCTCGATACTATGGAATATTTCAACTCAGGTGCGTTCAGCCTTTCATGCTTGGAGTGTATTTAACTCAGATGAAAATGTAGCTTCCTATTACAAGGTATCCCTGCGCTGATCCGTCCTCCATCTTTATCTCTGAACGAAACCTAGTCAGCACGAGCACGACCACAACACCAAAAGTAAACTTCTCAATCCTTGATTTAACGAGAATACTAATTGTAGTTACTCGATGTGAAACAGTTGTCAGTCCTTCGTCCACCATCTCGTAGACCTTGAATAAGTGATCCGTTCAGTTGTCATTTTTGGTTCTGGTTCTATGATATGTAAGTTAACCTTCGATATCAGGGACTCGGAGTCCTGGATTTCACCATTTTTATAGAAGCGGCTTCAGTGTCTTCTCATTGATAGTGAACATCATATTCGTTATGAGGTTGCATGCCCTATTTAATCGCAATAGTAAACGTGAGAATATTCTTCCCATAACCACAATCAAGTTCATTGTTCTGAATATCGACCTGTAGTTCTGATCGCACTTGTCGGGCTGGTACTCCGTGCGCCAATCTTCTCATCCAACCTCCCTATGACTAACTCAATCACAATTTCCTCAAACATATAGTGCCGCTCGCCGTAAGCTCTTCATTGGCAGCCGAAACGATTTATACCCTGACACACGACCCGATAATAGGGAGAACTCTATAGCATAACAAACAATACGATTGGCGATCAAGTAATCCCGCGACCAATACCGAATTTCCCAGGTTGCATCCCAACAAACAGGGCAACAAAACGCACTCTTATAGCGTGGATTCCAAATATGTTGATAGGATGTAAGTGATTTTCCATCCGCGCCAACCATTTTTAACTGCGTCTGCAGTGACTTTTTTTCTACTGACTTCGTACAGAATATTCCTGATGTTGCAAGAACAATTACCTCAAGGGAACTTGAGATCGTGGAATAAACGTCAAATGAGGCCGTTACTCGGTCCGATGTTGACGCAGTTTATGCAAGACGGCGCTTTGTACTTTGCAATGTTTGTTTCCTTCTCCGTCCCTAGTGTAAAATCTGACGCTTTGGCTCGCAGAATATTCCGTACGTCACCACTGGCAATTTCAGGCTACGGATGTCCGTTCTCATTCGCGGTTTAAAGTTACAACTTTGACCTGCACCATAATGACGATGATCCAAAAGTCCGAGGCATTCACGACAGTTGCATATCCGTAATTCACTTTCTATCCCTTGCGAACCATACACTCACAATAATACCAGGTGGCTTGCAGCAGTCTACTCGTTCGCTGTAAGTCCTCATTTCATTCTTCCTCATCAACCCAATATTAATTTCATCAAGGGATCTCGTCTGATCATTAACCTTCGTCGAGTCTCGATCACCGCCTCGACGAGCCGCAACGTCCTGGTATCGACCCAAAAGCCAGAGACACTCGAACTCCATTTCCGCCCCGGTGTGAATCCTTTGCATGCGCATCCGAATTTGGGAGTTCAAGATCGGGATGTAATATCCACTCAGAGCAGTCGTCCGTCATATATCTTCCATTTTCAGGAAGGTTTGCTGAAGGATCGTACAGAGACATTCGTTGACGAATCAGCATCAGCGGACGATGGTCATGATGGACCGGCAGATGTGGACAGTGATTTCGATCCTTCACTAGGCTCATTCATCGTCGCCGAGGACGTCACAGACGAATCATAAGTCAAACTTCTTTCCATTTGACCAAGACGAATAAATCGATTCATTAATAGATGAAGTACAAAGACAGAATTGTATTTATTTCCTAATTTTACTACTTTAGTCAAGTGTTGAACAGACACACGATACAAGACACTCAGACAGAAAGACCGGAATATAATAGTACGTTAGACAAACAAGAAGAAATTTGGTAAGGTAAGAGTTAGGAAAGGGTTACGACGCGGAAAGGTGCTAGAGTAGTAAACAAGGAATGTGGGATGATATCTGAGAGGATGGACATCTGAGAAACACAAGGAAGCGATAAGCTTAGGGTACAATAAGGAAAGTGAGAAGCCCGAGGCTGATATCAGGGCGATGAGATGGAGAGAGAAATGGGATATCTAAAGTCGATAAGAAAGAAGATCAAATCAGGTCAGATAAAGATGATGACAATCTTGTCGCAGTCGAATCCAAAATGCCGAATGACGAATGACAAACGCGAGCCCAAGGATGGAAAAAGGCCAGAACCAAGAAAAGTGGAAGGGAAAGAAGGACAATCGACGCGATACGATCACCCTTCCTCATCACTACTCCACTCACTCTTTCTCTTCCCTTTCCACCCCGATCCAGGTCTTCCGATGCCGAGTCCCTTCTGCGCCAGTTGCTGTTGCTGCTTTTGCGAAGCCATCGTCTGCATATCAAAGTACTCCGCAGACGTCGACACGCTATTCCCAAACAACGCAGCCGGCTTCCCCTTCTTCATCTTACTCCCCACGATCTTAATCCCTCTATTCCCCGCACCGCCAATAGCCCGCATCTCGATCACTTCGATCACTTCGACTTGATCCTCGGATGCGGAGCCGTAGGCTGATGTTGTTGTGGAGTGCGAGGAGAATTTGGAGGAATGGGGAGAGGGAGGAAGGGAGTTGGCGGGTGTGTAGGGATATGAGGGATCGAAATCGACGGCTTTTCCTTTCCCTTTATCGGTGGTGGGGATTGGAATGGACGTCGTAGGTGAAGGTGGGACATAGGTGATATTGGTATTGACAACGTTAGTACCATCGGTCATGTCGCTGTCGGTGGTAGTGGTCGTCGTCGTCGTGGTAGTAGCAGAAGTCGATGCTTCCGAGACGGAAGACATCGTCGACATCGTCGGTGAAGTCGGTGAAGGAAGCGATGGCAATGGAGGAAGAGGCGGAACCGGCGGAATAGCACCATTCAACGAACTCCTCACTTTACTTCTCGTCCGACTAACACTCCTCGCTCTCCCCCCTCCATTCGAACTCGAACTTGAACTCGGCGAATTCGAATAACTCGGCACAGCAAGTCTAGCCAACCCCGTCGGCCGACTCTTCTTCTTCTCCCTCTCCCTCATCTCTTTCTCATATTGTTGCGTTCTACGATTTTCTTTCTCTTCTTCGTCTTCCTCCCACAACTCCCAAGCCTGCTCTTCAACAAGCACCTCAAGGCGTCCCCTTCTCTCCACCCGGGAACGCTTAACTAACCGTCACTCGGCCCCACCCAATCCGTCTCCTTCTCCGCCACCGTTGACAGCTCCTGAAGCAGCGTTGGAAGCAGAGGATGAGTTGAGATGAGAGTGTCCGTGAGGATGGCCGACGGATGCGACGGATCGGGTAGCTGATTGAGATGCCGCGCGTATCTTTTCGAAGAGACCGTGAACGCCGGAATGGGCGTGACGGCCACGATTATCTTCATCATCGTGTCCGTGAACGTTGGGAGTATGAGCGTAGATATTTCCTGCACCTCCGCGGCCGGAAGAATGGACTTCGTCGGGACGATGAGGATGGACGGGGTGCTCGGGAGCAGCAGATGGGAGGGAAGTCATATTCGCTGCACCTCCGCGGCCAGTGGAATGTCTGTGTAGAAATGAGAAGAATATTCCATCAGAACAATCGCGCGAAGATAAAGATAAGGGACGGGAAAAACGTACACTCCTTCGGGATGATGGTGAGCAGACCTTTCGCGTTCCTCTGCGATTTCCAAAGAGGCGATATCAGGAGCGTCGAGGCTCATGTTACCAGCGCCGCCACGTCCAGTCGAACGAAGCTCAGCAGCTCGAGATCGAGAGCGAGACTTGGGACCCTGAGAAGCCGATCGGATGTTACCGAGACCGCCTCGACCGGATACCTAAAATAGAAATCTCGGTTAGCATCGGATTTCTTCGGCTACGGAGAAACGAGATAAGGAAAAATTTGAAACGAGACGGGATGACAGAAAGGAGAAAGGAAGGTGTTGGATAGGTGCTGTGTGCGCTGGTGGGGACTGATGGGAGAGTAGAGCGTTTAGGGTGGGATGGCTTAATGATCCGTGGGCTGTGTCCACGTGTTGATTAGGTGCTGAGCTGATAGGCGTGGGCGAGAATCCCGCTGATCCTCGTGCGTAGGAACTATTTGAGTAACCGGTGTCGGAGGCGGGGTAGTAGGGTCGACGAAGGGAGTCGGTAGGGTCGAGAAATGAAGAAGCGAAGGACATGGATAGGGGGTAGCAAAGTGAAACGTAGTGGAGCAACTTACAAGGACACCGGCTTGTTCTTGTTTCTTGAGGCGATGCTCTTCGAGGACTTGACGTTCGCGCTCATCGAGGGCGCTTTGCTCAGCAATGGAAGGGGGTTTGGAGAGAGAGCGACCGTTGCGGGATTTGGAACGGATGTTTCCTGCACCGCCGCGACCAGAAGAGAGAACCTGATGGTCGGGCAGGAGAATCAGCAATGCATAGATGACAGTGAGCGGGTAGACAGACCTTGGGAGAGACTTCGATTTCGCGACCGCGGGGAGACGAGACTTCGTCTGCGGCGTCTTCCTTGGGGTTGGAGATGATGGAGTCGGATGCGTCTGCAGAAGCGGAGGTACGTCTAATGTTTCCTGCGCCACCACGTCCGCTTGAGGTCTGTGATGAACGACGTCAGCGAGTCTTTGAGAGCTTAGCGTGAGCTGGACGTACGAAACCAGCGTCGCGACCGCGGGAGACGGAGCGATCTGAGATGGAGGCGGTCGAGATAGAAGACATGGTCAGTACGTGTTGGCAAAGACGGGGAGGAGGAGATGAGAGTCAAGAGCAAGGTGATAGCGTGGTAAAGGTAGTACAAGTAGGAGTGTGGCGAGGCACCGGCAGCAGATAAGAAGTCGCCGATAACAGAACGAAAAAATTAAGGATCAAGTGAGATCTTATCTCGCTCACCTGTGATTGGCACAGCGACGTAGAACTCTTCGCCCTCGGTTACGGTCGAGATATTCGATGAGTTTGGATCATCTTTAGATAAGAAACGATTAAGGCCAGACGAGATTGAGTCAGAGATCGACGTCCGCCCACGACGGGTCGGACTCTGCGACGGCGCCCTTTCCGTCTCTGCCTTTTCCATGCGACGGTCTTCGCTCGTGCTCGTCGTGTGTTGTGTGCTGCTCGTCGTTGTCGTGTCGGTGGGTGTCGTGGAGAGAGCTGATGGTGGGGAGTCGGAACTGGCCTCCTCTCTTGCAATTTATTGATTCCCCGCTCACGCCATTTCTCGTCACTTGTTACTTGGTCCGAGTCCGGTGACTGAACCGCTCTATGATCCTTCCCAGCTACGTCTGCATCTGCATCCATGGCTCCGGCCGTCCATTGCCAAGGTCCTCCATTCGGCAGCCTTGACTCAACCGCTCTTGTCCTCATCAATATCGATATCCTGCGCCAACCGGGTCCATCCATTGTGCAGCCACAGCAGCCTTATTCTCTCGTCTCAGTCCTGCATTCCAATCCCGAACGGACAACGGACCAACTTGACTTTTTGAATTTTTCTGTGTCTTCACAGCCGCACGTGCAAACAGGGCACCAACAGAAAATTCTGCATCCTGTCGTCTTTGCTACCCTTGAACGTGCAAGCACCCAGGCTACGACTGGCTACACCCGTCCATTCACACGAACACATCATCTTATGACCTCTCTCACCTCAGTACCAATACAATCCTATTACACTCCTATGCCCAAGCGCTCGTTCGACATTTCAATGCTTCATGATCCAATACACTAGTCAATCCGAATAACCAAACTACTCGGACGGGAACACCTTCTCAAGTCTGTAACTTGAAGGGGATACCGAACTCCCTTTTCGTCACAAGAAAATTTTACTAGTGTGACATGTATCCCGTCCCGTCCAAATGGATCATAATTCTCATTCCATGATCCACCGGCTTCATTCCAATCCCGACTCCATCCACGTCAGCGCTAGCCCATTGACAAGTCAGCCGTTCCAAAGCTCATCCGGTCTGTCCCATCGACATGTCACCGTCATCAGACGTCAAGATTTTCAAACATCATCCGTCCGTCGTCGCTCGTCGTTCCACCGTTAAGATGGAACACTCAGGAACCATCTTCCCAGATCTCGATGATTTTACTCGATACCTGCTATAGGGATCTGACAGCTCGAGCTCTCGACATCCTCAACAGAGTCTAGTCTGTCCAGTCCGTAGAAATCTCGAAAAGATTTTTCTTCCGATAAGCACGATGCCACGCGACCTACACACCAAGTTCGGCGATTCGTACCTGACCTTACGGCACTCGCTGGATGAAAAATTTTCAGGGGACGAGTGGGGCAAGGCCCAGTTACCAGTTACTGACGGTGTACCTGTCCGGCATCCTTCCAATTGTCATGTGAATATCGCTTCAACATTCAACGTTCGTCCATTCGAGTGAATGAGTAAACACCGGGCAGTTTATTAGCACTCGAAGTGACAGAGCGCTTCACCGCCTACCGTGTGAATTCGGTTATTGCTTCAGCTTCCCGACTTTCGGCGTTCAAGTCGGCATAACTTTTCCAGCAGGTCCAAACCGAAGTAAAGAAGTGTAAAGTGTTATAAATTATAAATTACCAGGTGCTTGCACTGGTCTTTGGCGTCCGGGATGCCACGTGACAAGAATTAAGTTGTATACTTTTCCCTTTGTACACTTTTGTTGACTCGACCCAAAAAAAGTAATCTACTTGTAGTTACTGTAGTAATACTGTACACTACAATTTATCAATTACGTTCCATTTCGACATCTGGGTCTCCTCCCAAATGTTTCTCAATTATACTGGGCTCAACCTTCTCCACCCCTCCGCCCGAGTCCCCACCCGGGCCCGCCCTCCGAGTGTCGCCCATCCACGAAGGCATGTCTCACTCGTACTACAAGGCTGATACCATGGATTCTTGATCGAGTTGCGGCTTTGATTCCGTTTGAAACTGATTTTCGAGTCCCCTTCCCAAATCGAAACTACTAGTGCTGCTCAATTCTAGTTCGACAAGTTCAGTTCGTCTTTTTTTATTTTCCCGTCGGCAGGGAGAAAATCTTGAAATCTGCGAACGAACTGTCTAAGAAATGAGCGCGTTCAGATCGGGCAGTTCAATTCGGATGTCGCGTGATGAAATTGAATCTCCGCCGAAGGCGTCAGTAGCCTGGAATTCCGAAGCGCGCCGGCGGAGTTCAAAAAAAAAGAAAAAAGCGACGCGCGAACGAGGCGAGCACCGATTTTGGTCGTTCACATAGTTCGCTCTGAGATTTTTGTTTTTCCACTTTTCTTGGGGGTCCATCCGAAAAAAACCAAAGAAAACCACGACCGGCACGATCGAACTCGCGAAGTGAACTAGAATTGAGCAGCACTACTGCCGATATCGATACTGAACTGTCGTTCCGAGGGATTTTGAGTCTTCGTCTGAGACGTGCGATGGCCTCTGAGAGTCGATGAGGATGATCTCACCAAATCCCCGAATCGATCTCCGACTGAAACAACTGCCAGGCTTGCACCGCACCTGGTCCCACCCGGACCCACCGCGGCTCCGCGGCCCTACTGGTAGTATATTATGCCGGCCGGCATCCAATTACCGCACTCCGAATCACTGGGTTGGGGAATCCCGTCCTCATGGCGTTTGTTGATTCAGTTCTCGTGGGATCGTCAGTCTTTGGTTGACTACGTTTTCCTCAGATAGGAAGCCTTAAGATTAGTCAAAAGCATGATGGGCAGGGTGATTCATACCGATGCCTTCTACATAAAGGTCTATCTTCGAACCCGACAAACTGGCAGCTCAATGCAACAGCTACCAATGCACTCTGAATCATCGCGCTGCTTCGCAGTTGTGCTTCGGCTGTGTACTCATGTTTTTGTGTACCTCGAAGTTCTTCAACAACGAGGCAGCAACGCACGTGCCCCAGAAGAGGTGGCTGAAGCTCTTATCTCTCGACCATCTCTTCGTTCTCTCCGTCTCCTCTCCCTCAAGAACAGCGATGACCGGACGCTCTTCAAGAGCCCGGGCGGCTAGGACAGGACTTAGCAGCAGAGTTTCCAATCACCGTCTCATATCGAGATTCGACCTGTTGCTTGGGATGATCGAGAATCAGAATTCTTTGATCCATGAACAGAAAGAGCGCCAGACGGATCAGCTCGAAACTTTGATGAAGCATACTGTTCTGCTCGAGGCACTTGAGAAAAACCTCGGAAAAGGTAAGCAGTGGCTGATCAATTAGTCGACAAGCTAACTAACTATAGAGTTCAGAAGATGGACCACGTGGTAGCGGCAAAGTGGTCAATGAAATGGTGGTTGATGAAGCAGTTGGGGTGATCGATGAAAAAGAAGCCGAAGAAGATAGGGCGAATGAAACCCTTGATGACGAAGAAAGGAATCACGATGAAGGCGATAATTCACAAGTGAATAATCAAGAGGCAGATGACGAAGAATCCAGAGAAAGGACGCGCCTGGCGAAGTTGAAGGAACTGAAGTTCAGAATTCAGCAATTGAGGGATCAGATACAGGCGATCTTTATCTTTGTAAGTGAATAAGAAGGTGATATAGACCACAAAATCACCTAACAAATCTGGTCTCAATAAGAATGGGCTCTTCCTTGCTACCGTCACAGGCCTCCTGGCGCCTATCATACAGAACTTGACCAGTCCTCCAGACAATGACAATCCTTCCGCGCAGCCGAAGAATCAACCTCCTTCAGTTTCAACACAGCTGGTGATTTTTTGTTACTCTACCGCCCTCGTTACCGGAGTGAGTAATCTTCAACTGTTGCCTTTAGGAGTTATCCATGCTTGACATGCTTGACAGATTGGGGCTTCAACGTTATGTGTTCTGGGCACGAATTTTGCCAACCAGCGCCTTATAACGAAATTACGAGATGAGGCACTTCATAACATAACCTCAGACAAGCTATTACATAGGGAGCAGGTATTTGCTCTATTTCTTCTCCTACACTCATTTGCGGTATACACATACACCCTAATTGGCCTCGTAACCTTCACTTCGGGGTTTATGCTGGAGATGTGGTCGCTTATGTTCTCTTTCAGTGGGAAGCCCTGGGCTCTCATTTTCACCTCCTGCGTCACCGTTTTCATACTGTTCCACCTTATCGCAACGGGGGTGGTGGAACAGATCACAATCTCTGAAGACACCGCCGATGATGTTTATGAAGTCATCGAGACCCTGAAAGCTAAGCAAAGAGAGCGGGGAGGTACGCGAGGGCAGTTCTTGATTTGGATCTCCGAGAGATGGCATTTGAGACTGCTCGCCAGGGCTATTATCGGGAGAGCATCTGGTGACAGGACAGCGGTTGCCTAACCCTAATGAAATCGCGGCTTTCGCCCATGGCAAACGAGGCCTAGTCCTGTCGCATTAAAGGTATCATTTTCTCTGTTGTTGGTCTGTATTACTCTGTAAGGCTCTCGAATCCGCCCGGCATGCCGTCCTGTATATATGAATACTACGAATCGAGATTCAGTATTATAATGATTGACTTGAGTATAACCTAATAGCGTCCACAGGCATGCCTCTCACCGATGGTGAGTTGAAGGATCTACGTTCTCGTAATCAATCCTTTACAGCACAAGTGAACCCTCGCTTGTTGTGTGGAGTTGTACTACCAATAGTTGTTTTTGATGTCTGTTAAAGGAACAAGCTGCGTCCTTCCAAGTTCCCACTCATTTCGGAAGGTCCGGAAACCCGTCTGAAGTCTAATCCTTGGATGTAATTGAGATCTTAACCATGGACCCACCAATTGGATCCACGATCTACCTCACCAAGTAGTTCTGGAAGTGACAAAGAATTCCTCCGCCTCCAAGGCGCCGGCGGAGCCACTCATTTGATCGCACCCTTCCCGCTCACTCATGACACAAACACTTCTGATAGACTTTACCATCAGAATTTATATTTCTCAGCCCAGCTCTGGGACGCATCCCTTATCTCGGAGCTGCTGATCATTGGCAGACTACCCTTACTAGTAAGTCTCGAGCCGCTCCTCCTTCGGTCATCCGGGTCTGTCGCGCGTCACCAAAAACAAACAAACATTGAACATCAAATCTAAAGCTTCCAACACACCGTCTCTTCTCTTGTTCCCCAGTACTGTACCGTCGCCGAAGGCGACTAAGACTAAGAGTTACAGAACCTCAATGATAAACGGGACGAAGATTACATTGTCGTCAAACTTTGCGTCAATCTACTATCTCTCCCAAATAAACATCTTGACTAGAATACCCCAAACAAAGTCAAGCTATTCGAGAATTCTTAGAGAATTCGATCCGTCGACGTGAACTGACCCCCAACACTTCCCGTACCTGATCTTCTTGATTCTGCTTTATGGCACCCCACCCCCAGCCCGGGTCTCGAATCCCAAGTCAAGTCGCGGGAGAAAGAAAAGAGATCGAGGGACCTTTGGTTTTTCTACCTAACCATTGTGGGATGGATTGACCCCGGTACTCGTCCAGTTGGTAGTCCTCCGGTATCCTTCTATCAAGACTGATAACATACGCGCGTGTAAATTCGACTCGATGACTGGCTGCGTAAATTATGCCGCTGTCGTCACTCGACAATAACGCCTCTTCTACATCATCATTCTTCACGAGCCGCAACAACAAGGAGATAAACGACATAATCAGTGTAAAGACTTCTCGTAACCCACAGGTACCCTCATCCAACTCCACCGCCGAGCGTGCGAAACCAAATCCCGCCCTGGCCACTCCATTTATCGCACAAACAAAACGGTCTGTGTGCCTGGTACCTGACCTCATAGCCGAGCCGAACCATCGGTCTCGGTCTCCCCCTTTTTCCCCCGAATTTCAATTTCAAATCTCCTGCCGATCCTCCTGCCGACGAAGATTCTGGATAATCGATAACCGGTTGCCGAGAGATCTGAGCATTATTATCTGAAAACCCGACGCCGAACGTGGTTGAGAAAAAACCCGACGCCGATCGGGCGGGGTCGTGGTAGTCGAAAATTCTCAAAATTGTGCCTGCGACGTCATACATGTACGTGCTTCACTGTCAAATTACTTTGTGACGTTGGTGCCGATGTCGATGTCGATGTCGATGATTTATGGCGGGATCTGATCACTGCGAGAGTCGATCTTGGATTTGACATGAACGTTTGTCAAAGGCACGGTCGTAGAATTTCTTATCGAGGTCACGGGCAATTTGAAATATTGTTCCTTTCAACGATGCGATCGGTCGGATGTTGTTCTTATCGACTCGACATATCGTTCATATTTACACCAATATCCAAGTCCGAGAAATTGTCCTAATTTACTGAACACTTCCGAACCTAATCTAGAATCAGCCCTGAATAGCTGCACGGAGAAGGATCAAATACGTACTCAGATCCGAAAGGACAAAGCGCAGAAATCGGCTGACTCCCAGAACGCGCATAACAAATCTTCGACGTCGTACAAGCAGCTACATCACCAACACCCATCAGCCGCAATAAAACAGAGAAGAAGAGAGAGTGACTGACAAGAAGTACAATTCCTCGTCTGAGTCGACAACTTGCCCTGGAACGCCGTAAAAGTCTCCACAAGCGCCGGATTAGCCTCCCACTGCTCCGTAACATGATGCCAAAACGTAGCATTCAACGGCGCCCCCGTCGGCCAATTAATACCCCCTCCATAAGCCTCTCTAGCACTATACTCAAATTCAAAGGGCGCTCCTCCTTTGGTTTGATTGTTGATCGCTTCGAAGGCTGTTACGTTGGAAAACCAGGTGTATGCGTCTATTATGTTGAATGTGACGGGGTCGACGTCGTATGCGCGGAATCCGGAGTTGAGGTTTGAGAGAGGGGTGATGGAGGGTGAGATCCATTGGGTCATTAGGGCGTTTTCGACGGTTATGTTTGTTGCGTTGTTGGCGTAGAAGATCTGTGAGACGTGAGGTGTGAGTCGTTAGACGAACGGAAGGGAACGATTGACATGGAATGGAATGGTGGAAAGAGAGGAGATTGACGTACGGCGAATTCATCTTCGTGATTATGTCCGAAGAAGATCTCTACAATCCTCTCAGCATCCCATCTTCCATCATCAAACGAAGAAACATACCAGCAATAACATGCGGCGAATACCTCGTAACAATCTGGAAGACTATCATCCAATCAACATCAGTCCGAAGCGAAGCGCAGGATGATGGCGGGAGAAAAGACAAGGAAAGGAAGAAGACGTACAAAGATTCGAAGGATTCGGCAAAGCACTAAATCCATCCCACCCAGGCGGAACATGTCCAATGATCCACACCCTCTGATGATTATCCTCCGCATCTTGCAATTCATCAGCTATGAATCGGAATTGACCTGATATATCTGGGTTTTCGGTATCGACGAAGTTGAACCAGCTACGTTACGCATCAGTATCATTTCGATTTCGATTTCGGAAGGAGACGGTGGAGGAGGGGGTGGGAGGGGGTGGAGGAGAGTGAGGAGAGGAGAGGAAGAGGGGGAGGAGAGGGGGACGTACTTGTCATTATACCAGAAATCCGTATTGAACGATATAACCTTCAGTCCGAATTTAGTAACCATCGAATAAGCTCCATAATGGACTTTCGCAAAGTTCTGCGATGCGCTATCGATCCAGTCGAATTTCTCCCATAAACTCGAGACATGTCTATCCCACCATTCGAATCAATATATATCGCCAGGGCGAGGCGAGAGGAGAGGAGAGGAGGGGAGGGGAGGGGAGGGAGAAGGGAAAGAAAGGACGGGAAGGGAGGAGAAAGGGACGCACTCATAATTCCAACTAAACTGACCCCCAACGAACGAAGGCCCCAGATTAATAGGCGTATTAAAAGCCTGAGGCCAGCCGTCGTGGTTGCCTAGCGTTGCGTATACTGGGACGGAGCCGACTATTTGTTTGATCATTGAGAAGCTGCATGCAGGACGTTAGTACTGCGCTCGGCGGAGACGAGCCGTTTGGGGTGATGGGAGGAGACGGGAAGTGAGGAGGGGTGATGGGAAGTGATGGAGGGGAGGAGGGGAGGGGGAGGGGGACGTACACTGCTACTTCTTCGTATTCGGTGTATGCGCGTCCGAGTGCGTTATCGTTGTCATGTGAGATCCTAAGATAACACATCCATCGTTAGCGTCTGTCATACTCCAGCACGAAGGCAAGCCACGAATCCGAATTCGAAAGGGACGCGATCGGAATCACAAGTAGGGAGATGAAGAAGGGGAGAAAGAGACTCACAAATCCCCCGTAAATATCCCCCACTCAAAACTCCCATCGACCCCCGCAAGCTCCGGAACAGCCTGCATAACGCTCCCTGCGAGGTCATAGGGTGTATCGCAGAAGAATGCGCCCCATCTTGGAGCTGGGATGACGGTTTTGTTGGGGGAGGAAGTTTTGACTGATCCATCTCGACAACCTATATTCACGTTAGATTACATCTCTGGTGATTCGGAGGAGAAGGAGGGACGAAAGGCGAAAGACGAAAGACGAAAGACGAGAGACGAAAGAGTGACGATGATGGAGCGAAGGAAAGGGGAAGGAGCGAGGAGCGAGCAGTGGAGAGAAGGAGAAGGGAGGAGGAAGGAAGGAAGTGAGAAAGAAGGAAGGGAGGGACTTACAAAGAAATTGCGAACAATCAGCCTCAGCCCCATTATCATACCTCGGATCCAAATGAAAATCACTCAAATGAAGCACTCTTACACTTTTCCGGCCTGAAGGTGGGGGAGCGCGTGCGTTTGGCGGTTTTGGTTTGGAGAAGTAGTGCGTTAGGTCGAGTTTTATGGCTGTGGGTTGGGGACAGGATTTCTATATTCTTATCAGCTGGGTCTGGGGTGCGGGAGAGATGAAGATTGAGAGGAGAGGAAGGAGCGGAGAAGGAGAGGAAGAAGGAGAGGAGGAGGAGGAAAGGAGGGGAGGGGAGGGGACGTACGTTGATCACTTTTGCACAGATGTATTGTCCGTCGGAGCCGGATACGTTGGCGAATTGGAGGACTTGGGTAGCGACGTCTCCATCGCTACTCTGGAAGAACTCGTCCATACAACTTCCAAAGCTCTACACCCCAATCAGCTCTCGTCATCAACCAAATAACCAAAAAGATAATATAAATATTATCTGAGATGAAGGAGACGCACGTCAAAGTTGAACTGATTACACAAAGCAATCATCACAGTCGGAGCCTCCCAAGGCGCCTTGAGCGCAAGCTCCTTCCCCACGCCCAACCCCGCAATACATTTATCGCAAGTCGATCCTGTACCGTTCAATATTATAGCTTGGATCTGAGCGAGAGCTTGGGCTGCAAGGATGCGTGAGGCGGGAGTGGAGAGGTTCGTGAGTGCTCCGATGGGGCCGGTGGGAGTGTGTGTGAGGATGGAGGGTGCGAATACGACTGGGTCTACTTTATTTTCCTACATCCCAATATCATCAGCATTTGAATTTATTTGGGAGGTGAAAGGGAGACGAACCGTAGGCACAGTATCAGGATCCGTCAAGCTCAAAGGAAACACTTGTCCATTCACAGGATCCGTAACGACAGGTTGAGGTTGTACGACTGTTTGACTTGGACCGAACCCTGCGAAGAATTTGGAGAATGGTTTGGAGGGGAAGAAAGGGGCGGGGGTGAATGTTGCTGGGGAGCCTCGGAGGCCTGGCGGGAGAGTTTCGGCGGGTGCTGTAGCTGTTATCTCTGCTGCTCCAAGTACGAAGGAGGGCAAGGACGATGCGAGAGCCGCACAGATGCATGCGACGCGTACGAACGACATCTCGTCTGGCTAGCGAGAACGAGTCGTTCGAAGGCCTAGGGGTCATGACATGCTGGCACCAGTCGATATATGAAGGGATCCCTGTAGAGCACCAGCCATGTGCACATGATGCACGTCTGCACGTCCAGCAAGCGAGTTCGAAGGAGAGCCACCATGGCCACCGGCAGAGACGACGGAGCGCAGTAGATCATGCAGGGCAAGCACGTTTCCCGACCGCGTCCTCGAATTGGTTAGTCGAGTGTGGGTACGAACTCAAATATCCTGTTCAACAATCACCCTTCACACACTCCTATAGCACACTAACCTACACGCAGCATTCTCAAGACTATTCTACCAGAACAACGACATGCTACCTGAAGCTATACATAGATCAACCACACATGACCCTTTCCCTATCCTTCGTCAGACAACGGTGATGGATCGCTCGAGCTCTTTCAGATGAACGATCCCACACGCTCCCTTTCCGAAATCACGTACCACCCTGTACTTGCGCTTCTCATGACATCCAGCGACGTCACAGATTGCAGGCGGTCGAGGCATCCCGACGGTGACCGACAGAGAGCCAGCGACCGATAGTGAGCCGTTAGAGCCATTTGACGAGCTACTTGTGCCTTGAGCAGTCATGGAGGACGAAGTAACGGTGCCTGAAACGACGGTGGACGAAGCGACTGGCACAGCTGAGAAAAAGTTAACACTATAGTCCCAGAAGCAGAAGCAGTATCGAAGAACGTACCAGACGCCTGTGCCGAACCAGAACCACCAGCGGCACTCACAGAAGTCGAAGTCCCGACCTCCGTGTCCTTCACGACCGATCCCGATGATCCCGATCCTTTCCCTTCTCCTTCCCCGTCCACAAGCATCTGATCTCCTTCTCCCGCGCCTCCCGCACCTGCATCGTCGACAGCGCCGTTCTGACTGCCAGTACTACCAGCAGTATCCGGCAAGAAAGCCCAAGGAACTCCAAAGACAATCCCCCCTCCCCGACTAACCCATCTATACATCTCCCTCCCCCCATCCCCATCTCTACTCCCCGCTTTCTCCTCTCCACCTCCACTAAGACCATTGCCGCTTCCGTTACCGTCAACGGCGCCTTCTTCCGCATCCGAGTCTTCAGGATCGGCAGGTGTATTTGGTTGTGTTACTTTTTTACGACGGGATTGTTTCTTGAGTAGTCGATTGATGGTCTCGGCCTAAACACTAATCAGCCTCTCGTGCGACGCCACAGGTGAAGAAAAGAAAAGAGAAGAGAAGATAAAGAGATAAAATCACATAGAATGGAAAGGCGAATGAAGAAAAGAGGGGCGCAGAAGGAGAACAATAAAAGAACAAAATTGCGTAGAAAGATGATGGATGATGGATGATGAAAGACACGAAGCGAGCAAAACACACCTTCTCATCCTCCAACTTCTTCTCCGTCAAATTCTTCCTCTTCCTCGCCGTCTCCTCCCTCCTCAACGCCAACTCAGTCTCATTCAACATCTTCTTCTTCCTCCCCGAATTATCATCTACCCCCTTCATCAACCTCTTTGGGATAAAAATAATGGAGGAGGGGACTAACCGAGTTGCATATGCGAAATCTCAACCCCCCCAGCAAGCGCAGCCTGCCTCTGCGTCATCCGCCCACTAGCATTATACATCTCCTTATCATCATCATCGCCCTCCCCCTCCCCGTCATCTCCTTCTGCTTCGGCATCTTCATCAATCTCCATATCATCTTGGGCTGCCACAGAGGGTTTCGCAGATGCGCCTTTTTTGTGCGATTTTTGGGGTTTACGTGGAGAGGGGAGGGAGGGTACTACGGATGGTGTTGCATCTTCCGATTCGAGCATGTCCATTTCTTCATTTTCGTTCTCGCCTTCAGGATCCGCGTCGGCATCGGCATCGATGTCGATATCATCGTTTTCGGCTTCAGCGTCAATGTCTGCATCGGCGTCCGCGTCTGCGTCGAGGTCTTCATGTTCTTCGGATTCGACATCTGTGATCATAGATTAGTTTGAGCACTTTCCGAATAAACGCGAGAAAAACAGAGAAGACGCGATAAAAAAAAATAAAACCCGAAACGAAACGAAGAAACAGAAAGGCCTAGCTATAGGCGAACAAAAGGCCCGAATGATCGAGGAAAGAAGAAATCGAGAGCAAAGGAAAAGCCAGATACGACGAAGATAAGGGAGTAAAAGGAGAGTGGATGATAAAAAGCGGAAAGGAGGAAGGGAACGATAGGGATAAGAACGAAAGTAAAAGCGGATGTGGATCCGAGTAAAAGCGACAGCGGAGGAGAAAGCGAAAGGAACGAAAGAAAGAGAATCGAAGTGAAAATCGCGATATTAGTTGACCGGACCATGGACACGATCACGAAAAAGCAGGAACGGGAGGATTAGCGCTTCCTGGATAGACACGAGACACAGAGAGGAAGAGATAAAAATGAAAATAAGGAAGGGATGAACGCATGGACGGCAAAATCGAAAGGTCCAAATGACCGAATGGGGGGAACGAGAAGAGACCGAGAGTAAAGGAAGGACAGGATACTGTGAAGATAAGGGTGTAAAAGGAGAGTGGAGGATAGAAAGCAGAACGGAGGCCGGAAAAGATATGGATCAGAACGAAATTGGAAGCGAAAGTGAAAGTGAGAAGAAAGAAAGAGGACCGAAGTCAAACTCGCGATCTCAGGTGACGGGAGCAGAGACACGCGCCACAGGGCAGGAGCTCGGACGAATCTCAAAACGAAAAGAAGAGAAAAGACCGAAACAAAGTTCAAAAGAATAGACAAAACACCTACCCCGACTCGACACCCTCCTCTTACTCAACCCAGGCCTCTTACCAGGCCCAGGCCCCTTAACTCCCTTAACAGGAGCCTTGCCTTTCCCCTTCCCACTACCACCACCAGCGGTGGCGGGAGCTTTCTTCTTCTTCGAACTCGACGCTTTCGCGGTCGTTGAGGATTTTCCGGCTTTCAGATTGGATGTCGATGTGGAAGCTAGACGGGAGGGTGCTCGTGAAGAGGTGTTATCTTCTTCTTCATCCTGATCTTCATCTTCGTCGTCGTCTTCATCGTCCTCTTGGTCTTGGTCTTCCCCATCATCATCTTCTCCATTTTCGTCGTCATCTTCAGCTTCCCCATCCTCGTCGTCCCCTCCCTCTCCTCCATCAGCACTAACGCTCCTCGACAAACTAACACTCCCAGATCCGCTCCTCGAAACAGAATTCGACACACTAGCACTCGACCCGCTCGCTCCCATTTTCTGAGCAGGCAATTTAAGTCGTATCTTGAGTCCTGTACCTGTGCTTGGTGTGGGAGTGGGAGTGGTGGTCGTTGTTGTCGTAGTCGTGGTTGTAGCAGTGGTGGAGGAAGCGGTGGGTTTTTTGGATCGTTTAGAGGTGGATGTGGATTTGGGTGTTGGAGCGGCTGTAGGGGTAGGGGTAGGTGTTGCGCTCGCACTGGCTGCAAGTGACGCTGAAGGCGCCGAGTCTTTTCGTTTCTTCGTCTTCTTGTTCGATGTCGATGCCGACGCTGAAAGGTTAACATCGTCCTTCCCTTCCCTTGTATCCTTGGCGTCCTTCGCCACGCCTTTCCCTTTATCCCCTCCTCCACCGAGCCCCGGATTGTCAACACCCACCGACGCCTGTGCATGTCCCAAAGCCGCCGCCTGAGCTTGTGCTTGAGCCTGAGCAGCAGCAGCAGCCCGACTCGCAAGCCTCGGACTCCTCGGGCTAATAGGAAGACTAGCATGCGCTAAGACGGGTGTAGTTTGCGTTTTGGATTTTATAGTTGCTGCTGCTGCTGCGGCGCGGGAGGATGGTTTTCGGGTAAGCGTAGGAGCAGGTGGGGGAGGGGGTTTGGATGTTGATGTTGACGTTGATGATGGGGGAGGGGGTCTGGCAGTGGAGGAAGATGAGGTGGGGTTGGTGGAGGCTATAGGTACGTCTTCGTTATCTTTCTTCTTCTTCTTCGGTGCTTTGAACAACATCAGCGTCAACGACTGGGAACCAGATATGAGAAGAGATATATACCTTCATCTTCACTCTCCACCTCCATATCGACATCCTCGTCGTCATCATTGCCCAAAACGCCCTCAATATCCTCTTCACTCTTCCCCCCTCCCCCTCCCCTCTGTCTTTGTTTCGGTCTCGGTCTCTCAGATATCTCCCCCTCCTCACTATCAGAATCACGCATAAACGAAATAACACTCGACTCGTAGCCTTCTCCTCCATCTCCATCTCCCTCTCCTTCGTCGTTATCGTCGTCGTCATCATCTTCGGGTGAAATAATCCGCCCTCGGATGGATTTACTTTCTTTCCCTCCTTTTTGGGGAGAGGTGATGGATGCGGATACGGATGTGGATTTGACTGTAACGGTAGGTAATGAGGCGAGGTGAGCCATGTCGATGACTTAGGTCTTCTCGAGTTGAGTTGGTATAACAGCAAGAATGAGAAGTCAAGAAATGATGCCTGCGGACGAGTAAGATGCCATAGGTAGATAGAAGTACAGAGATGACTTGCCAGTATCCGTTTGTCACTGTCAACGCGGGTGGAATACACAGATGGGATGCCAGAAATTTAGATAAATTCTGTGTGGGTACGGTCAGCGGAGAAGAACCAATTCCCCTGATGGCACTCACGAATCTCAATACTCAAACTCCTGATCGCTCGTTTCGCGATAGAGTTCACTCCTCGAGTCGATTTCGATTGTAAGTTTGCTCCCGATATCCTGGAAGTAGTTAGTACGCTCCCCAGTCCACGCCATAGGGTGCAAGGATGGGAGTGTACCTTTCGAAAATATAGGATCTAAGACAGCCGGTAAGATAGATAGCAACGAGTATTGATGCTCTAGACTCGAAGATTTCAAGTTGAGCGCCGTCGTTGCTCGAATTCAAACTACCGTCCAGTCCACCGTCAGCTATTATGGTCGAATTCCAGCAGAAGGTGCCATATTCTGACCTCAATCGACGCAATGTGCAGGACGGTCTCTGCTTCAAAAAGACGAAGTATTAGAATGATGAGAGAGGACGTGCGAGTCGTCGGCTGCAACAAGCTGATTGAAGGTACCGGACTTACCGGCATTTCCTCCCATCTCTTCCAAAAACGGAGCGCGCCTCGGCGCCTAACGTGTTAAACCACTAACTTGTACTCACCTCACGCGTTTACGATCTCTAAACCTGCTCATACACCTCTTCTCACCACCAAAACTCTTTATTTCGTTCTTAATGGAGATTCTAGACGAAGATGATGCAGCGGGAGATGGAAGGCTATTATATAGGGTAATATCTCACGAAAAGGCGTTTTCTACTAAACATGGTTAGGTGACGAATGCTTATTTCGAGTCATGCGCCAAATGATGGGGATGAAAAATTTAGGTGATCCGTTCCATCATATACGCCCTCTATCACTGCGCCGTGCGCCCCAACATCAAAAACTCAAGTAGTCGCTTTTCTCATTATTAAATTGCAATGCCACCCGATCGATCTACGACCCCGCGTCCGCGACGGCAGCTTCTTCTTCAAAGACCTAGGGGATTCGATGCAACGGTACAATTTTTCCTCCTCCATCCGACCCAAGTTACTAACGCCTCGAACAGACTCAACCTATTCGCATCTCCTCGTCTCCCGAGCCCGAGCTCATATCCCGCAATAGAGGAAGAGCAGGCTCTGTGATATCAGTCGCATCAGACTCATCGTCCGATTCATCTGTAATGGAGATCGACAACCCCGAACCGGCTCCCATCAGAGCGCGGAACCTCGATTCCCTCCTCATTTCTCGCTCTCAGCCTCGCATAGAGGTACCTCCGGCTTCTCAGTCCTCTACCCTTGTTCCATCTTCTCAGGAAACGAGTAATACTGTAACGGCAGAAGAAGAGATCCGAGTCGATGTTCCGAGGCCCAGCGTGCAATTGCATCCTTTCCCGTCGGACACACACCCTACATCTTCCCAACAAACCACCACAATAACAATACCATGCATAAGCATCACTCCCTCAACCTCTGTATTAAATTTAACGTCATCCACACGAGCTCACGCTACCCCTCCCGAGTCAAGTGATTCTATACGTTCAAGGGTCCAGGACAAAATCAATGAAATCTACATCCTACGCCGTCGTTGCGACAACCTGACTGCTCATATAGAGCGTCTCGAAGAAGAATCGAGAGTTCTACTCCTCAAGTTAAATGAAGCTGAAAATATTCCACTCGTTCATGCCACCGAGGATGTTGCGCAAGTGAGGCCCGCTTCCGAAAACGATGCTGTGGTGAAGAACTACGAAGATACGAATGTATGGCCTTGGAAAGACGCGCTCAAGAAAACTCTCAAAGCAGCATTCAATCTCAACGAATTCCGAACGTGTCAAGAAGCGTAAGCTGCTCTCCGCGCCATATACCTCAGCATTGACATTATTAATAGCGTCTGCAACGCGAATCTCGACGGACGAGATATCATCTGTGTCATGCCGACCGGCGGTGAGTCCCAAGTCCCATTCCAAAAATCAACACGCGAACAACTGACTCGATGGATTGCTTGCAGGCGGAAAGTCCTTGACGTATCAATTACCGGCGCTTCTCGGCAACGGATGTACGATCGTTATATCTCCTCTCGTTGCGTTGATGCTGGATCAAGTCGCCGCACTTCGGGAACTTAACAGTACGTTCAATATCCGTTCGCTCGACGTTGTCAGCTCGCTCACGATTTCACGGTGTTAGTCAATGCGGTCATGCTTTGGCGGGACGCTCCTGCTGCGACGAGAGAAGCTATCTTTGAGGGACTGAATGCCCTCGGAGATCAAGGAAACGATGATAAGATCAAATTATGTTATGTCACAGTATGTGTCTCCCAAACAACAATGGAAAGATCACTCAATGGAAGACAGCCTGAACGGATTGCCCAGAATGATAGGTTCAAAAGGATAATGCAAGAAATGGTTGAAGCTGGGACCTTAGGTAAACATCCATCTGTCTAAAATATGAAACTGCTCCACTCATCTTTCACCAATCTAGACAGAGTAGTCATTGATGAAGCACATTGTATCTCTCACCATCTGGATGACTATGAGCCATTCAGAGAAGATTACACCAGATTAGGCATCATCAGAGAACAATTTCCAACTATTCCAATCATGGCTCTTTCTGCTACATGTTCTCCAAAAGTCTGTGATGACATCCTGCAAAGTTTGCACCTTGCAAGTCTCACACAAGCCAAAGGTCAGATCATTTATTCATCCAACTACAAAGGCTGACATTGGACATAGCTGCAAAATCAGGCCTCACTGTTTATTTCACAGCTCCATTGTACAGTAAGTCTATGCTGGCATTTTCTTGAATTAGAAATCAAGATGGTTTCAGGGCCAAATCTTCACTATAAAGTCATCCCCAAACCTCGAGGGACAAAGACAGTATTGCAAAGCATTAGTAAATATATATGCACAGAACATCTAGGTCAGAGTGGCATCATATATTGCTTCACAAGAGATGTGAGCTTGTTAACTCATAGATTAAGGTGCAATATTGATTTTCCTTCTTTTCAGGATGCTACAAAAACTGCAATTGCCTTGAGTGAGCTCTCTGGAGGCCAGATCATGACTGCTGCATTTCATAGCACATTGTGCACTGTGGAGAAAGTAAGACACATGCAGATCAAATATTATGTTTACTAAAAGCTGTCCAGGAAGATATTCATGCTAAATGGAAGAATAATGAAATACATGTGGTCTGTGCTACAAATGGTCAGTTGATTTCAGCAGATGAGAATGCACTGCATTGAACTTGAGAAACAGCATTTGGACTTGGAGTCAACAAGGCAGATGTCAGATTTGTGATTCATCTCACTGTAGGTTTATTGGGAGTCACATGTCCAGACTAATCACCATGCTTATTATGCAGATACCCAAGAGGCTGGATAGCCTCTTTCAGGAAAGTGGAAGAGCAGGCAGGGATGGAAAGCCTGCAGATTGCCTAATTTACTATAGACCACATGATTCACTGAAGGTCTTTGGTCTAATCACAACTGGAGGGGATAATTTGAGTTCACCCCAACAAAGGGAGAAATTGGAAGGCTGTAAGCTCCTCATCATTCTCTTGTTCTGATGAGCTCATAACAAGTCACAGTCAACAATATGGTCAAATTTGTCCACAATACTACTGATTGCAGAAAAGATATTTTTGGAAAGTGAGTTAGGACTGTGCTGCACCAGTATTCCATCCAACACCTGCCACTCTTTCAGGTATCTTCAGCAAGAGAGTGTCACTGGTACTGGGCCTGACTCTGTTCCTCTCTGGGCCAATCATAAAGCTGCTTGTGGGCACTGTGATAATTGTCAGATGTGGGGACTTTCAGAGGCTCTTAGAGATTGTACCCTGGAAGCCTGGATCATTGTCAAGATTGTGGCTAGGGCTTCCAAATCTGGTCACCTGGCAGGTATCCGTGCTCTCATGTCCCAACTCAGAGGAAAAGAAGCTGTCAGAAATTTTGACCATCAGATAACTTGGTCAGAAGAGGTTTGACAAACATGCTTTGTGTGTGATTTTGTTTTGATTTCAGACTCTGCAGGAAATTATGTTCCTTGTTGTGCATCTTGTTCTAGAAGGTTATCTGACACTGAAGTCTGTAAAAGTTGGAATATGTAAGAGCTCCTGCATTTTTTTGTGTTAGATTTGA
This sequence comes from Sistotremastrum niveocremeum HHB9708, assembly GCA_001630475.1. Lineage (NCBI taxonomy): Eukaryota > Fungi > Basidiomycota > Agaricomycetes > Sistotremastrales > Sistotremastraceae > Sertulicium > Sertulicium niveocremeum. Next base: position 261,148 of record KV419429.1, read on the forward strand.
CAAGCTTACCCATCTTCTAGTTGCACCCATGGTCTACCTCCTGCCAGATTTCAAAGCCACAAGCCTGCTCAGATTCTCAAAGGAAGACATATGCTGTGGTCTTGGTCCTCAGATATCCTGCTCTTTCCTTTCAATGCCTCAAATGAAGCCTTCTCTCAATATGTGGGATGCCAGCAAGATCCAGACCATCATTTCTACCAAAAAGGAGGCTCCTTTGCATGTCAGAGCTGAAAAAGAGATTGTTGATGATGTTGAGTCTCATTACAGTTGGCCTGCTTCTCCTTCTGGAGACACAGATGGAGAAAGTGAGTGCTTAGATGTTGCATACAGTGATTTTGAAGAGGACTGGGAGAATAGAGATTATGAAGAGAATTCTGAAGAAGAATTGGGAGAGGACACATTCATTGATATTGAGAATTGAATGCTTTGGCTGGAATGATGTAGTAGTGATTAGGTATCTACAAATGTCATGTTTAATTCTAAAGTCCATGAGTCAAGCAAGGGTTGAAATGGCAAGAAAATGACAGGAGAGTGCTAGTAATACAGATAATGTAAGTGTGAGCTGAAGTGTCCAGGAAATTGATGAGGATGAATGAAGATGCACAGTATTGAGAAGATCAAAGCCATTAGATTAGGTTGGATGTAGACCATGATTACTGGATAATCTTCAGCATGTTGTAGTGGTATTGCAGAGTAATGAACATACTAGGAAGATATGCATTATAATATCTTGACTTCAGGATGGTTCGTAAGATTTAATCACAGGATGGTTCGCCGGGTCCACCACATCCAACAGTCTACATTCAAACATGAGGGACGCAGTCAAATCTGTGAATTATTTTGCTTACCCGAGGCCGTGGGAAATACGTGGCTCGCGGATATACGGAACGATAAGGTGTTTGAGGAATATAAAGAGTTGGCTCGATAGATGTTTTCGTTATTGAGTACACGAAAGCGTATGATCAATGAAAGGGGGACAAACAGTTCATGGGGTCGTCGAACAATGGCGAAATTGAGGATGAAAATGATGCTATCAAAATAATCAGCACACAAAATTCGAGAAGATCGATACCACTCACTGTTTACGGTGACTGCAGACGGGTCCGAGTTTCTCAAGTAGTATGCGAAGGCAAACAAAGAAATGAAAGTGGCGGATTTGAATGCGACCATGCGACGACGGGCCGAGAACAGAAAGCGGACGAAAAGAAAAAGAAAGGAAAAAGAAAGAGAGGCGGAAAGAGAACTAGTGTGGGAAAACGGAATTGCCGATTGATGATCGAACAGTATGGTAGCCCTTAGGCTCTTATACGAGTGAAGGTGAATCCAGTGCATCATCTGCAGGGTGTGGCCTATACAGAGTTTCAGAAATCGCTTCGTCAAGCGGATCAGCTGTGCACTGAAGATCAACGCACGCTATATACACAGCACCTACTGAGTCGTTCGTGGCATCAAATTCTCCTACATCGAAAGCTTTCGGTACCTTGTTTGATGATCCATCATGAGCGCGTATCAGCGGAGATAACGGACACGAGGCGTTTTCGATGACTTCGAGACCTCGGTTGAATTCGGAGACATAGCTGGGCTGTGTGATGGTGGGTTCGATCCAGGAGTAGCCATAGGATAGGGTGAATACGGAGTGCAGGAAGGGAAGTTTAGCCGAGTTTGGGGAATTCCGGGATCAGAGTACGCTGCACTATTATTAGGCGCATAACTATGACGGAGTCGTATGAGCCTCGTCGCACTGCCACTGGAAGAGCGAGTCAAAGAGCCTTAGGATTTTGCGTTGTGTATGTGTCGCCTGACACCGGTCTTGAGTCCAGCTTCGAAAGTCGGGGTCGAGCGTCTAGTTTAGAATACGTGCAGGATCCACTTTGGTCTCAGGCAAAGGAAGCTCAAGAAGAAGCGTCACTTTTTGGTCGCTACTGTGGTCGTCGTGGGAGTAGTGCAGGGGTCAAGACCGAAGAAATTCGGCTGTTGACGGGATGACACAGTACGTTTTCTCGACATTGGGAGGGAACACTTTTTGGGATAGGTTGTTCAGTTTCTGATCATTCCATGTAAAGAAGTAACGCACCCGAGTAATACAGTAGGCAAAATCGAACTGCATCATGAAACTCCTGTCCAAATGACCGTACCGAGGGCTGCTTGTGAGCATATGGAAATTCATGTTTGGCTATAGTGAACCTAGTGTCTTCTGCAATCATGTAACAGAACCAGCCAGAGCGCCAGAAACCCATTAACTTGTTAGGCTCGCGTTCTTTTGGCATCCGTTTGAACCCGCGTTGCAGCGTTTGATGGATTAGACTTAGACCAGTGATATAACTCAGTGACTCAGATTCACGTGTGGTTTTCTGATACAACGTTCAGCTCATAGCCTCTGAACGTCGCATGCAAAGACAATCCGCGTTCCGCGTCTCTCAAATTGTGGGCGACGACTTGGCAGCATCCAGGATGATGTTGATGCTTGTTTACGCGCTCTCAAGGACGCCCGTCGCGGCAGAAGAAGGTTTGATGGAGGACGCCGTTCCGAACGTCCACCATGTTCTCCTACTTTGCTCATCGGAAGGCATGGTAAACTTAACTTTCATACATCCTATGGCGCCCAAGTAACACGAGTGTAGCCTTCAGAAGCAGGAAGAAAGGCGGAACCGCATTCAATCTCTTCCAGAACGTTATCGTGAACTACCGACTTCTCACGACGCTCTTATCCTATCGACTTCAATCTCTGAACTCGTGACTAAAGTGAAGACAAAGGAATGGAGTCCATCCGAAATCATTCTAGCCTATGGACGCAAAGCTCTGAAAGCTCACGAAGTTACGAATTGCCTCACGGAAGTCATGATAACCTCGGCTGAGGACCAGGCAACGAAGTCTGAGGGAAAGGGGCCGTTAGCTGGTGTGCCTGTTAGTTTGAAGGATAGTTGTGCCGTTGCGGGATATGATTCGTCTATCGGGTATTCCGCATTCGTGGGGTCTCCTGCCGAACGGGACTCACCGCTCGTCAAGTTGCTAAAGGACGCCGGTGCCATACCTTTCGTCAAAACTGCCGTTCCAATCACTCTCATGTGTGAGCATTCTATTCAAACATGTATTCCTCTGCTCAATAATCTCGTAGCGTTTGAATCTACCAATGACGTCTTTGGTATCTGCAAGAACCCACATAAGTTGACGCATTCTCCCGGGGGATCCACCGGTGGAGAATCAGCATTGTTAGCATTCGGTGGCTCAAGAATTGGCATCGGCACGGATGTCGCGGGATCAGTGCGACTTCCTGCTCACTACGCTGGCGTCTATGCAATCCGGTCATCCGTTGGTCGATTCCCAAAACCTGGTCCTAGAACCAGTATGCCAGGACAAGAAGGCGTGCCGTCAATCTGCGCTCCAATGGCAAGGACTTTGGATGATCTGGAGACATTTTGGAAAGCGGTGGTTAGCATGAAGCCGTGGGAATACGATCATAGTGTGCGTTCAATATCGAGCATATTTCGTGTTGCAACAATTGTTCGATTTGATAGTGCCATCCGATCCCATGGCGCGATGTTCCCAAGCCCAAAGCTGGTAAGACGAAATGGGGCGTCATGTGGGATGACGGTGAGGGTTTCTTCAATCCTATTTTTCAATATTCTGATTATGTCAGGGATGGTTACCCCGTCTCCTCCATGTACCAGAGCTCTCATGACCGTTGTCCAGACTCTGATGAAAGAGGGTCATGAAGTCGTCTCATTGTGCGTTATTGTTCGTACCGCCCGACAACAACCTAACGAATTCTCCAGCGAACCGCCAAGCCCTGCCGAAGGTTTCGAGATAGGCTCACAGCTGATCTTCGCCGATGGAGGTGCGTTACTCCAGCACTTACCTTTCGAGGATTGCCTTGTTAATCTACGTTTTGTATAGGGAAGACGATGATGAAGCCTTTCAGGTGGTTTGAACGAAACGATCTCGGTGCCCAAAACGCGTATTCATGGTTGAAGACTCCTCGTTTCATCAAGAAGATCTACGCCTTCATATTCCGCTACCTCTTCCGGGATCCTCTTACAGCAACTATAGTTGGCAACCTCGGCGAGAAGACAGTTGAAGAACAATACGCTCTGAACGCTCGAAGAGAAGCGTATAAAGCCAAATGGTTCGAAGCGTGGAAAGCCCAAGGCATCGATTATCTGTTGACGGTTCCCAACGCTCTCCCTGCGGTCCCACATGGCGGGATGAAGACCAGTGTAGCTAGCGTTGGATATTCTTTCCTCTTTAACATTGTGCGTCACGCTCGTATTTCTGAGAGGTTCAGCTGACATGTGTGGTCAGATCGATTATACGGCTGGAGTTCTCCCCGTTACACACGTGGATGCTAAACTCGATAGCCTCCCGGCCGACTTCAACCCGAAGAACGCGATCGAAAGGGGACATTACAAGCTCTACGATGTTAATGCGATGAACGGACTTCCGATAGGAGTGCAAGTTGTCGGCCGAAGGCTTGAGGAAGAGAAAGTTTTGGAGGGCATGAAGGCGATCAGTGCTGCTATGACAAAGAATGGGATCGCGTACAGTCTTTTGGAAGCGTGAAATCAATCCTCGATTCGCATCTGTATCAGCTTATCTCGACGACTCCGTACCACTTGTGAGTCATGACAGATTGTACAATCTCTACGTGTACAGTATCTTTATGTGTGTAGATGTATGAGGCCGGAGAAGAAACGCGAAAATGGCGCAAGAAATTCTGAATATGCCTCGCTGGTTAGACCTAAGCGTTCTAATTATCTAGCGATTGGATCAATGTTGAGCCTGCTTTACAGAAGACTCGTACTATGAGTCAAATCGCATGAGTCATCATCACTGCGCACAGCAAGCCACGTGGCACCGACACAGGCTCCTCTTGCAGCTTAAGCTTAAAAATCCGCTTTCACGACACACCCGAGGCCGTATGGACGATATTTTATATTTTCGCGTTAAGGGATCACGAGACGTATAGGTATTCGAGCATAAAAGACGCGAACACAACCAGCAAGCTTTCTCGTATGATATCCAGAGTCCAGACTCATGCTTTGTTATGCATCGACAAGCCTCACTCTTTGGCAAGACTGACCTTCAGAGGGAGTTGAACGCCTCGAGATTCTTGTCCCAACACCAACGGAACCGTGACGGCAGCACGTTCGCGACTGTCAAAATAATTATCAATGATTCCGAAAACGAAAACGGAAACGTGGAACCCACCGAATATGCTTGGCGTCTTCTGTGAGTTGGAATTCAAATGCATCCATGAGCTCAATAAGGAAAGTTTGCATTTCTACGACGCTGTTTTGTGTGAAGCGTCAGAGTTCATCGACTGAGGATGCAAGTAGCCGGGCTTACGCAAAGCGCCAACTGTCATAATCTATGAGAGACCGCGCACTCAAACATAATCATAGAAAAACTTACCCAATACAGGCATGGATTCCCGCCCCAAATGAAGCCCTGTCCCGATATTATCAGTCCAGGACGCCAATTTAGCGAACTCGGCTTACAAATTTGCATAGGCGCCGACTCGCAACTCCGGGTTGGTGGGTGTTAACCACCGCTCCGGCCAGAAACTATCTGCGTTTTCGCCCCAGATCTCCGTCAAGCTTGAACGCAATCTTCAGTACGTGATATCCCCGTCGCTACCGTGCCTACCGATTGTACTGCGAGATGGAGGGGAACACCTTTATCCCCTTTTTAACCGGAATTTGAGTCAAAACTTCTCCGGTCGTAGCCGTGATAGGTTTGGATAGGGGAATGACGCAGTCTTTTGCAGCCTCTCTCGATACCATTGGCACAACGTTATGATACCTGAGAGTTTCCTGGAACAGAATCTAAGTTCTGGAGGATTTCTTTCAATTATAACGACTTTCGACCAACCTTGAGAACCGCCGTAGTGTAAGTCATCTTCTCGTAATCTTCTGGAGGGATTTGGTCCAGACCTCTGCTGCTGGCTTCATTGACGAAGTACCGAATTTCGTCTCGAAGCTTGCTTTGGATCTTTGGGGCTTTCGATAACTCCCAGAGCGTCCAGGTAATGGTATTGCTCGTAGTTTCTAGGAGGGCATCGATACGAATTTGAAGGAACTTTTTGGATTAAAAGCAGAGTTTACGTACCATGACCAGCAATCATCAAAGCGCTAGTGCCGAATCTATTCAGTATGTAGCTGTGATTACGTCATCACACGCACCTCATTTGGGCTAGCATTTCTTCTGCGGATAGTTTGGTTTTGTCCATCTCACTGTTGTTAGATTTCACTGGCGAAAGGGTTAGTCTATGTCGTGATATTAGACGGACGGCGGGACGAACCCAGTAAAGTCATGACGTCTTTTCCCGACTTGTCTTTTTCTATATCATTCTCTTTCTGGTATACGAGCTCGGATGCAACGGAGTTTGACAGCTCGAGGCTTCGATTGGCATATCTTATCCCTGACGTCGGGATATATTTGACGAGTTTGAGGACTTGGAGAGGAACAATTGCGCTGGCAAGGTTTTCAAACAAGACTTTCTTGAATTTAGGCTGCGAACGCGTCTTTAAACTATACCCAAGATGTCAATGGTAATATAAGGCTATCGTTGATAGATGCTTACAAGAGGTTCTGATAGTGGTTGGCCAATTCGTTCTCCTTGTTTTCAACAGAGCCAAAGTCATACTCAAACGCAGCTAAGTAACGTCGTCGGAATGATGTATGTGCGTCCTTTGGCCTATCGCCCACCTTCTCCAAGAGCATCCAAGGTAGCTCGGGCCAGACTAGCAGGTATGTTCACGACCGTTGCATCCTTGGAGATATCGATAGCCTGTTTCCAGACTTTGGCCATCTGTCATTTGTCAGATAGTGACGGCAAGCTTGGGCGTGAGATTGTACCTTCAAAACAGCGTGTCGGAAGACTGGAGACAGAACGCGCGCTTCGGGCATACCGAAGGCTGGGAGCATCACCTTGCGGTGTCGTTTATGGGTATCCTCTATCGTTCAAGATGAGCATATCTAGGTCTAGATAGAATGACATTCAACATACGCTCCGCCCATAGTATGCTAGGTCCGGTTATCAACCCCACCATGGTTCGCGAGAGAGCAGGTCTTTGGAAGGAATAGCCCGAAGTCTGAAGAATGAATTGAATTGCCTTCGGATCTGCAGTCATGAGTACGTCGCTCTATTGATACCGGTGCTCAATATAGAGTTTGCCAAGGCAAGGGGAATCGCATACCCCTAATGTTCCTTTCAGTCTCCAAGTATGTCCCAATTCGTTGAACCATTCCCGCTCAGGCACCCCAGGTTCAGACCTCAGTAGTACGCCGAGATGACCTGGGTCAGATGAGCGACTGCCTCTTGGGCTAGTGGGGGCCTCCATACCTATAAACCAGGAGGGCGATTTCGGAGCTGGTACATTACGAATGCTACTGATCTGGCTCTTGGCGACGGCAATCAGAAAGATAACCAGTATAACAGTACACGATGCCACTGAAACGAGCAAGAACGGGCTGTTCTCAAGCCAGGAAGACATAGTGCGAGATCGTGTGGAGGGAACTCAAGACTCGAAGTTTACGAGAGGTCTATATAAACGGGATAAGTGCGAATTAGCTACAGCAATTCACGTCACCTCCTACCTGACCATATTCTCCTGGTGTAATGTTGTGGTGCGAAGGCTTCCATTCCCACCGGAAAGTGAAAATCTCTCCTAATCCAGAGAACGCGTATATTTCGGGATGTTGACCAGTCGATTTCAGGAGAGCCACGTGATACCAGTATAGCATTAGAATTAGGAGGTTCCGAGGGTCCTGCCCTCGTATGAGAATGAAATTTCATAAGTCACGGGCCGTCCAGGTTCTCACGTACCTGACGTTGGACGACCAGTGATCCCCGGTGCTGGCTCATTTATGAGTTTTCCTCTTCGTAAAGAGATGAGAGACTTACTTATAATGATAGGAAGCCTCTTATTATTATTTGGATATTTTATACGTTGTGAGTCGTGTCCAACAATATTTTTGCACCAATGACGATGACACGACTTCTCGTGGTCAGCCAGATTGACGGAAGCCGATCGCGCAAAACGTTCATGTCAAACGATGTTCCAATGCCTTTATCGCTCTAGGGCCGCAATAGCATTCATAAGATGATAATTGAATTCGCGTCCTCGAGGACGTTGCAAGATAGGAGCTTCCCACGTAGGGAGATGTTGGCCCATGATCGACAAGTGATCTGGTGCCTTGTGTTATCGCTACGGCTCCCTCTCTGTCATAGCAATCAAAAACTTACCAGGAGCGTTGGTCGCAATGTTCTCCTGCGCCCAAACATTGACGGGATGGTGTTGGACGGAAGCAAATGCTTCAACTCGTCGATTCACGGCCAGGGGTAGCGGATTTAACGGGTAATTTTCCCGCCCCACCCGTTCCCGAAACCCGATGTCAGAAAAAATGCAGCTATTCGCTTTGACGTTGAAACCCACTTTTCGATAACTTGACTCGCGATTAAGTGTATGAAGCTTACATGCGATCCAGTCAGAGGCCGCAGTGAACCGTTACTGCTTTTGCTGCTGGACTCTGGATACGACTTCTCGCAGAAAATCCTGACTCCCGAAGATAAGCTTGGAGACGAGTCAGACGACAATGCAGAATATCTTGGGCCTTTTGGATGCTTACCGATTTTTGAAGTGGAGATGGGGGAGGGCAGAAAGTGGGTCATTAGTGAATGGGGCGCGATTGCTGACTACTTGGTGAGTCTCCTTGCTACGCGCACTTGGACTGGCTTGAATTGTCTTCTGGTAGGGAAATGGACTAGGGATTCGTGGTATACGCGTGGTACGTATGTCATTTTCACATCTCGCAATCTGAGACCTATAAGGCTTCTTTTGAAGGAAACGCCATTCGCTCAAGCGCGTCTGGACATGATTCGCGAGGCGTCTGCCAGATTTCTGGATCGTTTGTTTCATTTGACGTATCAGGAAGTGAGTCCTCATTTGTAGGAGGGATATGACTCTGACTTCAAAGTTTGGAATGGCAACTGATGTGCGTATCGCTATTCGCAGGACTGGCTGTCTCCCGAATCGCTATGCAAGACGAGGGAGGAGCTTGTATTTCCTTTCCTCGCTTCTCTAGATAGACAAATAGGAACATCCTTCTATCCCCCTTTGGTTTATACCGCTCCTCAAGGCATGCGAGGTCGTACATTCTCTACACGTGTCGATGTCCGGTCTGAACATCGAGCTTTTAGGGACAACGCTAACCGCTGCCGCTTGCTTTTCGGCTTATGCGGTTAGCCTAATCGTCGAGTTGTGGCCCCACAGCTTTGGATCTGGTCGAGAAGGCGGCCTCGTCCGTGCTGGATTCACGAACTGCGAGCGGATTCGCGACCTGGTTTATTCGGATCCCGCACGAAAGAAGATATGTCAATGGGCTTCAAGTTCTGCACGGCCGGGCGATTGGACATTAAGTCCATACGCGACACAAGCTGATATATGCCATGCTGCAGCAAGGGATACAGGCGAAAGACAAGGAACGCAATGAATTCAATGTAGCTCAGCGATGGGTGATACATTTTTGGATACTTCTTCTCTTCTAGAGGATCGCGCGAACGCCCCAATCGTTGGGCTTTATTCTCTCGGCGCCCTCACGCATCTTCGCCCTCTCTCCTCGCCAGTCTTTGCTCATGTTTCTGACCAAATTGCTCCGAGCCATCTTGTCCTCGCTTCCTGTGCGGCTTGCCGTCATGATGAAGCTCTTGAGAGGTCTGTCCTCCCGTGGGTTTTCCGATTCCGGAATAGACATCCTGGGAGGTTGCTCCCGTTAGAGTATTGGCCGCGCTGATGGGTTCCGCGCTGGCGTCAGGGTCGATGACCGTGCCAAGGGGGAGATTGCGGATATTGCTGGGCTGATTTTTAGCGAAAGTTTCTGGTTGAAGATTAGAGATTGATTCAGGGCGTGTAGCTATGTTGACTTACCTCCGCTAGTAGCGTCGATGATATCGATATTGTTAGACATTTTTGACGATACTTTTCTCTGGAGAATGGTGGTGCTATGTGAAGTCGTCTGGGGCAGTTCCTTGAAGCGTGAAGCTCTCTTAAGGCACGCCTATGACGACATGACGTCAGCTTGCTCCAGTACCGGATGAACGATTTCCCTCCCCACGCAACCGCTGATACAATCGATACAATCCTGCCCTCATTTCCAGGTTTTTATATTACGTAATCGACCCACAACGTATGTATGACTTCGCCCTCGACGAGGCTCTTGCTAGCACAATGGATCTGGACAATATTCACAAATAGTCAGAGTATCATTAATATCAATATTTGAAGCAGAAATTGTGGAGCCATCACTGCAGTCCTTGCCGCATTTTAGTTATATTTCGACAGTCTAGCTTGGAAATCTAGCTAATGAGACCGCCTATACAACCAGCTCTCCACTAATATCTAATATCTATACTCTTGCACTGAGCTTTTTACGTTCTAAATCGAGAATAATGCCACCAATAGCTTGACCAATAGAGACATGCCAATGCGCAAAGTATGAGGAGCTAATTGCTGTGGTCCGAAATATCCGCATACATTTAATCAATGACTTCGCAGCGCACATTGTACATGTGAGCGGTGCTGAGAAAGAGCTTCGTACTTCTTGTTGTTAATTACCACCCGCCTACGGTGATAGTATGTATCTGATCCGGTGAGAAAAGTGATTTTTCCTATATTTTATAATAAACAGGCTCTCGCCCATGATCAGTTGCTCTGAAGTCATCAGATTTTCCGTGCATGTTGATTGCGGGAGCAAAATGAGTACCGGCCAAACTTTTAATTGGTTGACTTACCGATGTCATCGGGATATCCTGATTTCATGCCCCTCTCGCATCACCAGTCAATCCAAGAGTCAATCAAGAAGCGAATGAGCTTCGCGATACTGGAGCACTGCCAGTGACCCACCCCTCTTGTTCGCATTCATTCCAAAGCATGCGACAAACGATATATTTATCTGGGAATGTGTAGCTTCCAAATATCAATATGAAGCTGATGACAGAATGCGAAGTCTCCATCATTGATTGCTTCCGACGAATCAGCGGACGGGCCAGGGTCAGTCAAGCGTCCAATCGAAACTCGTCTTCAAATGTTTCTTCCTGAACGAGTCGGCGCTCAACTCGCTCATTCTCGGGGATGAACTGCGACTCACTTTTTTGTCGCAAAATGGTTACGGGATGACTTCGCTAAAAGACTAGCAGGTTGCTATAATATGTTTGTCACCCGGGAACCACAGACTCGCAGTCACTGGGCTCCCATTCTCCTTACCAGAGTAGCAGGAGACTCTGAGAAGGAGAATGCTGGGCTCCTGTAAACTTGTTGAACGGCTGTAATATCAATATCAATCCATTCGTGTCAGATTTTCATGAGATCCGAGCAGGGTAAAGAAAATGAGCCGAACGTCAATCGAACAGCCATCGATCACATCCTGTACAGTCTGAGGCACAAAAACTGGGTCAAGTCCAAAACTCAATAGGAGGCGGTGGTGGGTGGATACCTATTTAGGGAATCGTTGTGGGCGCTTATCAGCCGTCAGCCAGCTGCCATGCGCAACGAGGCCGAGTCTTGCCTATATCGATGGTTTCTCTTTCCACCCTGTCTCCTGCTCCACAGTCGCCCATCATTCGGGGCGTAAATCAAGATTAACATTAAATTCCGGGTTACAGCTTTCCTGATCCGGCTTCATCATCATGTCTGTTTGGGTGATCCCCACTGCCTGGAACTCTGCGTCTCTTCGCGCCGATGGATTGCGATCAGCTGGTCACTTAGCTATAAAGGATGTTTGTCTGTATGGGAGCGCTTTCCTCTTCAGCTCCTCAGAAAGTTCCGCCGTCCAAGTTCTCTTGCAATGGATAGGACCGCCGGCTTGACTGTTGCACAAGAATGGCAATTGCTTCTGACCACGCTTGATCAACTCCGCATCACCAACTACTCCCTAGGTAGATCGATTCGCTTAGTACTCCGTACTATCTAATCAACTCGACTGCGAAGCGAGCGCATTGACATTCCTTGTCTACGACACCGTCTGCAACTCTCCCAGTGAAATCGCGTTAATATGGAGGTGCGCCTATCTCTTTAAAGCATGGCTTTATAGGACCTCATTCCATATTTTCAGAGCGAAATGGTCATTCCCGAAGTTCCTGTATATTTTTGCTCGTTATTGGGGAATATTTTATCTTGGGTATGTGCCCTTCCCACGCCATATACTCAAATAATAACCATTTGACCTCAGGTTCGAACTCGGAGGTGAGATGAACATCCTTGGGCCCATTTGGATTCTCATCAAATGCCGCAATAGTCAGCGTCAGTGTCACGCTGGATGTCAACGTGAGTTCTTCGAAAATTCCGTGCTTTAGTGTTACAATTTACACCCGTTTATAGTTGTATGGGTTCAAGCGTTTGCTCGATGACATATCGGTATTGATGCTGCCTATAGCTGCAAGTTCTGGCTCTGGTTCTACAGCTTGTAGGATCTTGATTCCGGCGCTCATTTTCGTTGGCTCATAGTCTCGCTTAGCTCCGGCTTCGTGGCATTCACTACAACCGTCAACATCATTTTCTTATTGCGGATACACGCGCTGTACAATCGAAGCCGGAAAGGTTAGCGTCACGTCCATCCGTTCTTGTATACATGTTGACTGGGCCCGTCCGTTAGTGCTCGCCTTACTGATAGGCCTTGTCCTGCGTGAGTCGAAACGCATGCCGAAATCGACCAATACTGACTTTCGTTATAGTGGAATTTGGCGTCAGCTATTCTCCTTCTCCCGTTCGTACTATTTCCTGATTTGAAACAGACGGAGCTCTACGTCACCTTGATGCAAGCCCTGGAGAATAATGTCATCCCACGGCCCTTGCCTTTCGTCTCGGGATGTATTATCTCCAACGGGGTCACGAACAGAGAACTCGTCGCATGGTACGCTAAACCGAGCCTCCACTTAATTTTACATATTGATTCGGTGCAGGATTCCAAACCTTTTGGTCGGATGTCCGTATAGCGTGCTTGGTCATTACTCTATTCTAACGTCCTGGTGTTGCAGTCTCATTCTTCGTCCTGACTATCATCAAGTTGTATCAGACCCTCCGCGATCGTTATCCTCAGTCTGGAGGAGTACTCCAGTTGACTTCTCAACAAATAAAAGGGAGTCTCGGGCCTATGTTAACGATGTTCATTCGTGATGGCGCCTTGTTCTTTGCATTGTGAGTGAAAATTGGAGTATCTTATGACGTCGGTTGACCGTTCCTCCTAGACTGTTCGGTCTGTCCCTTTTATCGGCGACAAGAAAACGCATGCTGATATACGCAATCAGGCATCAGCGTAGTGTGTGCTGTTATGACGTCCGTCTTCAAAGATAGCTCCCTCCTGACCCTAGCGTATCCGTAAGTTCATCGACTCGGAAGCTTGTGCAGATATACTCACAGTATTCGACAGGTGGCTGGTTGCCGTTTATGCTTATTCGGTACGGTGTGATTTATTTAATACACACTGGTGATGCCTAACTTTTTCGAATAGGGTTCTCGCCTCATCCTCAATTTGCGTTCTGTTCTGGTAGCGAAGGCCAATCCTACTAGCTTCGGCCCGAATTCCCTGGAGCTCTCGAATCGTATGCCAAAATTACCCACTGGGAGATCAGCTCCTACAATTTCTCTGTCTTTCGGTAAGTATTCGAGCGTATTGTTTCTCGCTTATGATTAAACTGCCCTCAGGTCTAACCGACACCCTATTTGAGATTCCGAATCCTGCCAGCTTGGACCTCTGGAGCCAAAATGCGTTCCATGATGAATCGGAGGATAGGATCGACCAAGTAACCTGGGAGAGTGAACATGATTCATCCCGAGTTACTTCGTTCGATTCATGAGTGAGACGTAGCCTCAGCCTTCAGGCTTGCTATTTCCGATGAGGATGACCATTTGCATGATTGGAGATAACTTATCATATTATTACTTTATTTTGCGGCTTCTTTGACCGTTGTATGGTATCATTATTGTAGAAGACGTGTCTTTCCCTGTACTCTTAGTGAATGAAACCAAATTTTATGTTGTGGTCTCACGGTATGCGGTAGCTATGAAGTGCTTATGTAAGCGCATACGAGTCGCCAGCCGCCGCCGCCTTGACGTTTGTCAATTCTACATTCCGTTCACGCCTTGGACCTCCCAGCCTTCTCTATTTCCGCCTGGGAGTATGGACCTGCTATCTATGATACAGTAAAAATGAGGCTAAGACCCTTGCAAATCTGACTCGTGTTTCTCGAGAGTCTCAAGCCGCAGGCAAGCGCACCGCCAGCTGCTCCGGATGAGTATGATAGCGATCTTCAGGACATGGATACTCTTTTTGATCTTGAGGTTGTTAGGTTAGCCCCTCAGACGGACATCAGCTGTGTCGCTCGTGCGGCCAATCCTCACCACCTCGTATGCCGATCAACGACGACTCGCAAGGACAATACTCATGAAAATGTGGACACAGGATATATTTTGGTAATGCACGTTTGGAAGCTTATATGACGTAGCTGAGCTTGGACTACAGACGGTTACTACATTGTTACAACAGTTATCTGTACGAGGGAGCAGAATGGTGTTTTGAGCCAGGCATGATTACCGGCACACCATCATCATTGGCGGGATCAATTCCTACGTCATCATCGTGAGACGCAGCAAAGAATAGAAGAATGCAAAAAACTCACCACCATCCAAGGGGGGCAGGTTGTGTTCGACTGCGAATGCATGCATCTCTTCAGAGTTCTTCGAGGATTGCTGAGAGACGAACTTCCAATCCCTACACGTTCGTTCGTATGGCACAGGCGATCCATGCTCGACAAGGCCATTTTCCAGGCCGACTAGGTCGAATGGTTCCAACGTCGTATCTGCGTGGCATAAGATGGACTGTCGCATATAATTCAAACAATGGTGCATATGCCCATCGTTCATGTGGTGCCAGCTGAAGTCGGCGAGTCCCTTTCGCATCGCCCAGATACAGTGGAGCTGGTGGTACATGGGCAAATCAAGCGGTCGCTTGAGCTCACCGAGGTGGAAGTATCCGGTGTCGGGAAGAGGACTGAAAGCCTTCCACCTGTAGTCAAGGTCGTCGAGTTCGTCCTGGCTCAGACCATCTCCCAAGACTGGAAGATAATCCTCGTCGGGGAACAGGGTAGACCGGCTAGGTAAGGTTGGATATAACTGGTGAGGATAATCTGACCCGACGTAGGCTACAACGGAACGATCAGCACGTCGATGCCATGTCTATGTCGGTACGTGCGATGGTGAACTCACTATACACATCTGATCTGGAATGCTTGATATACAGGTATCCCGTATGCGCAAGCCATAGGCTGTTCGCGATGCAGACAGCGATTGAAAGAGTCTGTACCCAAGACTTGGTCATTAGGACGGTGATGCGGTGGGTTATTCAGAGTGAACCTCCAGTCCTGCTTTTTGCTCATTTCAATGGCAATTAGATTTCGCACACAAAACGATCTGGGGAGCGAATCTATGGATGACAGCGCTACGCCCAAACCGCCGATGGTAAACAATCGATGAACCTGATTGATCGATGAACGAGGACATGCTGTTTGAGCGGATGTGAAAAAACGCTTACGCGGCTGAGAAGAGCAGAAGCCGAGTTTTCGGTAATCAGCGGGGAGAATCACCGAATTGGATTCTGCTTCCGGACCCGGCTCCAATTGGTTCCGGGCCGTTTGGGGATGATGGCCTCAACCACCCTCATTAACTGTCAGCGCGTAGCGGAGCTCTCGCATTGAATTCATCAGGCATAACCTTCTTCATGCACATGTGCCTTACGAATGTCGCAAGATGACGCTGCGGAATCACGCGTGCGTGGGGCAATTTTCTCTCGATGACCCCGACGTGAGTTGAGCAACTTTGCGACAAATCGCTCTTCAAGCTGCCCATTTCTCTTTCAACTCCCCATTCCCCCACTTTACTTGAACATGTCGGAAAAGCCATCCACTCCGCGCCCCCGTTTCTGGTTGTCAGTCGCATTCGCATCTACAGCCCTTCTCAGCGTCGTTCTCCTCCTCACCTACAAAGTCAACATCGTGAACGACGACCATTCAGGTAAAGTTCATCGTATTCTTCCAACTAATATATTCTGACAATACACATAGTATCTCACCCTCACTTGCTCAAGGCGAAAGCCTGGCAGCTACCCAACAATCGCAAAGTAGCACTGTACCGCGATGACACCGACCACTACCCTCTCGACGAGGACTCACATATCATGCGACAAGAATTCGCATATCTCGCCCCTCGACAGGGCCTCACCATCAAACTAGACGGGGACAACTCCGGTCAACTCTATGCCGTCAGCATGGTCCACCAGCTCTGGTGCCTCGACGTCATCCGCCACGACTGGAAAGCAAAGAACATCACCCATCTAACCGAACACTGCATGAATTACCTCAGGCAGTCGATCCATTGTACCGCCGACACTCATTTGGAGGGCATGTACGTGCAGAGGAAACCGTCCAAGTTGAACGCATATCATTATGACGCGATATGTGATGATTGGACGGCAGTGTATGATGCTCTTCCTTCGCTAGGCACTACTTTGCGATTCTAAATTGTCTTTGTTCCGTTGTTACATGTGCTCTTGAAATGTAGTTCCCGATCCATCCAAAAAGTCTTTTGATATACATCATCCTCGTATAAAATTACGTTCCTTGCAAATTTCCGGACCGAACCAAATCAAGTTCTACTACAGTATCCGACGTAAGCAATGCAACCCTCGAGCAACACGGAGCTATGTTCCCAATTTCCGAGCTGCTTCTTTTCTTTGACTTGCACTCTCGCGCTGCTGTAGGATCAGTACTCAGCTAGTCCGTTGAATAGCGAACTCTTGACATTGAGTCGAGTCACATGTTTGCGAGATATTACAGGTACCTCAAAACCACGACTTGTCTCCAACAAGATGACACAGGCACCGGCACACTGAATGACTAAGTGCGGATGAAAAGTGGAATCAAAATCTCATCAACGACAAAGTGCCTTTTCAGAGGCGCTCACAAAATGAGCAAAATAATAATTTGACAAAGTTGTATTGGGGAACAAGGTTTATTAGCGCAGTAAAGGAAAGAGCGTGGAGCGATGAAGCGCCATGTCGTCGAAGTGACACCTTCGTAAATTTTTGATCATCGAGTCCTCTTTTTCTCGGACATGAGATCTCGGACAGATGCGTTCATGAGGTGAGGCGGCGAATTGATATCAAAGTCAAAATGTTAATTGACTTATGCATGGCGAGATCATTATGGACTTTGACATTTTACTAACTATCTACCAGCGCTCCGTGCTTTGTTCCATACGAACACCCACTAAAAATAAATCAGTAAGGGGAAATTAACGCAACTAATTGAACGAACCTTTAGGAGCCTCTTCATCTTGCCAGCTGTCGACAAAACAATCTTCCGAAGCACACTCAAACTCGAAACTATACAAAGTATTCGTCTCGCAGTGGAATCTCTCAGTGACGATCGTGCTATTTCCGCCAATAGTGACCGTTCCGAGATGGTGTGATCTTGCAGGCTTGTTGTCGTGGTTCAACGTCCTCTCGTTGAAAACGTGTTCACCGGCGTCGAGGAAGTAGATGTTGACATCGACGTGGTGCCGGATGTCCCAAGTGACGACTTCTGGAATATCTTCCCAGCCGTATTTGGGACGTCTGGCTTCTTCGGGGAAGTAGAAATGGAGGGTGCATTGTTGAGCGCCGTAGTCTCGAGTTCTGAACTGTCCGATAGTCGAGATCTAGAAGAAGATAAATAAAATAACAAGAAAATTGAAATGAATATACCTCGTTGGTAAGGACGAAGTGGCGGTCGTCAGGGCCGACCCATCCAAAGTTCGTCATGTGGCCTCTAGGGCCAGTCGGGAAGACTTTGTGAGGCTCCTGATTCGACACCTGGGAGAGTTGAATGGGTGTCGCCTGCTTGACCATCTTTGTGTATTGCGTGCCAGTGAAGTCGATTTTGTCGATGCCGGGATATTGGTTTGGACGGGAGAGATCGCCGGCTCGAAGTTGGTTGACATCGACGACGCGAGAGAATATGTTACCCGCGAGGAGGGAGAGGTTGAGGATTGTTAAGAGGATGGCGAGAATTGAGAGTTTTGAAGAGTTGTTGCCTCCACTATTTTGCTTCGTGTTCTCGTCGGTGAGCAGCCCAACGTCTTCCTGGCTGGACGAGTTGGAGGGCAAAACTGTGAT
This sequence comes from Sistotremastrum niveocremeum HHB9708, assembly GCA_001630475.1. Lineage (NCBI taxonomy): Eukaryota > Fungi > Basidiomycota > Agaricomycetes > Sistotremastrales > Sistotremastraceae > Sertulicium > Sertulicium niveocremeum. The sequence continues at coordinate 279,349 of KV419429.1, forward strand.
AGAGTCAGTCACTCATGTTCAACGAAAGATGTGAATGTTCAAGAGTACTGACGAGAGTATTTTTCGTTTTTGATTTTCCACATGTTACTGGGGGCTGAGAGGTGAATCGACGATGGGGGGCCTCGAAATGAAAGTGCGAGAGCGCGAACGAAGTCAGGTGCCTGGTGTTTAGAGTCCTCGATCTAAAGCACTTCACGATTTCGCAATGACGCGCATGACGTCCAGATACGTATGGCATGTTCAAGGAATCATACCAATCGACCATAATCGAGGGAGAGATCCATCTCACGGAGCGAGCGGCGCCGCCGACGTGGAAGCCACCATTTGCCGAGCGTTTGCTAAATTATTTAGTGAAACACGCTCTCACGCCATTCATAAGATTCAAGGGACTCCCGGAACTCAGATTGAGGCCACAGCTGGAGAAGAATCGACGTCCAAACTTTCGCTCAATCAAAGTTCGTAAGCGTTCGGAGTTTCGGAAACTCGGATGGTGCAATCTGCTTCCGTCAAGGCATGATGGAAGCTGACCTGCACGCGTCTTCCCACATCGCGCCATTTGACACAGCCTGTAGCATTTGGTTCCGTGCATAATATCCACAGCCGAACACGTTGTTGAGCGGTCGACCTCCATTTGACAGACAATGGATTGTATTTGCTCGAGGAACAGCCTCACTCAGGCTGAGCCGGTGCCTTGGTAATGACCGAAGCTTCAACATCTCAACTCCTGATTCAGCGCTCCATCCTTCTGAACGGATTCAATATGTTAAGAGATTAGTCACCCGAGTCATTCAATCGCCGATGATTATCTCACGACGCCATGTCTTGACGCACATGTCAGAGTGTTCGACGGGTTGTCTTCATCTCTGTTCCTACTTCCTCGGCCAAAAAATCCCCTCGAGAAAAACAGACTCTGAAGACTGAATGGATCCCGAAAATATGGGAGAACAGCAAATGAGGACTTCGGGCTCGTTGGAAGAGAAATCTGAAATTTCTAATGCTGCTGAGACTGCCAGCGTAAGCATCGTCGGTCCCGATGCCATGCTGGCTAGTCCTCCGCCGGATGGTGGACTTCATGCCTGGTTGGTTTGTGCAGGAGTAAGTGCATTCAGCAAATGCCGGATTGAATTGCTGACGATGTAATGTACAGGCATTTTCAGTGATCTTGGCTTCCGGAGGCTTGTCTGTGGCTTGGGGGGTACGCTCACATATCAGAATAATGAAGACCTGATTCTGAATCTTAGTAGACATTCCAAGCTTATTATCAGGACAATCAACTTTCGTCGTCGACCCCATCTGAGATGTACGTTTGTTATTTTAATTCGAACAACCTTCGCCTTTGACGAATATATATCTATAGTGCATGGATCGGCTCTGTGCAAGTGTGTCACGTTCAACTCGCTCAAATGAATCATTCTAACCCGCTCGAAAGTATGCTCTAGGATATCTACCCGTCAGTTCTTCACCTTCACGACCCCTCCGATCGTAATCCCTGATGACGTCACCAGTGTCTACTCTCCGGAAGACTATTCGACATTGGATACTCAAGATCTCAGTTAATTGCTGGCTCGATAGCCATGGTGGCTTCCAACTTTATCACAGCGCAATGTACGAAATACTATCAATTTTTCCTCACAAGGGCGATTTTAGAGGGTGTAAGCACTTCGTCTACCTCGATTTTAACACTTTTTCCATATATTTTGTCAGACTGCTACCGCCATCCTCTATTCACCGGCAATTGGGTGTTTATCTCAATGGTGTACGCTGCTTGATCGCTGGTAGCGCGCTGCTGGACTGACTTTTACTACACAGTCGGTCGGAAGAGACCCCTAGTATTCGCCATCACTTCCATGGGCAATGCGATTGGTGGCATCATCTATCCTATCATGTTTGTACGGCTGGTTCCACAAATTGGGTAAATGACCAGCTTCTGCATTATTTCTGGTTCTGATTTTTGTCAGATTTGCTTGGACGATGCGCGTTTTTGGGTTCATCAGTCTCGGTCTTTGTCTTTTCGCGATAATTGTGGGTTTCGAGACGCAGGTTTAATATTTCTGAGAGATACTGAGACGTTTCTAGGTCATGAAAGATCGTCGATTACACACTAAAGTAGCGACAGCCGATGCTCCCAAGTTCTTCGAACTCGAAGGAACTCTGACCTCTGCTCCATACATTTCATACACCGTCGCAATGTTCGTCGCCTTCCTAGGTCTCTTCACTCGTAAGCTCTCGTAATCCCACATAATCTGATCGAGACCAACTAACGTCGATCTACATACAGCTCTTACATTCATGTCCGATCAAGCACAAGCCCTCGGTCTCTCAGCATCTTTCGGCACTTATCTCGTTGCGATCGTGAACGGATCTACGATTATTGGTCGATTGACTTGTGGTTTTGTCGCGGTCCGCTTCGGGTCTTTGAACTTGATGATCATTTCCACGACTTTGGCGATGATTTTCACATATGCTTGGGCGTACGCAAAATCGCTCCCGAGATACATTGTCGTTTCTTGTCTCTATGGGTGCGTTCGTTTTTCTCAGGTTTGAGGCAAAGGACTGAGTTTTGTTTTTATTGTCCTTAGAATTTCGCTCGGGGGATTCATTAGTTTATTCCCAGTACCAGCCGCTCAGATGGGTCCTCTGGAAGACGTCGGAAGACGAACAGGCCTCCTCCTCACAATATTAGCAATTGGTAAGTCCCGATGTGTTTCCTCCGGGCTACTGGGAATTAACTCCCGGATTAGGTTCTCTGATAGGGCCTCCGGTGGCAGGAGCAGCAAAAGGCAATCGCCCCGATTATCACATTGCCAGTTTGTACGCTGGATCGACGATCGCTGCGGCTGTTGGCATCATGGTCCTGACGAAATACTTCTCAACGGGAAAACTTTTCAGAGGTCGTGTCTGAGATGTGAGGTCTGAACGTGGAGCATTCGGCATGGCCATGGACGAGAGAACATCTGGGACGAGATTCCGGCGTGACTCGCGCCCGTGGGGGGAGTGATGATGGCGAGAAGACTTCGTAGAATGTGTACACTTTGAAACGAACACTGAAAAAAATGTACATTTACATGTACAACGTGCGTGATAGATCATGGGACTTGATGTTTCGGGGCGGTAGTTGGAGCCTGAGATTCTTTGTGTGGCGGTCGGTACCGCATTTGCGTGGGTTCCTGGATCTCTAACTACATATGGTGCTTCTCTAACCGCCAGAAAAAAATGCCCCTCAAATCACACAAACACGCTCATATAACTTTGCTTCTACAATTGCGCCCAACAGCGTCCGTTTCACGAGTTTGTTGGCACACGTTTGCCCTCAAAATTATAGCTGCGAAGTTAGGTCCAACATGGACGGCTCCTCTCGAAGCCCCGGGCCGTCCATATGCATTCGAATTCTTTGCTTCCATCATTGCATCGCCAAGCTTGCAAGCTTGCTCACAAAACTCAATATTCGGCTAACCAGTAAACTACTATGAGCTCCTTCTGACTTCTTTCCCTTGTGTTCCGCTCCACATTCCGCCGACTTCATTATTACTTCCATAAAATTTTCACTGGTGGATCTAAGCGAGGCGTATTTGCTATGAGCGCTTTCGGTTAGTTGCCCCTCGCTCGATTACATAATCGAGCGGCCCTTGCCAGGCAACACGCCTTCGCATGATAGTAAGCGCACGTACCTCCGAGGCCAATGTCGACATGTCGTCCTCCAGATCTAATTGAGACGTGATAAAGCACACGCATAACGCCATTCGAATTCTTGTCAGCCATGCGCAGTTGAATCGGCCGCCATCAATCGTCACCCCCGGAGCATCGAGGCGTCGACATCGGCAACAACTGACACGACATGCTGTCTCACAGTTTCAGCGAGTGGATTGGTTCCATTGGTGTGGGACATAACACAAATGTAAAGGTGATTTCCGATTCAGAATATACAATAACTTGTACCTTGTGTAATTGACTAAATGACTTTTCGTGACGTGCAGGGCAGAAAACAAGATCACACACCTCGGATGAGCAAACGGGTGGAATATTGACTTCTGACGCTCCTCATCGTCAGATCTATGAGAGATGATGTGAATGAAAAGTCAACACTTGCATCACCATCCTCCGCCGACCAGAAGTAGGGCGCTGTATTCGCAGGTTTGGCTTAACATACAAGCTCTCAGCGGACTTGCCGCCGAAAACTTACTCCTCCCCTCGCTGCTACCTCTTCTCTCGAACTCACTCGTATGGATTCCAAAAAAACTTCTTGTGAGGACGTTGTTTCCTTTGAGCGTCAATTCAAAGCACTGACTCCCAATGTTCAGATCCCCTGGCTAAACTTGACTTTGAGGAGACCTCAAAGCTTGCCACCAATTTCGATGGTCAGCCTGATGAAGCAGGCGAAGCAGAATGGGAAGACACGATGCCACCTCCGCCGGATGGTGGCCTAGAGGCATGGCTCGTCGTAGCAGGGGTAAATTCTGTCTATCTCCATCCGTCCATCCGTCAACTCAAGCATTTTGTTCAGGCCACGGCACTGAACATGGCTTCAGGAGGATTCATTGTCGCCTGGGGGGTGGGTCGCCGTCGTTTGAATCAGATTGATGTCTCATCGGAAAACAGCTCTTTCAAGCGTTCTACGAAAACCGCGTCCTTTCGAGTCATGGCTCAGCAGAGATGTTCGTTCTTTCATGTGTTCGAATTATTGGTTCACAGCGCTTATCATTCTCGTAGAGCTTGGATCGGTTCTCTCCAGGTATCATTCTTTCGCCTATGTAATTTCGATATCGTTGACCCGACTCAAACCATCGCAGTACGCTCTTGGATCGTTACCCGTACGCATCAAAAGCTGCTATTCGCGCCAACCCTAGCTCAACCAACTCATTCAGTGCCTCTTGACTGGTCGCCTTTTCGACCTTGGATATTCAAGACACCTCATCCTTGTCGGCTCGTTCATGGCGGTGTTGGGAACGTTTATGACGGCTCAAAGCACCACATACCCGGCCTTTCTTTTTTGGCAAGGCATTGTATTCGGAGTCAGTCCCATCACGCTACGATTATATTATTCTGTTTAACCGACGACGTCCAGCTTGCTGCAAGCATCACATACGCTCCCACGCTGGGCGTGATTCCACAGTGGTGTACGCCTCCCATTGCTCCTTCTTATCTAGTTGACCTTACTTCTTGTTACAGTTAAAGAAAAGCAAGCCTTAGCTTTCGCCATCACTTCTCTGGGAAATCCGCTGGGCGGAATCCTATATTCAGTTCTGTTCGCCAGAATGCAGCCGCTCATCGGGTCGGTTGCTTACGTCATCCGACCGCCCTTCTTCGCTAATTCGGCACAATAGATTTCGGGCGACAATGACTATTTTCAGCGTCATTTGTCTGATCTTCTGTCTATTCTCGATAGCTGTACGTGTCTTCCTACTTTCTTCGAGCCAAGCTCTGATACCCGTTTACATCAGACATTGAAGGACAGACGAACGAAAGCTCAAATCATGACGAAAGCTCCGAAAATGTTCGACACGCAGGGAGCAGTGTCTTCTCCTGCGTTCTGGACGTACGTACTGGCAATATGCACTGCATTCTTGGGTCTTCAGACACGTACGTCGCCGATCGCACACAGGGCCGCCAATACCGAATTGACCGATTCGCGCAGCGCTCATCTATATTTCCGATCAGGCCGGGAATGTGGGCCTCCCTTCATCTCTCGGGCCGTATCTTGTAGCGACGGTCAACGCCGCAACAATCGCTGGAAGACTATTCTGCGGCACTCTCGCCGTCGAATTCGGAGCGTTAAACCTGCTCACGATCGCTACCACATTTTGTATGGTGTTCACGTACATCTGGACTTTTGCGCCTTCGATTACCACCTTCGCATCTGTAGCATGCCTTTACGGGTAAGTCTAGAATCTATAGTTCGCGGAGTCATGTTAACATGTTGGTTGTTTCTAGAGCATCGATGGGCGGATTCTTCAGTCTTTTCTGCGTACCCGTAGCGCAAATGGTCCCAGTTGAGGATGTTGGAAGAACAATCGGGCTTCTCCTTACGGTTCTCTCGATGGGTAAGTTTTATTCGCTTCTCAAAGTAACTGTCTGACTAAATAATTGCAGCTGAAATGGTCGGACCTCCCATCGCAGGGGCGATCGCAGATCATCTCGGCTTCCATGCGGCCGGCGTGTATGCTGGAACCAGCATCGCAATCGCAGTGGGCATTTTGGCTTGGTCGAAATTCTTGCAGACTGGGAATGTGATGAAAGGTAAAATATAAGTTGCATACTCTGGTGCAACTACAAAATTCGGGGCGAACGGTGGCTCAAGGTTACATAAAGCGGTCAATTCATAGTAAATTCAATATAATATAATATTTGGAATTCCACGAGCAACGACTTCCGGAAATACCGGATATATTGCCGCGTGATATTTACTATAAGGGAGCATACCCTCATTCCAGTCCACGATACACCACGATACACCGCGTGTTCAAAATTGAATATACAGTTGAAGTTTAATCCGCATTGACGGGGTTCCAACTGATTGCTCCTGCGTCCCCTTTGTCAAGAGCGTCGAGCTTCGCCACGTCTTCCGACGACAACTCGAAGTCGTAAACGTCGGCGTTCGACTTTATACGCTCAGCATGCGCCGATTTGGGTAGCGGAGAGAATCTACATCATGGTGAGAACTGAAAGTCAATGCCCAGTGGATCAAGTACGGACCCTTTCTGCAATGACCATCGAATCAAGACTTGAGCTGGATCTTTCTTGTACTGTCGGAGGGTCAGAAACGATCAACGAATGCGATTACAATGCTTCACCTTTGACGCCAGTTCGTGGAAGACTGGTTGATCAAATTGTCCGCGAATAATCGGGCAATATGCTTCGACGAGGATTCCATTGGCTTTACAGTATTCAACAATCGGCTTCTGTTGGCAAAGAGGGTGCAGCTATTGTGTCCCTCAGTATAAGAAGCAAGTAGACATATAAGCAGAAAGATCCTACTCACCTCGATTTGATTTACAGAAGGGAGCTCCAGTCCTTCGGCTTTGATTTCGTCGATGTGCTTGCCCGAGCTTCGATACAAAGTTAGTGGATGATATGCGGCCTGTTGCTCAGGCTCACTAGTTTGACACTCCAATAGAACGAATCTTTCCGGCTTTCTTAGCGTCGACGAGAGCTTTCCATGTATCCAGACGCTTCGCCTTCCCTGACAACGGATCGTGTATGAGATAGAGGTCAATATAATCTATGGGGTCGTAATACGAGGTCAGAAATCATCTGCGATAGATAAGATCTGAAGGTTACTTGTGCCAAATTTCGCGAGTGAGGTATCCACGAGCTTGGCAGTAGTGTCATAACCGTGGTATCGACTGCTGATTTTTGTGGCTGGGGTGATCACATTTAATCAGAATTGACCCATATCAAGACAAGATGACGAACTGACTCAAGAAGACCTCCTCCCGCTTGAGCTTACTCTGCTTCAAGGCCTCACCGACTTGATCCTCGTTGCGATACATAACAGCAGAGTCTATGTGTCTGAAAGCCGAAGGCAGGTTTGAGACGTCGGCGCACGCATGGAATTGAAGATGTTGACCTATATCCAGCATTCAAAGCCGCCAATGATGCAGGCAAGCATTCTTCAATATTCTGATACACGCCCAGTCCCAACAGTGGGATATCGAAACCTGTACGATAGGAATGAGCGCAGTCGTTATTTGCGAACGCTGACGATTTCAGCACCTGAGCTTAGTCGTACAACGCTTTGGAGAGTCAATTTGCCAGCCATCTTATCGTACAGCAGTGATGGGAGATGAGAGAGATGATGCGCGCGGCTTCCGAGATCCTCCGCTGCTCGGCATCGTCGATCTTCTTGCTAAGCGAGACTTTACGTCATCAGATTTTCAGGGTCAAAATGAGTCGAATTTTATTCGTCGCTAGCTCTCCTGACAACTCGAGGAAGAGTGAACGAAGCGATAAAAGATACAAGGACTATACATATCAGAACTAGATAAACAAAGTTTCCCTCAAGGAGGTTCTTCCCAATGGAGACTGCAAACAAAGCTCCAGCCAGCGACGGCACTATAGAGCGAGCAATCCCATCCAACGTCTGCCCAAGGCCAACTGGTCCTCCTAGTGAATTCCGAGAAGGAGCAGCAGAAGTCAGGAATATATTCGCACAACCTAAGATCCATGTCAGTTTCAGCGGCATTCCACAGAAACAAAAACAGGTACCATATCCCATTCGTTCAAGCGGCATAAGACTGAATTGCGCGATTAGGAGGACGATGATTGTTCTTGTAACTTGGCCGCTTAGTTTCGCAAAGTAGCTCATGATGGGGATCAAAACGAAGAATAAGGCGTTGCTTGCTACAGCGACCCGAAAGAGTTTCGGGATACCCAATTTTTGACAAGCCGCAGAGAAGAGAACGATTTGGAGTATTCCAGTATATAATCTTGTAGCGCTAAGGACATAACCGATTTGGCTCGGTGTGAAGGCGAGTCCACCGTACAGGAGGGGCGTTGACATAAAGAGGAGTAGGGCGAATGCATGCAGGTTTCCGACTAGCGAAAACAGCGATGCATTTAGGAGGGCGGCCCGAACTCGGGGAGTGAGTAGCGCGAGGATTGACGGGGGTTTCTTGTCATGGCCTGACGCAAGTGCCAAGTCACTTGATGTCGTCAGTGGATCATTCGCCGCCATCGAATGAGGGAGGTTCGATGGTACAGGCGATCTTAAGCGTTTCTTGCCCTGAGAAAGATCGCGAGATGAGTCTACAATCAGGAAGACGCGTTGAAAGCACAGACCGACGTTTCTTCCAAGAAGAAGATGGCGATCACAAGGCCGATGGACGAAAACAACGCGACAGCAAGACATGGAAACAAGTAAGGATACACTATGAACAACGTCGAATTTCCAAAAATGGCTGGAAAGCGTTTTGTAGGGTTTGCGAGCTGTCCACCTATCAGAGGTCCGACAATTGACGAGGCTGGGCAGATTATTGTCAGATCCATCTTAACAGGTGATTGAGCAAGCCATGGGGCGAACTCACCAGCAAATATAGCTTGACTGAATGAGAATGCTTTCGCCTGGTTTGATTCGTCTGTTATCTCCGCGATCATGCCCTTCAAAATTCCCAGATTTCCATTCAAACCTCCAGCCACCATACGCCAAAGCATCAAGGACGGGAGGGTTCGACTGAAGCCGAATGCCACAGTTGCAATGGTCCCGGCACAAAGCCCCGAAATGATGACGGGGCGGCGGCCTACACTGTCGACGAGTTGTTTCAGGTCAGCGACAAGATATTCGCGAGGTGGAACGGGGCATACCTGTCCGAAAGGCGACACCAAAGAAATACGAAGGCACACTGTGCGAGGAAGAATGAAGATTTCTAGGCCCTGAAATCAGATCGAGAGTCACGGGCGCGAAAGGTTGGAAATCTCACCACCAGACCCGCATAATAACCAACCCTCGCTGGATCCCCTTCACTTATACCGAATTCAAAGATGAGCTGTGAGCGAACGACGTCAGTGTTCAGTCAAATCGATGGAAGAAAGGATTGTACCTCGCTGATGAAAGACTGGTCAAACTTCCAAGACAGAGGTTCATACATAAAGATGACCAGGATGTAGATGAGCTGAGCTCTTGGTAATGGTGTAGGCTCTGCATTCTTGGCTTCAAGATTCACGATTTCCGATTGCGAATCTGAGAGCAGGGGTGTCGCCTCCTCCGTGCCACGGTTGGATGTCATGAAGACTGATCACGTCCAACGGCAACAACAGAGTTGATCTGAGCAGATTGTACGCGACGACTGGCATCGGTGCAAAGAGTCCAAGGAGAAGGAGATAGACAGCTCTATTTCTCAGCACTTCTGAAGAACGGTTCAGCCAGTTCAAGGTTTCCTTTGGGACTAAGGAAGAACCCTGCGTCTTCATGGCGGGTGCGGTATCGGGAAAGTTAGGGTCTGGGTGTTGAAGCTGGCTCATCTGAGGTCAACCAGTGAGATCCAGTTAAACAATGTATCTGCCGTAGTTGTCTTGTAGCTTGAGAAATAGGCACTGGTTCCAGTTGACGGAAGACGGAGCAGCAGCTTACGTGATCCATCTTCGACTTGAATCTAGCGAATCAGTAAAGAACAGATTTATTCATCCCTCGCCCGCTTGACAACTTGAGGAAGAGTGAACGAAGCTCCAAACGATACAATAACTATACAGATCAGGACTAGACAGACGAAGTTTCCCCCGAGAAGGTTCTTTTCGATAGAGACTGCAAATAAAGCTCCAGCCAAGGACGGTCCTATGGCTCGCATGATTCCATCTAGCGTCTGACCGAGGCCAACTGTTCCTCCTAACGAATTGCGAGTAGGCGCAGCGGAAGTCAGAAATATGCTCAGACAACCTGTGAGAAGCCCATGTCAGGTGGCGTTGAATGATCGAAAAGAAAACTCACCATTTCCCATCTTCAAAAACGGCAAGATGCTGAGTTGTATGATGAAGAGCAACACGATGGTCGACGAGAGCCGACCACTCTGCTTGAGAAAATGAAACATGAGCGGAAAGCAAGCGACCAGGACGACGTTTCCCGCGATAATCATTCGGAACAGCATCGTGGTTCCTAATCTTCGAATGGCCGTCGGAAACAATCCCAGTTGAAATATACCTTCATACGTTCCTGCGATGCTGAGGACGAGGCCGATCTCGGTGGGTGACAGGCCCATTCCGCCGTATAAAGGGGGCGTCGCAATGAATGCGAGTAGCGTGAAGCCAAACATATACACGAAAAAGGTGAAAAGTGAGGAATTGAGGAGTGCTGCACGGACTCGAGGCGTAAGGAGCCCGATAATTGACGGAGTCGCCGAATTTCGCGCTGAAGTCGATTTTGAATTATCTGGGTTCGTCATTTGATCACTGGGGACTTCCGCTACAGCAGTTCTTAATTGGGACGAAGGCGCCTGCTTGATGCCCTAAACGCACGATAAAGCTCAATAAACGAGAAGGCATATACGGTAACGTCACTAACTGATGTCTCTTTCAAGAAGAATACAGCTATGAGGACGCCGATAACCGCATAGGAAGCTGTGGCAAGACATGGCAAAAGATAAGGATACGTTTTCAAGATCGTGGAACTCCCGAAAACGCTCGGGAACCGTTTAACAGGGTTACTCAAGCTTCCACCGATCGTAGGGCCGATAATCGACGAAACTGGACAAATCGATTTTAACTCCTCAGTTATCGTTTAATATGAGGCGCCATAAAGCTCACAGGCAAATACGGCCGGAGTAAAGGAAAACGCCTTGGCTTGGTTCGACTCATCCGTTATCTCGGCGATCATCCCCTTCAAGATACCCAGATTTCCGTTCATCCCTCCCGTCATCGCGCGAAATATCAATAGGGCAGGGAAGGTTTTGCTGAGCCCAAATCCGACGGTGGCGATAGCGCTTGCGCAGAGCCTGAAGATGATGACTGGGCGTCGTCCGACACTGTTGGGGTTGGGATTAGCCGGAGGGGATAACTGTATAGGATATGTCGAACCTATCGGATAATCGACACCAGAGGAAGACCGATGCACATTGCGCAAGGAAGAAAGACGAGTTCTGAGCCGCTGAGGTCAGCTCAGGTTACATCGATGTAGAAAGCGTGATAGCGCACCACAAGACCCATATAATACGCAACGCTCTTTTGATCTCCCATGCTTATACCGTATTCAAGGACCAACTGAAGGCACAATCGTCAGTTTCTGTCGGAACGATGCAAGAAATGGTTTTTACCTCGTTGATGAAAGGATTTTCGAACTTGATCTGAATAGGTTCGTACATGAAGATGAGAAGGATACATAGTAGCTGAGCTCTTGGTAAAGGTGTCGCATCAACATTCCTCGAGTCGGCTTGGTTTGCTTCCTCGTCGCGATCGACGTGCTTGAAATGCAGGTCTGAAAGCAGAGGCGTCGCTTCGGAGTGGCGAGCATGAGTGAATGCCATTGTGGTCCACACTAGACTTCGCAGTGAACGCTCTGCTTTGAATGGTGAAACGAGCTAGAGCTCTCGAGCGGGTGACACTCGCACCATGTCGGTAGGCAACCAGCAGGTGTAAGACAGGGAAGCCTTGATCCTGAAGATCTCTAATAAAAGGGTTGAAGTATTGTCATTTGAATGTCGCAGGAGGCATCAAGTCAACTCGATTGACTCTTTCCTTTTGGGTCAACGTGGGTGGCATCGGGAATCTTAGGGACTGGGTTTGCGAAGTAGCTCATCTGAAGCTGGTAGCTGAGATCAAGTGAGACAGCATGCTTCCCGTATCTTTCCTGTGGCCTGCGAGATGAAGAACATCGATGGTACTGTAAACGGTTTCGACCGTCGGGTTGCTTGAGCATGGCGATGATCATGAGCAGATTCAAATGCTTACGTCATCGATTAGAAACGGAATCAATCAGATTTATTCTTCACTAGCTCTCTTTACAACTCGAGGAAGATACAGAGTCCCGACTAATGATACAAGGACTATAGATGCCAGCACTAAATAGACAAAATCGCCTCCAAGAATATTCTTCTCAATCGATACGGCGAAGAGAGCTCCCGCAAGGGAGGGGCCTATGGATCGAGATATAGCAGCGAATGTCTGTCCAAGACCAACAGTACTGCCAATTGAGTCTCGGGTTGGCGCTGCAGATGTTAGGAATATATTCGAACAGCCTAGGCGGGCATAAGAAGCAAATTCGGCGGCAAGAGTCAAAGTACGTACTGAACGCCATCCGTTCCAAAGGTAGCAGCGCGAGTTGGGCAATCTGTAGACCGATAAGAGTCCTCGACACTTCTTCCGTCTGTTTCGCCAGATGACTGATGATTGGCCAAAAAGCGAACAATACGATGTTGCTCGCTAAGCTGATTTGGAAGAGGCTGGTGGTTCCCAATATTCTATGAGCTATAGGAAAGAATATAGCTTGAACGACTCCGTTGTATATCCCGAGCGCACTGAGGAATGATCCGATCTGGCTGGGTGAAAGGCCGAGCCCGCCGTACTTTGGCGTGGTTGCCATGAATAAAGGTTGGATGAAGGATAGCATGTTTGATATTAGCGCAACAGTGGAATAATTGAGAACCGCGACTCTGACTCGAGGAGTGAGAAGAGAAGCTAACGATGACTCGGAAGGTCGAGGTTTTGCATCATGGGTCAGCATCGTCCTTGAGTTGCTCGCGTGTATTGATTGGCAATTGACCGTCTCATCTGTCTTGGAGCATGAAGGTCCTACGGTTGCCTTCACGCCCTGGTCGTATTCCGATGATGAGGATTTAGTCAAGCACTGATAGTGGGACAACGAACCGCAGTCTCCTTCAAGAATAACGCGGTTATCACAATGCCTATGATAGGGAAGATAGCTATCGCGATGGATGGCAAGAGGTAAGGATAAGCCTCCAACAACGCAGAGTCTCCGAAAGTATCTGGAAATCTTTCGCAAGGGTTGGCGAGATTGCCAGTGATAAGCGGTCCGATAGTGAAAGCAACTGCATAGCGCATTATGAACGGCTCGTTGTTCAGGTATCAACATGAACTCACAAGCAAATAACGCAGGCGTTAACGAGTAAGCTCTGGCCTGGTTCGAGTCATCTGATATCTCCGCAATCATTCCTTTCAAAACCGCCATGTTGCCATTCAACCCTCCGGCGAAGACGCGACAAAGGATGAGCGCTGGAAGTGTTCGACTAAAGCCGAAAGCGATAGTAGCAATGGCTCCTGTGAAAAGCCCAAACATGATAACCGGGCGGCGGCCAATCCTATGCAAGATATAGACAGAGCACAATTAAGACGGAAGAGGGCCTTATACCGATCTGAAAGTCGCGCCCACAGGAAGACCGAGGCACACTGTGCCAGAAAGAACGGTGTCGTCTAATTATTCAGATCAGTCCGGTAGCATCAAAGCAGACGAACAAGCTACACACCACGAAGCCAGCATAATAACCAACACTTTTCTCATCTCCTCCGCTGATATTGAATCTAAGAATCAACTATGTTCATTGTCAGTCCTCTGGGTGCATCTCAATCAATAGACGAATCCACGAACCTCATTGATGAAAGGATAGTAGAACCTCCACGAGAGAGCTTCGTAGGCCAGGATGAAGAGTATACATGACAGCTGGATTTTTGGTAACGGTGTAGGGCCAGTATTCTCTTTCCTGAACGCATTTGCTTCCGAATCGATCTCTGCAGATCCTGGGTTCGAGAGCAAAGGAGTGGTCTCCAACTCTTTAGGTCGCGGCATCGTCTCAAGCAAGTTCTATCGTTGTGCGATGCACAGAAGATATCAGTAGAACGACCGGTCTGAAGCCCTAGTGCTCATGCAAGGCCGTCATCGGAGACCGCGACGTTCGTCATGCTGCAGCCAGTATCTCATTCTCAGATGATGATTCGGAATGCGTCCCAGATGGAGATTGGTTGAATCGTGGGTAGTAACTGGAAAGAGACCGCACTTCAATAAGTCGAAGCTTTCCTTTTGGGCCTATGAACGACGCAATCGACGTGACCAGGAAAGCGTATCGGGCGAGTTCGGGGGATTCGGGACTGGTCGGAGTTCGGCACGACTGCAACTAAATTTGTATAATAAATTGTATTTTCAGCCTCGCTTGCTCGTAGTCGCGAGCTGGATTGCAAAGGTTTTCAGAGAGTGGGTAGATAAATGAATAGAGAAAGAACAGCGATCGGAACGAAGGTTAAGCCTCCTAAGTTTCGCTATTCGCTGACTCTCTTCACAACCCTAGGAAGTGTCAGTGTTCCTACTAAGGCAACAAGGACTATACACATCAGTATCAGATAAACAAAATCGCCACCCAAGATATCCTTCTCGATAGAAAGCGCAAATAGAGAAGCGGCCAAGATAGGAGCCACAGATCGTGATATTGATCCGAAAGTCTGGCCTAAACCTGCTGTTGCCCCCATCGCAGCTCTAGAAGGAGCCGCGGATATGATAAAGATATTTGAGCAGCCTGTCACTCATCAGCATCGAGTCGTCGATTGAGTCTAAACACGTACTGAACGCCATTCGTTCTAGAGGGACGAGCGCAAGTTGGACTACCAGAAGTGCGATCACCGTATTGGTGAGTCTGTCGGTCTGCTTCGTTATATGTCCCATGATCGGCCACAAAGCGAACAAGACTATGTTGCTTGCTATACTGACACGGAACAGATTTGTGGTTCCTAACTTGTGGTTGAGGGGAGGGAAGGATAGTGTTTGGACGATTGCACTATATATCCCGTATGCTCCGAGATACGACCCGATTTCCATTGGGGACATACCCAAGCCTCCGTATTGTTTTGAGGTTGCCATGAACAGAGGTTGGATAAAATTTTGCATGTTGGCGATTAGAGAAATGGAGGTGTGATTGATGATAGCGCCTTTGACATGTGAAGTGAATAATGATAAGATCGATGGAAGATGAGGTTTGGTATTCTCGGGAGAAGTCGCTGCGGAAAGATGATTGGGAGCTGAATAGGATGTTTCGGAAACTTGGAGTAAGGGTTTCCGTAAGTGAGAAGTCTGCGGGAGAGACAGCGTGAGACAATAGCACGATTGCCTGGACGAACAGTCTCACCGAAGCTTCCGTTATAACGAATGCAGCAACCATAAGGCCAATGATTTGGAAGATAGCAACGATTATACAAGGCAACAAGTATGGATAATTCTTGAACAAGTCATAGCCGCCGAAAGTTCCTGGAAATCGTTCGGCGGGATGTGCCAGCTCTCCGCCGATCACAGGGGCAATAGTTGATGCCACTGTATAAGTAGTATATGAATCAGAACCTGATCTTGTTTGCGACTATGAATATATAAACGCACCAGCGAAGACTGTAGGAAGCATTGAGAAAGCTCTGGCTTGATTCGATTCATCGGTGATATCCGCTATCATGCTCTTGATGAGGCCAATGTTCCCGTTCAAGCCACCTGCAATAACACGGAAAAGCATCAACGCAGACAGCGTACGGCTGAATCCGAATCCGATAGTCGCTACAGTCGCGGAGCAGAGCCCAAAGCATAATACAGGACGGCGTCCTATGCTAATGGCACAAATCAGTCTGATATAGCATCACGCAGAATTGAGAATATAATACCGGTCCGATAGTCGGCCCCAGAAAAATACTGAAACGCACTCTGCGACGAAGGAAGCAGAACCCTGACATTTTATGTCAAACTGAACGACATTCAATACAGAGAGAGACTTACCACGAGACCAGCATAATATCCAACGCGTTTCTCGTCTCCTCCACTGATCCCGTATTCAAGGATCATCTACAAATCACGTTCAGTCAGCACCTCGAATACCGAGCCCAATCAAGTCACAGATACCTGGTTGAGAAATGGAAAGAAGAACATCCACGTAAGAGGTTCACAGGTCTGAATGAACAGTATAGCGAGGAGTTGGACTTTCGGTAAAGGCGTTGGAGACCTTTTCTCCAAAGCCAGGGCATCAACATTCCGCTCTGATTCGATATCCTGAGAGCTTGCATCTGAGCTCGAGAGCAAGGGCGTGGCCTCTGATGGGCGGTTCACTGTCATTCCTGACAGCTTTGAGATGGTGGTCACCGTGGTGGTGGCTTCGGAGTTGAAAAGATGACAGTATGGATTTACATGATAGAACCTTGTCGCCCGTGGAAGCGCCCTAAGGCGAGGAAGGCAGCGACCCGAACGAAGATATGGCCTCCGAAAGTTTTCTCATGGGGTGTTTCTGTATTGATCTGCAGGAGATATCATCGCCTCTTCATTGCTGACATCTCCTTTGAGCTGTCCAAGTAGTTGAGAACAGCGCAGGCGTAGAGGAGTTCAAAATCAGCGAAGATAAGATCGATAAGCTTGAGAAAGGAATGCAGGGCGGAGTTAGCGGAAATCGAGTGTCTTGCCCAAGCTTTCAGAAATATTCACCACTCTAGCTGGGCGTAGTGACAATGTCGATCAATTCTCGTTAGCGCTCTTCACGACTCTCGGAAGAGTAGCGGTCCCTATCAAAGATACAAAGATCAAACCGATCAAAACTACATAAACAAGATTTCCGCCTAGGATATTCTTTTCAATAGAGACTGCGAAAAGAGCAGCCCCAATTGCGGGACCTAGGAATCGCGATACCGATGCAAAGATCTGGCCTAGACCAACCGTTGCACCGACTGAAGTTCGAGAAGGAGCGGCAGACGTAAGGAATATGCTCGAACAAGCTGGCAGAGTTCGTGTAAGACCTCCAAGTACACCGGGATATGATCAAAGACGTACACAATCCCATGCGAGTGATTGGCAAGAACAGAAGTTGCAGAAGAAGCAGTGCGATAAGGGCGCCTGATAATTTATCTGATTTTGTATGCTTTGCCAATAGACCGAGGATTGGCCAAAATATGCAGACAACAGCCTTTGTTGCTATGCTGAGGCGGAAAAGACCATTATTCCCTAGTCTTCTATGAAGAGGCATGAAGAAAACAATCTGCACCGCGCCCGTGTAGATGCCTAGCACTCCGAGCAAAGTACCGATATCGTGTGGTGAAAGGCCTAGTCCTCCGTATTGCGTTGGAGTTGACATGAATAAAGGGAGTAAAAAAGCGATAACGAAGGCAAGGAAGCAGTAGGCTGCGTAGTTGAAGACGGCAGCCCTGACTTGTGGGGTGAACAGGGACGTCAAGGGAGGCGGGGTTTTCTTGACTTCTGGGACCAGGGTTATCTCGGAGCCGGTGGGAGAAATGCCTTGGTTCGAGGATGAAGTGGGCGAATCCAGGCTTTTTGGATGCGATCTTTCGCTCTGAACATAATAAAGATTAGCTAATTGGCAAACGGTTGTAATGATAAATTTTTTACTAACCGACGATTCTCTGAGCACCAACAAGACCATAACGATACCAATGCCCGGAAACACAGCCACGGCAACACTTGGCAGTAGATATGGATAAACCCTGAGCAAATCGGATTTCCCAAAGAAGAGCGGAAAGCGTTCGACTGGACGCGAGAGGTTCCCCCCAATAAGGGGGGCAATGACAAGAGCCACTGAAGGGAAGCTGTCGTATCAACGTTTTGGACCAGGTCTAGGACTTCCACTTACGAGACATGACTGCAGGAGTGTATGAGAACGCTTTTGCTCGGTTCGATTCATCTGTGATATCGGCTATTAATGCCTTCAAGATTCCGATATTTCCACAGAAAGCTCCTGTGAGGAGACGTGACAGAACGAGAGTCGCTAATGTTTGGCTGAAGCCGAATGCTATCGGGCCGAGGATCAAAGCGACCAATCCAATGATAATAACAGGCCGTCGTCCTATGCTACAAAACACCGGGATCAGTTTGGCAGTGAACAGATTATAGAATGATATTTCATACTAGTCAGATAAGCGACCCCATAAGAAAACGGAGACACAGTCCGCGATGAAAGAAGCGGATGCCTTGGGATCTCATCTGGACTCGGAAAGAACATCATAAGGGGAAGAAACTCACCACAAGGCCCGCATAGTATCCAACCTTCGTAGGGTCTCCACCACTGATATCGTACACCATAATCATCTTCAACAGAGTAAGTTAACTCTTATGCGCGATTGCAGTGCAAGTAGGATAACGTACCTCATTGATGTAAGGGTAGAAAAACGTCCACGAAATAAATTCACCCAGTTGGATGAACGAGATGCATAGAAGCTGACGTTTCGGTAAAGGCGTAGGTCCTGGATAGATACTCGTCTTGACAGCTTCAAGTTCGGGCGCCCTCTCTAGAACAGAATCGTTGGGCGTCGATGCAGGATCTACCAGCAAGGGTGTTCTTTCCGAAGGCATGCCTGATGCTCTTTGACAAGCCCGAAGATGTACTGTCAGAGAGGATGTGCTTAGGAGACAAGACCGGGGTGAAATGATTGAACGCACATAGCTCGCATGAATAGTGGAATTTGAAGCCAGAGAGCCCAGGAAGCTGGACGTGAGACCTCGCCCCAGTTGCAACCACCGAATTCGGACCCTTCAAGCTACTCCATGCAGAACGACATCGCCGGAGCTGATCTTAGTCCGTAGAATTTCGACATCGGCAGTCAGGGGTACGTCGACGTCGTCGAGGCTATGACATTGTGGCTTTGTCGCTGGCCAAGATTATTCGATAACGTTGCAGCATGAAACGATCGGATGAAGGTTCGTCATGACTGGCGCTGATCTGTATCGTTGTAGTGAACGTGGCAGAGCACTGGCAGAGCTCGTGGCAGTCGACATCAAGATTGAAGCCGAGCCTAATTCCCGGCCCGGGGAAGTCGTGCTATCTGCGCGCGAAGAGTGACCAGCAAGTTCTCCTGTATAGTTCAGAGGCATCCCCTGGATGTCGACTTATAACGGTCATTACAGAGAATAAAACGCGTTGATACTGTAGTAATTGAATCTTAAGGCCCTGGAGGTGTGACCGTGACAAATCCGAACGCTAAGGCCCAAGGGCCCAAGATCGAAATAGGCCCACTCAATTCTAGTTCTCGAGCCTTCAGTTCTTGAGTTTGATAAAACGAAGAACTGCTCGAAGAATTGAGCGGTCGCAGTTCTTTGTTCGCGTATTTGCATGAGATTTCGGCGTTAGGAGCGGAAATCAGCTCCACCATACCATACAAGGCAGTGCCGAGGCTGCCGCGAATTAATTTTCAGAGTCCGACAACAAAGAACTGCAAGAACCGCCGTTTTTCTCAGTTCTTGCAGTTCTTCTGGTGAAACCTCGGAGCGTCCAAGAAAGGGAATATTTAAGGTTTCACCAAGTCCCGGGGTTCGTATAATTATGATATTATCTCGCAGAACTGCTCCAAGAACCAGAATTGAGTGGGCCTAATGCGACGTGACAAGACGCAAAATTAGGGCCCAAATTTCTTCTCTGGGCGAAAAATCAATATTTATATTATTTTCTGTCAGAAATTTAGGGCCCAAAACTCCTTGTGACGTGTGACTGGGCCTTGATTTGGGCCCAAAAATTTCTTGTGTGACGCGTGACCGGGCCTTAAGATAGAATTAGTACAGTACATCAACGAAGATCTAGAAATACAATGTTTATACAATGTTTACTATGCAATTATTCCTCGCTTGCTCTCTTCACAACTCTCGGAAGGGTGACTGTTCCTACCAGGGACACAAGAACTATACAGATCAGAATGACATAAACAAGATCCCCTCCCAAAACATTCTTCTCTATAGACACGGCGAACAAAGTCGCGGCCAGGGATGGTCCCACAGAACGCGAAACTGCAGCAAAGGTCTGGCCGAGACCTACGGTACCTCCCATGGAGTGTCGGGATGGGGCCGCGGAGGTGAGGAATATATTTGAGCAACCTAACGAGAGGTAAGCTCCGAGTCCGTGATACGAAGAGGAATTGGAGACTGTAAGACTCACTGAATGCCATCCGACCAAGTGGTAGCAGGCTGAGCTGCGCAATTTGAAGACGGATGAGAGTTCCAGATACTTCATCAGTTTGCTTTGCCAGATGGCTGATAATCGGCCAGAAACAGAATAGTAATATGTAGCTGCCCAAACTTATCCGAAAAAGATTCGTAGTCCCCAATTTTCGATGAACGGGTGGGAAGAGAAGTCCTTGGGCTATACCGTTGTATATACCGAGAGCGCCTAGGAACGATCCGATTTGACTTGGTGAGAGACCCAATCCGCCGTAGCGTGTGGGCGTTGACATAAATAAGGGTTGGATAAAATTTTGCATGTTGCCGACAAGAGCAATCGTCGAATAATTGAGGATTGCGGCTCGAACTCGTGGCGTTAGCATGGATGATATTGAAGGAGGCTTAGGTTTTGACTCCGGGGTTAATGTTCGCTCGGAGTCGCTCGATGATAGTGATTGACTGGAAGGTGATGTAGGCGTGGTCGAGAACTTCGGTAACGACAGCGGCGATTTTATTCCCTGATGGTGTCAGAAGCACATCAGCTAATGCACAAGAGGAAGTGAGGACGTAACCGACCGAAGCTTCCTTCAAAAAGAAGATGTTGATGATATTACCCATGAGTGGGAAGAGGGCAACGATAAGACACGGTAATAGATATGGGTATGCCTTGAACAGCTCTGAATTGCCAAAGATTTCGGGAAAACGCTCCACGGGATGCGCGAGCTTGCCACCAATGATTGGAGCGACGGTCGAAGCCACTACATTGGCCAGGTTTGAGTGTGATACAAAAGACTCGATTCTTATGACGAAGCTTACGAGCAAACATCACTGGAGTGAAGGAGAACGCCCTTGCTTGGTTCGACTCATCCGTGATCTCAGCCATCATTCCCTTCAAAATACTGTTATTCCCACTCAAACCTCCCGCCATTGCGCGCGAAAGCATCAGGGTTGTCAGACTTCGACTGAAGCCGAATGCGACCGTCGCTACAGCCACGGCGGCGAGTCCGAAGGATATGACGGGACGTCGGCCGACGCTGCAAGGTCCCAATCAAAATGGTATACCTTCGGCGAGGGGAGCGAGAGAACCATACCGGTCTGATAATCGACCCCAGAAAAACACTGACGCGGTCTCTGCCATGAAGAAAGAGGACGCCTGCAGCAGCCAAGTCAGATGGCGCGTCTCGAGGCGAAGAAGAGTGTCACTCACCACGAGCCCTGCATAGTATCCCGTTCGCTTTTGATCTCCTCCACTGATACCATATTCGAAAATGAGCTACCACGGTACTTTCAATGCTCCCGCCAGACTAATGAGAGAGAGATGGGCAAACCTGATTTATGAAAGGGAATAAGAACATCGATGATATGGGCTCGCATATCAAAATGAACAACAGACAAGTGAGTTGGACTTTTGGTAGGGGTGTAGGTTCTCTCTCCTCCTGCGGTTGTACATTCAATTCCGAGTCGACGTCATTAGTACTGACAGTAGACTCAGAATTCGAGTCAATGAGCAAGGGTGTCCTTTCTGAAGCGTTGACGGCCGTCATTTTTTAGCAATTTTTCTTGCAGGCTTCCAGAGCAGAGGTTGTACCTCAAAGCTTTGGGGACGAAGCCAACGAGGGACCAAGAGGCCGATGCTAGGGCTAATCATATCTCATGGTGGGAGGCCATCGCGGGCACCTGTATGTACCAATATCCTAGTCTTACTAGGCTAGTCAAAGAGACGACTTGATTAGCCTAGCTAGGCTACGAGCTCTGTTCCGCGGAATGCCCGTGGAATGAAGCGTTCCGCGGAACGGTCTAAGGGTAGCAAGTATTAGTTCCCTAAGTTGGCGAACAGACTCCGCTCTGCCGAAGTGCCGTGCGCCCTTCCCGCCCGAACCCTGATCCCGCTTCGCCCGACTTCCGCCCCGACTGCCGGCGCTTCGCCTTCACTGTCGCCAACAATGAGCTCGTTTCTCCGGCCCTCCCTTCATTGATACCCCAACATTTATACCTTGCCGGGATCGTCTCATCAAGGGCTACACGATCCTGAGCTTAGTTCATCCTTCTATTGCCTTTCAATACGAGTAATGGAAGGGTCCTGTTCACTGTATTGTAGATCCACTATGAATTCAAGTCTTGACCTCGGATATGTTGTATTGAAGTGCTGGAGAGCTCAGATAACTGTTTTCGCTATACATTACATTCACTATGATGTGTTTGAGGAGTGAGAAGTACACAAAAGAACGAATTGCCGAATCTTGCTGAGGCATCGGATTCGGATATCATGAACCATGTCGAAAGGAGAAAGGAAATGGTGTATAGGTCTTGATGGATGGCCCGCGCAAACAAAATGGTAAGTCATTGCAGTCGTGATAGACAAGCACGCACTCACCATCCACGTCGATGCTCGCTAACAACCCGCCCACGTACCCACAGTCTCCCCTGTACCTCCGCATCCCTGTTCCCCTGCTATATCCTTCCCCGGTTCTGGCTTCCTATACGTTTTCCATTGCGGCCATTGCTCGGCATTTGAAGCTGGGAGGCTGTATCATATCCTTATGAGGCGGATGAAGGTAACTGAGGAGCTGGTACATGCATTAATGCTCTCTGACTTACCCAGTATCAAGACACTGCTGGAATCTTCGTAGTCGGGGTGGGCTTTTGCATCGGTTGACTGTCTGGCAACTTGTAAAAAGATCGCTCGCCGTTCAGATCGCTTACGTCGTGACGATGATGATAGGCGTCAATAGCCGTTCCCTTGCCAAGTACAGAGAGTTCCGAGCCGGAAAGGAACACCTACGGAAAATTATTCAGGGAATCAGCAGATAAAAGGAGAGGCGAGGAGGGTACCACGAAGAATAGGATACGTACAGTTGTATTTTTGACAGACGCGCACTTTCTTTTCCCTCCACATCTTCACATAGTACCCTTGATACCCTCCAGTCTTGTGAAATGATCTCGAGGTCTCAATACGCAGGACTCGATCCGAGATGGCTTGACAGAAGGGTGAATCTAGCAAAGCAGTAGTAGCGTGTTATGGTGGTCGAGTTATCATTGAATGAGCTCTATATGAATCTAGTCTGTAATCGTGTCATTTTGGTGGACTTTGGACGCACACCTTAGCCTTGGAGGCAGCCATTCAAGTAGCCAGATCGCGAGGACAGAGAGGGATCTCAACCGTGACCATGAATGTCACGCAACTCCGTCTGCCATCGCCCATCGGAGATGGTCACGCGAAAGATAAGATGGACACTGTCTGCGCTATCGTAGGCTACAAACACCACCAGACGTGCTGTGCCTTTGCCTATAGCCACCTTTCAGTCTTGAGAATTGAATGGTCAAGCCCGATCTATGTGAAAGAAAATTTGTTTTCCGAGGTATCTGGTCTGGGTCCAGAACTGCTCAACCGTTCATACAGTGTTTCGATCAAGGTCCATGAAGGGTCTTGCTGTCGGAACACAGTTATCTTCTCCAGATATCACTATAGGACTCGTAAAAGAAGTATACACCATGCTGGTAAGCTCCTAGACGACCGTATCAATCCAATCCATGTTAATTTTGACCAAATTTGAGTTTCTGATGCCACACCGGCTCTTAGTCTTTTATATACTTGACACACCTCTACATATTCCTCAGTTTACATACAATACAAAGCCTCTTTGTCTTCGAGTTTGCGATAGAGTTGCACACTGCAACGACTGTACTACGCCGGCACGAGAGACCGTCACGCCGTTGATGATGTCGGCCCTCCTATCGCATGGCGGATACCCTGATGGCGTTGTCCAATACCGGAGATGCTATGACCATGCAGATATTATCGTCCTGCCTTATAATCAATCACGAATCTAGAGAATGAGATGCAGATAATTATCAGCCAAGAAGAGCGGAGAAGATTAATGAGACGACGCGCACCCGATACACGTGGAATTGGACATCGTCTATTCTTGCCCAATCTCTCCACTCTATCATACACCCCTGATCTACCAATAGC
Source organism: Sistotremastrum niveocremeum HHB9708 (assembly GCA_001630475.1). NCBI lineage: Eukaryota > Fungi > Basidiomycota > Agaricomycetes > Sistotremastrales > Sistotremastraceae > Sertulicium > Sertulicium niveocremeum. Next base: position 303,645 of record KV419429.1, read on the forward strand.
GGCGTCAAATGGGCTGCCACACCTCTCATACGGTGTTCGCGTTGTTCAGCTTGTGTCGAAACCTGACCTGGCAATGGCATTTGCGGGGTATGGTTTGGGGCACTCGATGCCGCTGTGTTGTAAATGTAATGTGAACGTAGCATGCGCAGATGCTGACCCATCACTCACCGCGTTGGCGATACCTGTCCGTCCGTCCGTCCGATCCCTTTCCCGACTCGTCAACTATCGCCTGCCCTTCTCTCTTGAGCACGCAATCACACTCTTCCCCACTCCTACAGTTCTGCTTCTAATTACTTGAACTCTCGACCGAGGAACGACTGCCGTATCGCCTATCGAACAACCTAGAACAAATGAGTTAGAACGCTGGTCCGGCAACCTAAAGACCTGCATTTCTTGACGGGATGAGGGTATACATATGAGCAGAGAACGGAAAGGCCCGTGTCAGCTGACTTCAATCCAGCGAATGATTCTCTTGACGGTCGGCGGGGTGGGGATTGGCAGGTTCATTGCAAGACTATACCTTGTAACTTGAATTAGCAGATGAGTAGAGCAATTAGAGGATGAGGCGCTGTTGCGTACCTTATAATTCCTGTCGCATATTCCTGTGTATATCATACAGTCCTGAGGTAGCTGTGAGATAGCTGTGAGACTACGTCGATGAACAGGTGGTGAGCGGGAGGAGGTTCGAGCGCCTATTTGATCTGGCGAACAAAGGGGTCAATGAGGGTGTTTGGTGACAGTCAGATCGCCTAGATATAGCTTGAATCATGTAGCCCTTGATGAGACGATCCCGGCAAGGTATAAATGTTGGGGTATCAATGAAGGGAGGGCCGGAGAAACGAGCTCATTGTTGGCGACAGTGAAGGCGAAGCGCCGGCAGTCGGGGCGGAAGTCGGGCGAAGCGGGATCAGGGTTCGGGCGGGAAGGGCGCACGGCACTTCGGCAGAGCGGAGTCTGTTCGCCAACTTAGGGAACTAATACTTGCTACCCTTAGACCGTTCCGCGGAACGCTTCATTCCACGGGCATTCCGCGGAACAGAGCTCGTAGCCTAGCTAGGCTAATCAAGTCGTCTCTTTGACTAGCCTAGTAAGACTAGGATATTGGTACATACAGGTGATCGCGGCATACGTGCCGCACATCCCGTTATCGCAAGGCACTCCACATGACGCATGGCGAGCTTCGTGGGTGAAAAGGGCTCATCTACCCTGACTGCTAGAGGCACCGTAACTGTCCAGACTCCAGAGAGGGGTACAGTTTAGACCAAGGAGTAATGCTGTGGCCGAAAATCTGGTATGTGGCCAGTATGGTCGTGGGCGTCGTGAACAACAGGCGTGAGAAACAAGCCAAAGGTTATAGCACGCCCGGAAATAAAAGCGGCATTTAAATATTTCAATCGATTTATTCTACACTCGCTCGCCTGATTACTCTCGGAAGAGTAAAACTGGCTAGCAGCGCGACGAATACAATACATATAAGGACCACATAGACCAAATACCCTCCCAAGAGGCTTTGCTCTATTGAAACAGCAAACAAGGCAGCTGCCAACGAGGGTCCAATGGAACGGCACAACGATGCGAATGTCTGTCCTAGACCTACAGTTGCACCTAGGCTTGATCTGGAAGGAGCGGCAGACGTGAGAAATATATTCGAGCAACCTGTGCGACACCCAATCTGAGAAAATGCACCAAACCAAGAGGTCAATGACTCACTGAATGCCATTCGCCCGAACGGGACAAGACTGAGCTGGGCAGTATATAGAATCAGCGCAGGGCCGGCCGCAGTTCCATTCTTTCTAGCGATACTGTTCACGAGCGGCCATCCCGAGAATATAATCGCATATGCCGATAAACATATCCTGAACATCCTTGTGGTTCCGAGCCGCTGATGAGCGGGGGCGAAGACCAGTCCTTGGATGATACAATTGTACAATCCGAGTAAACCGAGGATGGATCCGATATCCTGGGGTTTGAGACTGAGTCCCCCGAGAGCGATGGGGGTGGATTGGAATAGTGGCTGCATGAAGTTCTGCATGTTGCCAACGAATGCGACGAAGGAATAGTTCAAGACTGCCGATTTGACGCGCGGGGTGAGGAGGGCGGACAATGATGGTGCCTTCGGGGGAGGCTTAACGACAAGCGTTGAATCAGAGTCCACACTCTCCAGTGACTGTGCCACAATAGGTTTCTTTTTCAAGCTCTAAGACTCAAATTAGAGCAACGCGAAAGATGTGGATATTGCTTGAGAGCATACCTCTTTCAGAAAGAATATATTGATGACATTGCCAATGACCGGAAGTATTGCAATGATCAGACACGGTAAAAGGTACGGATACGTCGCGAACAACTTCGAATCGCCGAAGACAGAGGGAAATCTCTCAACAGGATGAGATAGATGTCCTCCGACCATAGGAGCCACTACTTGCCCGACTATGGCAGCACTTAACACTGAGTCTCATGCGAAAGAAGGATGGACGTACTAGCGGCAACGACAGGCGAAAACGAGAATGCCCTGGCTTGATTCGATTCGTCGGTGATCTCAGCCATCATCCCTTTCAAAATTCCGACGTTTCCACTCAATCCTCCTGAGATGGCACGAGCAACCATGAGGGACAGCAATGTCTTACTGAACCCTAGAACAATGAGGGATGTCGTCACTGCGCAAAGTCCGATGAATATGACGGGGCGGCGGCCAATTCTATATCAAAGTCAGTTCAAAGACTGATGAAGAAAGAGTGAACAGACATACCGGTCTGAAAGTCGACCCCAAAAGAAGACAGAGACACTTTCAGCCAGGAAGTACGACGAGATCTTGGAGCAAATTATTAGACGAACGGAAGATTGAGGTCAAGGGACATACGACTAAACCCGTATAATATCCAACGCGTTTTCTGTCCCCTCCACTGATCCCGGATTCATAGATGAGCTATCCAATCGTTGAGTCATCGAAGGCGTAGTAAGTTCCATACTTGACTGACCTCGTTGATGAATGGGTGTATGAACTGCGAAGACATGGGTTCGCAGACTTGGATAAATAACAGGCATGCGAGCTGGAATTTTGGAAGAGGAGTCGGTTTCGTTTTCCCAGTCGCAACGTTCTCCTCATCTATACCTCCATTCAGCAATGGAGTCTCCTCAGTAACATCAGGCGATCTTCGAGACATCTGATGAACGTAGTTCAGAGAGAAAGTACGATCGTCAACGGAAGACAATGGCTCACCTATGGGACTTTTATCTGAAGAATTCCCTATCGTTGCCGTCTCGCTAGACATTCTTGACTAATAACCAGCAGATATAGCGTGATGACCGTTTTGAGTCGGCTTCGTCGGCATGTCTTCGGCCGAGATCAGAAGACGACGACCACGATGTTGAGTGCTTTGAATATAGAGCAAGGCGCGACCAGAACTCGCGAAGATCAAGCACTTCGAGTGAAGTGTACACTTTAGGAGTGGCGGGCGGCTGATGAGGATGCCACGGCTGTCAAAGAAAAAGTGAAGTTGAAACGAAGAACAGCGGACTTTGAATTCCCGGCTTGACTTGCCGGTGATGCTTCCGTGAGTCGAACCAAACGTCACCGACAACCGACAACCGCGTCGGGTTCGAATATTCAGACTTTCATGGGCGCGCACTCGTCGAAACGAAACGAAGAGCGTTTGTCTGACTGGGGTTCCTCCATTCATCGCAGTGATACAGAGCCAGAAAGCATCCATCAAGCTCGTTCGGCGGCGCGAACTCATGCTTCGGGAGCTGCCTCACGTCATGATCACGATGAGGACGATAGAGGCGAAGGACCTTCCAGGAACCCGATGCTTGATCTTGGCGACATTGCCATGAGGATAGAGCAGAGCCATTCCAAAGAGGAAGCCGCCAAAGTAGCCGCGGATGGATTGGAACCTATGCTTGAATTGGCAGAGGAGTTGCGGGACGAGGGATACGAAGGCAAGGGCAAAGGGCGCGCGAACCCTATGCAATCATTCGGACATAGGCTGGGCCTGGACGACGAAGACGCGCCTCCTGCTATCAGCAAACTCGCTCGATGGTTCGGATTAGGTGGCACTAGTGATCAACCTCCCCAACCTCCCCCCAAAACCGACAGACGATCTCGAGAGACCGGATATCCATCGATGTCAGACAATAACTCTATCCAATACGTTCCTATGAACACGAAGCGAAGATCGGAGGAGCCACAACCTGATCCACGACGTCAGTCCCAAGACTCACAGCCGCCTCCTTCCACGCGAACCTCTGTTCGTACATTCGGAAAACGCGTCAAATCTGTCGAGGTTCCTGTTGAAGCCGACGCACCGCATCACGATGACGCACCAGAGCCCCCGCACGAGGATGCTCCCGCACCTGGAAAGCCATCGGGACTGCGACGTTTCTTCTCTCGCAAAGCTCCTCCTCCTCGAGAAGAACCGCCCGATGAACATACTCCTGTTCACTCTATCTTCATCGAAGATGATGACACGCGTCGTGAAGTGGCTCCTGAAGATCCTCCAGCCAGTTCACCTACGCGACGACGGAGGCTTTTTACGAGAAGACAATCTTCTGGGTTAGATGAAAACGCCTTCACGACGCGGACCAAATCGAAAAGAAGAAAATCTGGCTCAGATCAAAAATCATCAGGTCGACGAGGTTTCTTCCGACGAATCAGAGATCAGGAGCACAAGCCGACGAGCGAAAAGCCAATTCCCGCCGCGATTCACAGTATCCACGAAGCCGAACAACGACCTGCGAGAGAAAAGCCCGTTCCCCGCTTCTTCCGTCGGATTCGAGACCAAGAAGAGAAGCCTGCAGCTGAAAAGCCAGTTGGTAGATTCTTCAGACGCGTCAAAGATCAAGAGCAGCGTCCTGCAGAGGAGAAACCGGTCCCAAAGTTGGCCTCTCGATTACGGAAGAAGAGTACGAAGAGAAGAGGGAAGAATAAACGCGTATCTACAATACCGCCCTCTGAACCTGGCGCCGAATATCTTCGTGCACCCGCTCGTCAAGAAACCCCATCCCCTCCTCCACCTCGCGAAGATGTACATGCTGCTCCAGCTACAGATTATCGTTCTGAACGCGCTGCTTCATCCCATAGGCAGCCGAGTATTCGTTCGGATCCACGTCCACCGAAACGATCATCTTACGCTACACCGTCTGTCCGCGAATATGAAGGCTCGATATATACGCGTGGAGGTCGCTCGAGTCGCCACGGCCGAACATCTTCCCCTCAACCCCCCCAGTCAGGTTCTCGACTTGATTCTGCAGAACGTCATCGACGGTTACACGGCAACGCGGCGCCGTCGAGCATCCGTCAACCCTCCATTCAAGAACAGCCACAATCCTACCAACAGTCATATCCACCATCCGCTCGTACCGCCTCCCGGCCGACTTCTTCACAACGTTATCGACAATTACACGGCGGCGATCAAGAAGAAGCGCCCGTCATTACTCGCGATTTCGCCTATCAAAATGGAGGAGGGCATCAAGATTACGCTCATGATCAACCAGCATACCATGGCAATTACGAGGACCCAGGATGGGATGCCGATCCGAGTTATGCACAGTCACATTACGTGCAGTCGAACGTTGCACCTTCAGAATACATAAGCGGCAGCGAGGCGGGGAGTCGTTATAGAAATGGGAATGGGAATGGACATTCACAATATGCGCCGCCATCCACGCCGCATCCACGCACACATTCCCGTATGGCTTCACAACCTCAACAACACAGTGCAGCTGCGCTGCCAGCAATGGGATCCGGACAGCAAGTGGCTCACGATGAAGGCGCGGCACATCATCTGGGTCCTAGTCAAAATATTCATCTTCATTCCCTCAAAGTCAGCATCGGCAAGAACTCACAGTATAAGCGTCATGGATTTGCTGATGTACGTATTTGACGTCGCTGTCATTCGTGGTCCTCACCTCCGCCATAGTATGCAAAGGCAATCAAGAAACACCGCATCCCCGCAGGACACCACAATCCTATATTCTATGATGCTATGAAACATATGATATGTCGAAGAGACCCGGGACAGAAACATGCCCCTCAGGCCAAATATGCAGATCCGGGAATGAAGGGAGAGGGTGCCGTATCGGCAGAGGATATCCAGAACGGTGCGTCTGCCACCATGCCATATTTGGACGAAAGACTCATCCTCCCGCAGATTCGGAATACGCTTGTCCCGTTATAATCGGAACACCCGCTGTGACGCTCACCCTTGATTTTGAGTACGTTCTGTCTCGATATATGATGCCATGAGCTGATGCTCTGCCCAGTACCGGCTCATCCGATCTATGGGTCTGGTCGACTGAAACTCGCGAGAAGCGCTCAGATAAAGCAAAGCACGCCGTTTACAATCCTAGTAAATCCCGCACCTCCCATCAAATACCCCATGTTACCTGGAAGATAAGCTATGCCGACCAGTCGAGCGCCTCGGGAGACGTTCATAGTGATGTTGTCAAATTGGGAAACGTAACGATACCCAATCAAGCCGTGGAAGTGGCTAGACAGTTAAGCGATGCCTTCACCGAAAGCGGAAGTGACGGTATCTTGGGGCTAGCTTGTGAGTCTTCATTCTCGGTGCCGTTTCGAACGAGCGCTTATTTGGTCGTCCTCTAGTTCATCGGTTGAATACTGCATCAACAAAGCAGAAGACGCCCATGGAAAACATGATTGAACAGAAGCTTATCAAAGAAGTCTGTACTCCCCTACCAATGTAGCATTTGTTCCTGATGAGCGTCTTAATTAGCCCATTTTCACCGTCCGACTCGATAAAGGCGATTCAGAAGGTTAGGATCTTCTCTTCCGCTTTCTTCACTTGTTTAACGTCCGCAGGTTATTACACCTTTGGATACATGGAAATGGTGTGCATCTCCTTCTCTGAGTCGTGCGTGATTCACGTTGCTGACTATGCCGTCTAGCCGAAGAAAGCCAGTAAGCTATACTATACTCGTGTCATTAAAGACAACGGTTACTGGGAATGTGCGTCAACAGTGATGTCAACTTTCGATGTCTCATTTTCTTTGCAGTTCGCTCATGCTATTTTAAATTTGGAAAACAAATCTATCACCGAGATAACAACACTGCCATCCTCGATACTGGCACAACACTGGTTCTCCTTCACGACACATTCGTTCATCTCATATACTCAGCGATTCCTGGAGCGTATCTCGATTCTGACCAAGGTGGATACATATTCCCCACTAATACGAAAATCCCGCCGCTCTCATTCTGCGTGGGCGATTATTTATTTACGATACCTGGAAAAGATCTGGCTTTCTCAGAAGCTGGAAAGGGATACAGCTTTGGAGCTGTCCAATCTAGAGGAGGAAATCCTCAGGACATATTAGGAGATGTAAGTCTACTTACGGTTTCGTACGCTGGGTCCTTCCTAACAACTGCCAACCAGGTGTTTTTGAAGCACATATATGCTGTATTCGATCAGAGCGATCCTCCTCGATTAGGAATTGCTCAGAGGCCTTGATTTGATGTTTTCCGACTCATCTTGATTTCTTCTTCTCCTTATCTTTATACTTTTGTACGCTGTTTGTATATTATCTGCATGTACTTGTACCTTTATCCGGCAAGCGCTTCGATCCAATGCCCCGATCGAAGCTCTCGGCCGAAATCTCCGTGTTTGATTTAGGTTCCGCGAAATGTAGGCGCCGTGCCTTTCCTCAGGACGGTCATCTCGACCTCTCCTCCCCTATTACGACAACGACAACGACAGTATCTTATTCACGACTATCTTAATTCTTTCTATTTTACATTATCTACTCTATAATGAATCTCTCTCCTCCTAAAGCACCGAAATTGGCATATAATACGGTCCACAAGACCCGATGGGAGAAGGAAAAAATCGCCGCTGGAGGCGACGACGCGGTATTCGACAAGGCAAACGATCCCAAGAAGATCGGAAACTGGATCATGGGCGAGACGGTTGGAAAGGGTGCTAGTGGTAGGTGTCTCGTCGCCGTCAGCCGGTGTGCTGCACATTAACTTTGCTGGACAGGGCGAGTGAAAATTGCGAGGCATGTGACGACAAATGAGCTAGCTGCGGTGAAGATTCTTCCTATCAGCAGCGTGGACAAGCAGCGTATCAGCGTTGAACGCGAGATTGTTATGATGAAGCTCATGGATCATCCTAACGTCCTCCGCTTGTACGATATTTGGGAAGGGCAGGAAGATCTGTAAGCCGTATCGACCTCTATATATGCTATCTTTACTCACATCATGGAATCCATCTAGCTATCTCATCTTCGAGTTCGTCGAAGGTGGTGAACTGTTTGACTACATCGTCAACCACGGCCGGCTGGACCCCGTTGAAGCGGCTTGTTGGTTCAAACAGATCATTTCGGGTGCGTATATCATTGATCATTCTTAATTCATCTTGCTCATAAGCATGTAGGCCTTGCATATACACATAGCCTCTCCGTCAGCCACCGCGATTTGAAGCCGGAGAACCTTCTGATCGCCAGTCTCAACCCGCCACGGCTGAAAATCGCGGATTGGGGGATGGCCGCATTCGCGCCTCCAGCATTCTCATTGCATACCTCTTGTGGATCTCCTCACTACGCCTCTCCACAAATCGTGAACGGCGAACCGTATGACGGGCCTTCCACCGATATTTGGAGTTGCGGCGTCATTCTTTTCGCTCTTCTCACCGGCCGATTGCCCTTTGACGACAAGTCCGTTCGCATCCTTCTCAACAAAGTCCGCAGTGGGAAGTACGAGATACCTAGCTACGTTCTTGAAGAAGGAAGAGACCTTATTCGTCGGATGTTGGTCGTAAACGTGGCAGATAGGATCACGATGGCGGAGATTCTCGATCATCCTTTCATGCAGATCCCAACCCCTGGGGTCACGATGGTCGCTCCTCCTTCATTCCACGAGTTAGCACAACCGATTCCCGCTCACATCGTTTCTCCCACCGACATCGATTCGGACACTATGCATTCTCTTCGGCTTATCTGGCGCGATAATGCCGATGACGATAGCTTGCGCTTACAGCTCATTTCTCCCGAGCGTAATCTCGCTAAAGCCTTCTACTGGCTTCTTGAGAGATATCGCGAGCGTAGGCTGGAGCAATATGGCATGGATGAGGACTTTAATCCGTCCTGGTCGTTTGGCGATGGTGTCACCAAGCCGTACCAGCTAGTCATGCCGACGCCGATGGCAGAATCATCTTCGCCTCTTACCTCTTCCGTTCCCGACGATCCGCCAACGCTCAGTACCGCTCTTCCCACGAGCTCGATGTCATCAGCTCTTGCAGCATTCGATCGCGTCGGTAGATACGACGGAGATGGCTACAGCGTCAAGCAGCGCAATCGGATCTCGAAATATAAGCCCGTGCGTGACTCTGTACACGGCCTGGGCATATCTGCTCCTGTGACATCGTTCCTTCCGCCTGTTCAAGAAGCCGAGCAGCCCAAGACGCCTGTACCTTCTTCTTCGGTTCAAGAATTGGCGAAACCCAAGGCCGTTCTCGGGTCATCCAATGTTCACCGACAGGAATCCCCATTCCAGGCATCGCCCGCTTCTGTAGCTCAAGTAAAGCACGACGTACCGAAGCCCGTGGTCACCAGAAGAATAACGTTCGATCTCTCTGAAAAGGAAAACCGAGGGAAGCATCAGTCCTTCTCGGAGAATGTCAAACCGCTCGAGAGGCGTACTTCGGTGGCAGTACACAACAGAGCGATGAAGCATCGATCGGGACCAGTGGAGAACGTCATGGAGCCGATGTTTGAGCGGGATACTCAAGTCAATGTCCGACGAGGGCACTCCAGAAGGTTGACTACTGGTGGTAGCGTGCGAGCTAGACGTATGTAATCCACCTTCATCGATGCTCCTTTCTGACACCCTTCTGTAGCGCCTCCTTTGGACCTCCCTCATCACAACATGTCAACGCCGCCTATGCCCAGCAACGTGATGTCGCCCAAGACGCCCATCGGTGTGAACCCCATTCCACCCCCGCAAAATCGCAAGCGTTCATCGTCTAACGCGCCTACTTCGCCGACCGTTCCATCGCCCATTTCGGCAATTTTTAGCACTCTCTTCAATTGGCGCCCGCAATCGTATGTCCTTCAATCTTATGAGACGCCGCAAGTCACTCGTCAAGAAGTTGAGAGGATTATGCTCCGTTGTGGGATCCATCTGGAGATCGAGAGTCTCGACGTTTGGAAGTGCCACGTTGATCAAGCTTACGGTATGCTCATAACCTTTTTGTAAAGTGTGATGGCTGATCGAGTATGACAGATGCAAATGGTGTCCTCATCCAGAAAGAAGTTCGATTCCGGATTGAGTTCACGCCTGCGCCCAATTCAAGCTCGACTGTCCCCAACAATATTTCGGCCAAACATCCTCTTACGCATTCAAAATCTTCCAAATCACAAGCGACTCTTGGCTACGTCACGCGCGTAGCTCTTGTTCTGGAGAGAGGGGCTGCTTCTGCTCTTAAAGCAGTTCACCAGCGAATGCGCGATGAATGGCGGTACGTATTCGATAACACTCTAGATCCTGCTCCTATTTATGACGAGTGAGCCAGGTTTGACAACCCTCGCTCCCCGACCATCGGATCCCCAAATCGTCCTACTTTCACGCCTTCCATCGGGCAAACCACTCAAATGGTGCTTTAGTGAGGAGTAGAACCACATCCTATCCTTATTGCTATCAAACATACCTACCGTCGTTTCTACTCGATTTGTACATCATCACTGTATCTGTATTCCATCATCATTCCTCCGTTATCTCCGTCGTCACGGAGTTACCGGACCCATTTCTGCCGTTGATGTCTCGAAACCCCGACCTTGTTTCGTGTTTCCTTGCCTTCTATGCCACCGGAATGAAAAGGCGACGAGCACCAAGACGACGAATGCCACTGTCTCTGAATGATATAAATAATGCCGTCGTAGCAGGTGCCACTGGCGGCAACACTCTGAGTCCTTTCTGACCTGGAGTACTCATGTCGCGAACAAGATGTCCATCCACTTCTGGCCATTCGAGAAAAGTTCCGGCAGTGTCTTACGATATGCTTCTAATGAGTAAAACTCCAGAGCATTCATGTCGTTCAATGGCGCCAGCAGCCGTCTACCTGCCAAAGAACTGGAGAATCGACCCGACCCCGCCCATCGTTCTTCATCCAGCCCCCTACATTCGATTATCTGACGGCGGATATACCTACACCATCGATAAACCCGCTGATTCCCCCCTCAGAATGATGAAGCTGAGTGCTCGAGCACTGCGTATGTCGGCAGCTTTTCCGTCCCGCGTCCACTCGCATTCGCTGCTCACTCATACTGTGACGTCTTTCCCACTGGTTACATGGGATCCTCCGACCCAATCAGATATTCCTGCGTTTTGCTCTCCTTTGCTTGGAGACGACTATGTGTCCGTTCATGCTCAGCAGATTGGGTTTTGCGATAAGCACGAGCATCCACGCGGTGCACTTCGGGTTCAGAGGAATACTCAGGGACAGAGTGAATGGGAAGCGGAGATCACGAACGTCCTCTTGGACCTCGTGACTCGTACCTACGGCCATGCTCCCCATCTTCCACTAATACAAGAAGCGGTTGGCCGAATCGCTAAAATCTTAGCCGAGACCGAGGGGCGCGCAAGTGGTTCGTATTGGAAGTTTGCCGCCATCGTCCAGGATATTCTTCAGATGGCTTCTCAAACAAGCCAAACTCTTTCCGTGGCGCTGGTTTTGTCTGGAATCTACACGCGTATTCTGATTGGTCAAAGTAACGGCATGAAGAGAGCCAATGCTTTCCAGTCGTGCTTGCAGAGGGATATATTGGAAAACGTGAACCTCGCTTTACACAACGTACGTGGCAAATGAAATACTCGCATCATGGGTGACAAATGAGAGCTGCCAAACAGAGTACACCTCCAACCGTCTTTCTAGCTCGAATCTCGAATCTCGCGTGGCTCTTCGTCATCGGGTTCATCGGGTGGCAGCCGATACTGAGTATCGTCATTGGGCTAAGCGATAACATTGATCGTGGATGCTCTGCGAAGGCAATTCTCGTCATTCTGGAACACGTTCTAGCTGGCCGGATGACCGGACAGAACGTCGCCAACCAGGATCTTTGGCAGGTTCGGGATCTGATTATGTCTCGTACCGAGGGTCGAACGTGGCAAGATCCAGAGAAAAGGAATGTTGTAGAGGTAAGACATATTTTCTCCTGGAGCCACACGATTGTAATTTACTTCATTATCTGAAAGGACATCAAAGTGCTCCTTGACCTCGAATTTGGTTTCGGCAATCCATATCCCTATGATTATTATAGCTCAGCCACAATGGGTTCTCCGCTAGCTATGCCGTGTGACCACAGAGCGGTCCCTGAAAGAGAGGGAACGTGGCGATCTCGAAACTCGGCTGAGTGGCTCAAACGGATCGCAGACGAAGAATCTTCAAAACGAAGGGTGGAGGCTCTTTTGCAGGCGTCTGTAAAATGCGATGAATCGCTTGAAAAAGTGGCCGCCACGCATTATAGAACTCCTTCCTGGTGATCTGGGACTCGTCTCACCAATAATGTGAGCCTTTCGCGGTGCTTGAGCTCGCTGTGTTCCTTCATCTCAAAGCGAGGAACAAACAGTAGTGTATATCAGAAAATATACGAGAAATGAGAAAAGGAAAGCACTAAAAATATACAGGGGATGCGAAAGACGACTGTCCAATGGCTGTAATGCAGCATTAGTGTATGAAAACTATGATAGTGTAGTAAGTATGTGATGATAATAAGTCAAGTAAATATAGTATATGATGAGGAGGCCGAGTGTGGGTTCGATGAAAGTACTGTCCGAAATGTGATGAATCATGAATGCTGAGATGTGATGTTTCATGTCCAATAATGATATTGAAAATATGCTGGATGGATGGTGTGAACACATATTGCAATCTGGGTTTTCTGACGTCAGCATTGAAGAAATCTATTTTCAGTGCGCACTCACAGAAAAGGAGTTTTAAGCGACTCGAGCTTAGTCGCAAGAGGGCTCTCCGGCAGCGCCACAAGGGCTCCTCTCAAGGAAGAAGGGGGCCTGTACAACGTCACAAGAGGGTTCGCCAGCGCCGCCACAGGGTGTCTATAGGTCGATCAGCTCAAGATTCTTGATCCCGGTTCAGGGCAATGTACTCACGCGCTTATCACACGATGGCTCTCCAGCAGCACCGCAGGGTTCCTGAGAAAGCGAACGTTAGCATTTATTTTATGGTGGTGAACTTCCCAACTCACCCTCTTCAGAGATTCCGGAAGGGGTGCTTGGACGATGTCACACGAAGGTCCACCAGCTTGTCCACAAGGGGTTCTCTGTTGTTAACTCGTTATTAATTAACCCTTTCGGGAGTCTGAGGTTGCTCACTTTAACGTGGAAAGCAGCTTGATTGCTAAATTGTTGCTCGAGTTGTGGCTCATCGGTGGAGACGGGTGCAGCGGTAGCGGAAAGAATGAGAGTGGCGAAGGCGGCAAAAGCAAAGAAATTAATGGAGACCATATACGATTAGATATGAAGATAGAAGAAGAGATGGAAAGATGGAAGAGAGACTGAGAGTGTTGATGCGAGTGCTGATGATGCTCCCTCCCAAAATTATGGTCGAGTTATATAGACCATGCTGCCTTCATGCCATTTTGGATATAGCATATCGTTTCAGCTAACCGTTGGCTGTAGCGCAGTCGACCCTGCATAAGCTTGTTGAAGTCGGATCAGCCCGTGACACATTAGCTCAAGCCAACCGTAAGCTTCCGTGGACACGCGGAATTTCTGAGCACGACAAGGCACCGAACGCCATGTGGCGAAGGCGCCCACCGGTCATTGGTCAAGGAAGATTTCGGAGAGGACTCGGGAAGCTGGGATCATCTCACGGCTCACGCGGCATGAGCGGCACGGACTTTCTTCAATTTGCGGAGGCGGTTCGCACGCGAATCATTGATCAACAATCAAACACAGCCCCCCAAAATTCCAGGCTCTTACTAAGCGATGGCGCAGCAAGATTTCTCTGCGAGAAATCTCTCATTGGATTGTACGACGTCCGCAGAAATCCTTTCTTCTGGAAATGACGTCAAAATTTACAGACCTATGCAGAAATTCTCATTCTCGAGTCGGACGCAATTGCAGTGTTGGTAGACTAGCGCAAGGATTAGCTGTAGCATGTGTTCTAACATGATCAAAGTCCTTGACAGGCCTGAACCCTCGTCTTCAATGCGCCTGTCTTGGCAGACCCCCAGTTCTGGTACCTGGAGACATCGGTGTCCGAGAAGCGGAAGGTGAACGCTCTACAATCCGCCCAATCTGGCGCAAGCACCAAAGCCACATTCCAACCAGTACCAAGCAACGGAAAGAATAAATAAACGTGACCAACACGTCATATTTGCACGGTCTGGGGAACAAATAAATGACCGAGTTGAGTCGATCATAAAGTCGTGAAGGAAGAGAAAACCGAACCTAATCACTGCTCAACACACACATGCCGTGGAACAGAGTGTTGGGACTCTGGATTCTCCTGTATTGTCACACTGAAGACACCTGTTGATTTGTGTCTTAACGTTCCTTTTCCCTTCTGCGATTGATGTGTGGAACCTTGAACGAACTCAGTGGGAGACGAAGTTATGGCTCTGGAAAATGGGGCATTTTGATCATCTGGTAAACCAGAATGGTTGCCCGTGATATTGCCTCCCAGAGCGTCCGATTTTAAGTAGGTATAAGTTGACGATGCCTTATCGTCGGGTAGGAGAATCGAATCAGTCTCAGACTGTGAGATTCTGTTGAACGTAGGGACGATGCTGGAGAGGAAGCTCCGTCAGTAAGAGCGTCGATCAGATACAACGAAGGTCTTACAGATCGGCTGCAGAAGTCTGTAGAACATCATCATCGGGGTCTATTCCGGTCTCCAGATCCCTCAGCTCATTATCGGCTTCTTCAAGAAGCTTCCTACCCTGCGCTCTTTGCCTCGCTTTCTCTTGACGAAGTTTATCGACAGTTGCTCTCCTGCGCGTTTCAAGCTTCTCATTCTCCACTTGAGCATGATCACGCTCGGCAGTCACCCTTTGCAGGCGTGTCTTCAATTCCTGCACTTGAAGTGTCAGGTTTTGGACAGATGATCTCGACGATTGAAGTTCTTCTTCTAGATCTTTCATGTCGGCATCTCTTTCGCGAATCAATTTGCTGATCATGAATGAAACAGTCTCGAGTTGAGCTGCAAGAAGGTCTGCAGTGGTTTTGCCTTCGCCTTCCATATCAGAGTTGACTTGTGAGTCTGACATAGGTGGCGTGGCTAATGGAGAGTCGGGATTAACTGAAAGATTGGAATGGAATGATTTGGTTCTGGGAATTAATGGGAGAGGCGGGATTGCCGACCCTGCACGAGAGGGTCTGGAGGTGACACGTCGTCGCTCTGTAGAAGGTGGCCGGGAACGTCGTGGTGTATAATTTGCAACGGGATCTCCTTCACTGAGATTCGCTACACTTCCGCTGGGCTGAATTGATCTGCCTGGGACCTTTGCGGGCGACGAAGTCGGTGATGATGGTTCGGGCGAGGACACCGAAGGTGGAAGCGAATGGTCGTGAGATAAGGACATGAATTCCAATCAAATACCAAGGAGAGACTGTTGTAACGAAGAGGAAACCTGTCTAGAGAGTCGCGCCCCGGTCATTTAAATGTTTGCGAGAGTCAATTTATCTCATAGACTCGTGGGCTGCATGCATTCCACGCCAAAGAGCCCTCATACCGACCGCCATGCTGAAAGTGCAAGGCATAGTTATATGGACGAGGCACCAACTTGACAGAGACGCAGGTCAAAGGAAATGGTCCCCCTAGGTTGCTGGCGACATGAGGTCGCGAAAGAAAATTAAGGCGTGTTCGTCCCATACGGGTAAGTGAAATCTGTATTCAGTAACTCCGGGTGGTCGCCAATCGGGATGCTGAAACTGTCTTAGCTTTCGTCTCGAGCACGAGGGGTTATGACGCTCAAGCGCCATCGTCGACGTGTCGCAGGAGGTTCTCGAGATGAATCGTCGTGTTTTATCTCAGATAACGTTGTAACGATCCTGTTGGAGTTGGTTTTCTCTGTTAGCGCTGGCCCAGACGACGCAGACATGGCCCAATCTGCATCGATAGATCGAGATGGAAGCGATAATGATCACTGTAGATATTCATCGTGAAGAGTGCATGAAAGATTTTACAGTATCTTCCATTACAGTTTGATAGCGCCTGCAGGATATTCGCGAATTGTGCGACATCGCTGACGTAACGTTCTTTGAAAGGTGCTACGTAATATTGCCTCGTCGTGGTGGCTGTTGGAACGGTACAATTGCAACACTTATCCGGGTCAGTATGATTAAAAGATTATGTAGAAAGACGAGGAAAAGGCACGGCGGTGGGATAACGAAGAAGCAGCGCGGCAAACTCCGCTCGACTCATTTTCACTGTTCGCTCGACAGAGTCGACACCTTGCACCTTGCTCGACACTGCCGCGCGTGTTCTGCCTTTCACATGCTGCTCAGAATCTCCAGGATCGTCGCTACAAAAGATAGCTAGGTCAAACGTCAGAAGCTGGGGCATGCCCAATGCATGGTACTGTATCCCTGTTGTCACTCGTGATTGCACCGCATCAGGTATCGGCACTTATATTGTCTTCCGCAGGTCAATCTGGATCTTGGATCATGGTATAACAGCTGGCATAGTCTGGTCCTGTTTATTATTATTCTTTGACCTCTGCACTCAGACCCTCAAACTGATGAAATATCTGACAGGAAATTCGTGGTAACCTTGGACGGAAATTTCGGGCACGCACATTGACATGGACGCACAGGACCATGCTTCTTGGTGTCGATTTGGTGTGATAATGTTACATTGTGGTCACGGTGTTTCCTTCTCTTGCTGTTTGAAGGACGTTTACAATATCCCACTCCTTGACATGACCTCTTCTGCTTTCGCTTTCAACTCCTTGTCGCCCTTCGTGCCGCCTGCGGTAATGATGTCCTGGTCGGGTTCCGTGAAAGGATCCGAGACTCCATCTTCTACTCCCAATGCTACGGGTCTGTCGACTGGCGCAAGTGTAGATTCAGTCTCATCTGGAATTGCAACGAGTCAGCTTCTCCATACGGTTCGACCTGCTTCTCTCGACGAACTAGGAGGTTTCAGATCTACAGCCCCGGCATTTTGGTCAGCGGCGTCTATGTCTGCTCTCGGCGGTTACTCAATGTCTACGCCGAGTTCGTTATCTCGAACTCACCGCCCTGTTTGGATTGGTCTGGCTCCTGTTTGCCATTTCTGAGAAGTACGTGATCGATGACCGACATGATATAAAATTCAAGTGCAAGTGGATATCAAAAGTCGTGCCTGTACACCTCTTTATATCTATCTGGCTGCCGGAAAATCCACTCTACTCCACGTCTGGGCTGACGACTGCTCCAAGAAACGGTCCTTTTCGGAACCTCTCTTCCTGAGGTTCCTCGATGATGCAGCAGCTTTGTGCATGCTTGGTTGACTTTGGTCATGTTCCGGTCTTCTTTGCCACTTGCTTGGTTTTGCTTGCCAGTGCTTGGTTTCTTCGGCGTGTTGGAAGAGGCGCCTTTTTCATTCAACCAGCGTCGTTCCGCCTAACCCGGTTCTGAATTGTAGAGTGTCTTGAAGATCATTGGATGAGAGAATTACCATGCTTGGATGGTGCGGAGAACGTCGATGAGATTACTACACAGCCTAAGCATGGGCAAAAGCGGAAGAGACTGACCCTTTCATTTCGCGCCCTCCTGCTCATTCCATGCACCCATTGCCTTCTAACTCTTGTCAAAACCTCGAAAAATAGACCATAGAACCATTCAGTCCACTGGGCTCTGAATCTCTGTTTGTGCACTGCACCGCACGTCCTTGAACCGCCCCTGTCGGGCTTTGAAATCCTGTCGAACATATCGGAGATTGAAAGTTCCTGTGATAGTCATTCCCCGCCAACGACGCCAACGACAAGAGTAAGGACCATGCCCGCGCCATTCCCCACTCCCCATCAAGGCGCAATCACCACCCCGACACCTCCGACCCAACCTCAGAACGGAACCACTGTCCAGAACCACTCTCCTTTTCCTGCACTTTCTCTCTTCCCGCTAAATGACACATTCATCCCTAAACACATCACTCTCAATCAGCGCGTAAAAATCGGTAGACAGACCAATGCGAAGACCGTCCCTGGAGAGCGGAATGGATACTTTGATAGCAAAGTACTTAGTAGACAGCATGCGGAGGTTTGGGAGGAAGGAGGCAAGGTGAGCGTCTGATCATTTACATTTATATGTGGTCGTGTGCTGCTTCTCGCACGCACATGGAGTATCCTGCGTGGAACGATTTCATCATTACGGGTCGCGTCATTTAAAGAGTCGCCAGTCTTGCACGTCGCGGTGGCACTCGGACACCTTCCTTGCTGCGCGCTTATGAGTCATCGACGGTTCGTCTGCTGCAGTACTGAGTCTATTACGACTCTTTATATAAGCCAGCCCGTCGACTTGCGCATATGTGCTCAATTTGCTGTTGAGTTACCCAGCTCAATCAGCGAACGCAATCGCGACCCCTAATATCGTTCCGGATAACTCCACACGCCGCGATTCCTTCCCATTGTGCTTTTGTGTTTTGTAGAAGAATCATAACTGACGTTAATGCACACAGATATATATTAAAGACGTCAAAAGCTCGAACGGAACTTTCATCAACGGCGAACGACTCAGTCCAGAAGGAGCAGAATCCGAGCCTTGGGAACTCAAAAGCGACGACATCGTAGTATGTGCATAACCCCTGAGCCACCGCATCCATCCTAATAAAGTCATTACCAAGGAATTCGGCATCGATATCGTCAGCGAAGACAATAGAACTATCATCCATCACAAAGTCGCAGCTCGAGTCACCTGCATCTTTACTCCCGAAGACGCAATGCGCGAACAGCAGCAACTCGCTGCAGCCACTGCCCACCAACAAGTTCAGCACTTCCAAGCCCAACAAGCCGCAGCTCAGAACCACGCCGCAGGCCATCCTCAAAATCGACGTCCAGCTCTCCAATCAGGTCTCGGTGGCATGGGAGGCGGTCCACCACGACCTAAATCGGGTCTTACATTCGACCACATTCTTTCCCGACTTCAGAGCGAACTCAGTAAAAGTCGTGAGACCACTCAGGAGCTTCACGGCCTCAGTGGGACCATGACCGAAATCAACGACACGCTCGGTGGTGTTGTCGCTCCTCCTCCTCTGCATCTCACTGGCCCACTTCCCGTAGTCCGGGAAGCTGGAGCCCCACCACTTCCTTCGACTCAGCCGCAGCAGCTTGCCTTACCAGGTCCTACGATGGGGGTCGACATCGTTTCACTTCAGAAGGAGATCGGAGAGACGAAGAATGCTCTAGCTGGCCATACGGAGAAGATGAATTTGCTGGAGAACCTGATGTCGGAGCATGAAGGCGTGAAGAGGGAGTTGTCTATGCTACGAGAGTTGATCGAAGAACAAAGACGAGAACGACGGCCGACATCACCTCGAAATACTATCCGCGAGATCGACGATGATGCGCAGAGTATACGGACCATCCGAGCTGACGATGATCGAGAGAGGGAGATTGATGGGGACGACGGAGACGATGACGTGGAGGCTGCTACGAGACGAGCCCAGCGGGAGGATCACGGTCGACCACGGACACCTGAGCCTGGAATGGGCATGGGTGAAGACGACGACGAACACGACAGACCACCTTCTCCTCCCGGTTCCCCCAGCTCATCGCGACCGCGTTGGTCGATCGACGAACAAGTCCGCTCTCTCGCTCAACAGTTCGAAGCTACTCTCGCACTATCCAAAGGACTGCAAGCTCAGCAGTCGGAAGATCAAAAGACCATCCGTGACCTCGAAGACAAAATATCAAAATTGGAGTCGTTGGTACAATCACGAAGCCAGCTTGCATCCGAGGATAGTAAAACGCTCCTTGCGCTTGGAGAGTGGAAGACCGGCGTCGAGACAGCTTGGGGGACGATTCAGAGCGATTGGACCTCGGAGAGAACGAGAATGAAGGAGGCTCGCGAGGCGTGGGAGGCCAGAGTGCGGGGGGTCGAAGATGCTGTTCAGAAGGTCACAGTTGCTGTCGCCACGGCCAATGCCTCCAAGGAACGCGACCGGGATTTTAGGATTGGCGGACATGGGCTAGTCACGCCTCCTAGTCCGAGAAGTCTTTCCGCCGACTCAGAGAGGGAACGGAAGCGGAAGAAGAACAAGCGAGGAAGGAGGAGATCGAGCGGAGCTGTTAGCGAAAGCGAGTTGCAGGATCAAGATGCCGAGAGGGACGAGAACGATCCAGATGAGGCGGATGTGGGCGAGAGCTCAGACGCTCCTCGACGAAGAGCCTCGAAGTCACCTCGAAGACTCAACGGACACGCGCTCGCGAATGGGAACGGAAACGGCAATGGGCACATTCATCATTCGATCAAGTCAGAGTCTAATTTCGAAGAAGACGAGTCTATCAGGCGATCGGACTCACCGACTTCTTTCGGCGACGATGACGACAAATCTCGAACAGGCGGCCGCATAATCAATGGAGACTCAAAATCGTCTTTCAAGATGCCTTTGACTCCGGATTCATCCTGGCATTCCGAGCAAGATCGTAAACCATCGGTACCTTTGTTGGTCGCTGCAGCCCCTGAGACGAAGAACACGTCAGGGGCGCCAACACCTCCGATCGTTGTACACAACATGCAGCCTGATCTCGTAAGCAAATCTATTTTCGCTCACATAGATATTGTGTAAGCTGATTGTCTCCGATCACAGACTTTGACCACTTTAGCTGGCTTCGCTATTGTAGGTGCCACCGTAGCGGCAGTCTACTGGCGAACGCAGAACACTTGACCGACCTCACCTTGGACGGCATTCATACACTTTTCCCTCAGCATCTTCATTCTTGTCACCGTGTACTTCATAACCTATTTTGATGACCCCTATGCACTCCCTCCACTCTCTATTATATTTTTCTCTTCTTTTATATTTGTCATGCGTTCGCCGTATAACTTGTGTATGTTCGCAACTTTCTCTTTCGTTCTTTTGCATCCCCTTTCTAAGGCTGATACGATAATCATCATGACAATTTATACGACCGCAACCCATCTTGTCTGTGATTCGAGCGATGATAGTGCGGCAAGCTGATATCAGGGAGAATGCACAACATGAAGGAGGGCCTGTACTGCCTGTAACTGTGCGAATCCAGCGGCGCGCGACTCGGGCAGAAGTGTCCTGGAGGCTTCCTGATGACATTAAGCAGAATGAATGGAGTGCGAATATCCCAGCTGAGCGTTCTCTGTTTGGTATCATCGCGTGGGTTGAATCTGCTGTTCGATCACTAGTACTCTCCGCATTGGCCCCGCCCGCTCTCGTTGTTCCTAAGCATGTGGTTACTGGTACGGAAGAACTGCACGCCGATGCCGGGTTGTTGAGCAGACTGTTCGTGAGCAAAGTAGCTACATCTCGTGATGTGTTTTGGGAAGAGATCAAGATAAATCAATCACGATGCCAGGGGGAGAAAAGCATGGCAGATCGAAATTCAAATCATATTCTGCATTGATATAGGTTAGTGCTGTGAATCAACCGGAAAATATATGAAACTAACAATGAGCAGGTGATGGATCGTATCAGATGCCAACGTCGCTGTTGTGGAAACGAGCGCAGTGAGAATCGCGACGAGAAAGACATCATCAAATTCAAGTGGGTTAGGTAAAGGAGACACGCCTAGAGGGGCCTGAACTCGTGGATATCACGAAGATTTTTTTTTGGACAAGAATCCCAAGGTCACCGCAAGCAATTATCAGACTGTAGGAATACGACTCCTGTCATGCATATGTGGTACACATCGGTTACGTCCTGACAATGGTCCGGAAGATTTTTGCGAATTCCAATTCACGTGGCAGGTCATAAGTACGAGAATTCTGAGGAACCAGGAGACCAACGTGCGCAAAGAGCCGAGAGTCAAGGAGAGCCAAGTAAGTTTGTTCGTCAGTAAAGGCTTGACAGGTCCAAGATCATACTGCAAGTGCGAGGCGTAGCCAGGTTCCCAGCAACTGACGAGGGCGGCTTCGGCGCCGTAAAATCACTTGACGAACCAAGCCCAAAACGTGAGAAACAATCCAGCAGCTGGAAGGCCGGTCGTGGCATAGCGTTGTTACTGACCGAGTCTACTTGATGACCTGGCCACGACGTCGACATGATCAAGCGTGACTCGGAATTCAGAGACGGATCGGAGTCCGGCTGCTCAGATGTTCGCCAGCGCCTCGCCCTCGATGGAGGTCAATGCTCACAGGTATAAATTTCAAGTGCAAAGCTCTTCTCATGACGTACAAAAATTCAAATATGAAAGACTAAGTTAGAATAATTTAGGAAGGAAGTGTGACGGCTCTCCTATCCGGGTCCAGTATGGCTACTGGAAGGGCCAGAATCCGCGGAATTATTGTTGTCCCAGGGGCTAAGCTTCTTCAGAAGACGATCGAATTGACTCTTCCTCGTCGCCTTTCCACGGTTCTAGGGTCACGTTTGTTTCCGTTACTGATTCGTTTTTGAAAGCGTTCTGACTCCACAGGTCCAAACTTCCGTCACTTGAGATGTTGAGAACAGTTTCCGAGATGCCTGAGATAAAAATGAGTAAAGAAAAGCAAAGGAGAGGGCGCATGATAATACGAACCGTAAGATAGAGAGCGTGTCCCACTATTAGCAGAAGCGGGTAACTTCGGCGAACGATTGGAGAGCTCGAGAGTTTCAGGTCCCGAACTATGGTGTGTTCTATACATGACGACGGAGCGAAGGTTAAGAATGAGGCGGGATCCCTGTTTAGTTCATGTGAGATTCTGAGACAAGGAGCATCGGAGAGTGACTGACCGAGTAGGCATAGACGGCGATTAGCCAACTGTACGGTTACTCAGTATAGCCGATGCAACACAGGAATGAAACCGGGGGCTTACGGGTACGCCAACTCAACGAGAGAAGTATGTTTGAATACGACTGTCATGACTGTGCAAACCACACTGACGCCTATGAAGAAGAGCAGCAAAAAGCATGGAGAAGTCAGAGTCCGCGGAGAAAGAGAAGCTGAGGAACAATGTACCGAAGAGTCTGATGCCGAGCGATCAGCTTTAGCGACCATTGTCAAAGAATTCTGAACTTACAAGAAGAAGAAAAGAGCGCCGTCTCGGATGAACATTGTCAACATCGGTCCGAGACTGCCTTTGATTTGGCGAGAGCTGAGTTGAAGCACCCCTCCGGATTGAGGATAACGGTCTCGGAGTGTTTGATACAGCTTGATCATCGTTAACACGAAGAATGAGACTATGAGAAACCGTGTCAGGCCGTTCCCCTAATCTGGAATTAGGCTCAAACTTACATCCGACAAAGAGATTCGGGACCCTAGAGATGGTTGTGGTTGAGTCTCTCGATCATTCTCATGCTGGATCAAGGGATTTCACTCACCATGCAACCAAAGCCCTGTCTGTTACGCCGTTTCCGAGAAGGCATCCTGGGAAGAAAGGGACTGGTCTTGCGATGACGTCATCATGAATAGCTTGGTCCAAAGTCACGTAGAGCTCGGTCTGGGGAAGGTGAGAATTGATAGATGATGGCGTAAAGGTACACGCACTCCGAACTCAACTGAATGTGAAGAATGAGTCGGCAGCGTCTCATGATCGAGAAGCAAGGTACTTACGTAGTACTAATCCGATAAGCAGTGCGAGGACTGAGATGAAGGCGCGTGAGATTTCTAGCGATACCTTGGAGTCGGAAGACTTGCCTTTTTTGCTACGATTGTACAGTGCATGAATACGTAGCAAGAAGATAATGTTGACCGTGGTGGTAAACACGACAAAGCCGGAGCTGACAGGGTTTCTTCAGAAATATTTTCCAAAATTTGCTGAAGAAACCCACAAGCTATAGAACCAGAACCAAAATTTGCAGCTAGTACAAATTCAGTGGGGACCATACAATATAAGGTCATTGCGACACATACAACTAGAAGAGTCATTAATGATGATTTGTTCCCAGACGAATGTCGAAGATTACTCACGTCCAATCCCAGAGTGACGCTCGTATTGACTAGGACCATTCAGTCTGTCAGTCCGGTACCTGATCGAAAGGTAATGCGCTCACCCCCGAGCTCGAAGCTGAGGCCGACGAGTGGTTAGTCTAGGCACCGCTCATAGAGGAAGTAGATTCTCTTACCCCAATAGGAAGATGCCCCAGTAGCGAGCGAAGATGTACAGAAATTTAGGAAACGACCACTTTGCTCTGTGAAGGGTCGAGTGAGCTCGTACCGCGAGAGAGAGGGCCCTGCAATCGGAAAGACTCACCGCCAGATGAGGTCGATCTCACTTGGAGCGCTGCAAATTGTGTCGTATACCAACCAGCCCAATGCGCTCGCTTTGTAGTGTTTGTGAGTTACGTGACGATGCATTCATTTGAACCACGTGGACCTACCCAGACTGTAATTGACAGCACGGAGTTGGCTCAGTGCTGTAATGAGCTCCTGCCATTCTTGTTCGAAAGTCAAGCCACTGGTAGACATCCTGAGATCCTCTGTACTGAGCGCTGAGCGGTAGGCGATGAACAACCACACGCAGGTGGGAAGAGCAGATCACGAAGATGGGAATCTTCTTTATCAGTTTACTCTATATCTGCCAGCTAGCCATCACTCGAACGGCCAGGTACCATTAAACACGTTGTAGTTCGGCCAAGTGAAAACGGATCTGGCAAGACGGAATTATTTCTTGTTGATTTTGATGTGCGGACTGATGGGCCGTTCATTCATACCAGCAGAAAGAGAGAGCATGATCGCCTAGATAGGCAACATTACATCATCTGGTCCAGAATACAAGAACCTTCGGGATGATGAGGTACTCACTGAAGGTCCAATCAGAGTGCGCCGGAAACTGCACTGCCCCATTATCTTCCCGACATTGATCAAGCGTGATGACCTGTGGCAGTGAACCTTTCCGTATATGGAGAGTTACTGATGTAAGAGCGAGGGTTTCGATGTAGATCATTTTTGATGTGATGTACCACAAACTCCACATAAATTTAATCAGCAGTCTGGCTGAAGCCCTGATGGAGAGTCCCGGCGTGACTCCGACCCGCACGGGCGTTGAGGTCGGCTAACAGACTCGCTGAGGAGCGGTTAATCTGTATCGGGCACGTCGGAACCAGATCTTGCTCATAAATCCTCCGTGTCGGTGAACGTTGCGTTTCGATACCCCTGCGCTGAATAGTCGGTGTTGTAAGAAACCCCACAATCAGTTGATGGGATCCCCAAATCTATCATCAATTCACGAGCCATGCAAGACTCCAAAATCGAAGTCCCTAAAATGAAAAGAGGATGAGATATGGATGGCATCCATGGCATCGCAGAAGCAGACACCCTTAACCTTGATGGAAGAGACGAAGACTATCACGAGTCGCTCGGCTGTGCAAGCATACTCGGCTCCCTGATATTATGCCACGACAAGGCCCTTAGGGTTTCGGTAGGGTGGTATGTCTACTCGACGGAACACGAAGCTCACCTGCCCTCCGTGCCCACCTGAGTTTGGGTTAGTCTACCCGCCTCGGAAAGGAAAGAGTTGACCAGGTCAGCAAGGACTTGCAGTCGCGGGAGTTTCTGCGTTGGCTGTCAAGCATTTGCAGGAAAATTCCGGATTCCTATTACTTGGGGATTGTGCTCAAGACTCCTATTTTCAGGCCGATGCCAGTATATTCACCTGCAATATTGTAAGCTGTGAATATATGAAACGATGAGTGAGAGACCGTTTGCAGCAATTGATAACCTCGCATAAGATCACGGGTTCAGTGAGGCGACAGCAACGTCAACGATGACTCGAGAATTTCGTCGAGCTCCTGCGTAACGCGTAACGACTCGAATGCTCTTGGATGTCATGGCGGTGTTCGGCAAATACCGAGCATTGCCCTGTACTCTTCCCGACATCGCATTAACTCAAGGGTTCGGAACGATCGAGGGAGGCTGAATCTCGTAACTGGACTACGCCCATTGCCTCAATTGCCCAACGCCGAGGATAGGGAAGCCTCGGATCCCCCATGGGCCCAGCGGCCACCTAATCTAGATTTTGGCTATTTCCACGTCGCGCATTCGCTTTCTCCAAGTCATCCTCTAGTGTAGATGCTCTGTGAACAATAAGCTACGCATTGTTAGCTATGTCATCAAATGATCTGAGTTGCCAAGCGGAAAGCCCACAGCGCTATCATCACCGGGCGCACGTCACCGAGGGAGCCCAAGCGTGCAACGTTAAATTTTCGTTGCGCTTCTTATCTTCGGCAAGCTCTTTTCTGCGCCTCCACCATGCGGATCTTCGACGAAAACGGCCGTAGTGCAGCGATTCCATAACGCCCATTATCCATTATCTCGCGCGCTGTGTTAGAAGCCTGGGTGGTCAGGAGGTCTCCTTCCGAGGGGAAATATGAAATAACATTAAGAAGGTTCTCCCCGAGGCTTAAATCCTATGTTAGACAAGGGCCGGGGATGGCATCAAGCCCCCGTCGTGTACGTCTGCGCTTTGATTCCGTCTTACGGAAGCTACCTTCGCTACGAACAAACTTCGGCGAATGAATAAGTCCATCCCCCGAACATGTACAGAAAAGGCAAGACAAATATCTAATCACGTTCCTGGTGCCATCGCCGCGAGTCTAAGGTTTGATCGAATTTGATCGATCACTTCTGTCTTGCCACGGGGCGATATAGATATAGATGGCCGTGGCATATTCACCTTCGCCCCCTAGTCCCTTCGTCCATGTTGGGTCAGCTACTAGTCAACATGAACACATCTTCACCAAGTCCCATGTCTACGCTATCCATGACAGCATCGGAGTCGTCATCTTGGGTTATTGTCATTTCGGCAATCTCATCTTCGCTATTTTTGTGGTATCTCATCGCCACGTCCATCCCCAGTCTCAAGCCAGCACTCCAACGACCTCCTCTCGTCAAAGGATTCATCCCATGGCTCGGTTGCGCACTCTCGTTCAGCCAGAATCCCATTGCTTTCACTCAGAGGCTCACGTAAGAGTTCGTCCAGCTTGCATAAGGAAGTGCTCAATTTCCACAACAGACGCCGTTTGGGCCCAGTCGTGACGATGTTCACAGCAGGACGCAAAATCACCCTCATCTGTCACAGAGACCTCATTCATTCTATGCTGCGAAATACGTCAAAAGCCCTCATTGCAGACACCGTACATTTCGAACTGCTTTCCAAAGCGTTCAACATCCACACTCATGACCGAGTCGGCACCCGTGACCTCATTTACAAGCACTTGTACCCCCATGTGGATCGATATCTCTCGAAGGGCAACTTCGAAACGTCAGGAGCTGAGACTTCCGCAATCCTAGCAAAGGAGCTCTTCAAGCTCCAAGCTTCTCTTTCAGAGACCCGACCTCTGTACCTCGGCCAGATCATAGAAGACGTCCTCTTCCCTGCCGCGACTCTATCTCTGTACGGCTCCGCATATCCGGCACACGAATCCGTCCATGATTTCCACATCTTCGACGAAGGTGTTCCTCTCCTAGTCTCAGGAATACCGCTCATCTCCCGCACGCCAGCAAAAGCTCGCGAACGACTAGTCGCTCACATGTGCACATGGATACGAAAACTGGACACCCCGGAAGACGCAGGTATTTCGGAAGTCATGGGCGGATGCATTAGACTCATCCGCGCACACCAAATGACGGAAGACACCACCGCGCGGTTATTGCTGGCATTCCTTTTTGCGGCCAATACAAATTCACTCCGGAATACTTTCTGGTGCTTATCGCATTTATTGCAAGATGCGGAGGCGCTGCGTCGTGTAAAGAAAGAAGTGGACGCATTGGTCGATGGTCGCTTCAAGGGTGACATTTCTGCCATGACCCCCTCGGCATTGGAAGAGGCCGGTGGCATGCCCGTACTGGAATCGGCCATCTTCGAGACGCTGAGAATGTACTCGACGCCGGTCAGCGCCCGGCGGGCCGAAGAAGACTTTGTGCTCAGCTCCCGAAACGCACCAAGCTTCACGATTCGCAAGGGAGAGGATTTACTTGCGAACAACTACAGCATCCACTACAACGAGGGCTACTTCCAAGATCCTCATCGATTCCAGCTCGATCGATTCTTGAGCAGTGAAGGAGAATCGGACGAGGGAGAGACCAAACTGTCCCAAGGGGCGTTACTTGTGTTTGGTGGCGGGCACAACATCGTGAGTAGATAGCTTACCTTGTGTGAAACATTCACCAAACCGAAGTTGCAGTGCAAAGGCCGATTTGTCGCCATTTACCAGCTTAAAATCTTCATCACCTCCTTCCTCTACACGTTCGACGTCGAACCCGTTGGAGTCGGACTCCCTGGTCGAAAGCTTTCGAGTGAGATGAGAATTCCCTCGCGAGACTTTACAGGTATCGGTACCGCTCGACCGACTGAAGACATCCAAATCCATCTTCGACCTTGTCAAAAAGTCTCTTCGTCATGAGCCACCGATGAGATACACACCTGGCTTCAGTCTCCCATTCCTTTTGTCCTCGCGTTGTTCCTTCCCTCTTTTTTGCCGATTTTTATTGCCTTTGACTTCTTGCCATTTACATTCCGGATGGACGGTTCCTCTTTTGCTATCTTGTTTTTGCCTTCGACGATACCATCTCGGCATGTCCGATTGTTGTAAATTATCCCTGTGTAGCCCTGAGTCTCTGCTTCTATTTGATCGAATGAAAAATGTACCAATTATGGCGGGATCTACACAGGATCGATTTGATGAGATCGGACAGCAAGGGTTCTTAGTGTAAATCCATCATCAACCACTTGCAGAAATCAGCGCTCTGTAGTAGTAGTAGTTGTTTGTATTTATACCCCGCGTCAAGCAAACAGATGTGCTAAGTAGCGGCAGGCCCGCACTACCTACAGTACGAAGCCTTATACAAATGGGAATCAGGAGTGTGACAATGTAAAGTGGCAGTTATGAGGGGAACGTTGAGAGTACTACGTAAAAGGTGTCGGTAATGTCAAAATCAGTGGTGGCAAAGAAATTTAAGGATGTAGGCTAAAAAGAATATAAGCGTAAGCACATGCAATGGTATCCGTCAGGATGATAGGGTCCCAGATCAGCCATTAAACCTCCTACAAACCCGTGGATAAAACAGGAGGAAGGTATGTCGGGTATCGATAATGAGTCGGAGGCAATGTAGCGCAAATCCCATGGTTGAACGGTGAGGGGGAATTTGTGAGCGTATGACGAACTCTAAGGAGCTGGAGGTGGGATCCCTGCTCCCTTGGTGCTCGCTGCTTTCGGTTTGCGTGTTCTGGTCATTCGGCCACCTGAAACGGTGGACCGGTCGTTGACCCCTTTGATATATTCGCCTTGACGCTTGAGCCGTGCGAAACAGTGGCGGAAATCAGCGGGGTGGTCCTTCTCGCAGTTAACACATTTGACTGGAAGGTGTTGGCAGCCAGACTTGTTAGCGGGATCAGGGCAGATGGGGCAGAGATGTTGGTCATCATTGTGTGCCTGGGCACACAGTCGGCATACAGCAGATTTAGTGCATGTCCGAACCCGATGCTCGAAACTCCAGCATCGGGTGCATTGTTGCGCTGTGGGTGTTTCCACGTAACTGCTAACTTGAGCAAATCGGCCAAAGGCGAATAGGCCGCGCCGATGCAGCGTGAGATCCTTGGCATCAGTATCATTGCAGAAGGAGAGTAGGATAGTGGAGTGGTGTTTGGTGGCAACTTTGTCTGGCTTAG